>VYXD01004752.1:0-56040 GCA_013397195.1 Hylia prasina | reverse complement strand
CCAACCTGCCTGTGATTTCTGCTTCAGATCCCCATCTTTTCCTGGATTTGATAGGTATAATACTGGCATAATGATACCTTTTGCTGATTCTGCACTCGACAGGACCATGCAGGATTGCTCTGTGTGGGTTGGGTCTTTTTTGTTATTTACAATGGTACGTTTTGCCTTGGAAGAAGCAGGGTGACAATTCCAACAGCTTGTTATAATTCACTGTTTGGGTTCTTTTCATCATAGATGAAGGTGGGAGGTTCTGGTGTTTTCAGATGGGCTGAATGACCAGGGCCTGGCTGGAGGCAGCCCAATTAGTGCTGGCAAAGGCTTCATTCCCAAAACCTCCCTGTGGAAAGGTTTCTGTGTTGTGCAAGTTGTCACCTTCAAGACAACGAGACATTCAGCTGCTGCACGTGGAAGGTTATTTTGGACAGCGTGGTGTGGCAGGAAAAAGGTCAGAAGCCACTTTCAGAGCTGATTTTCTGGTGTTCCCCCTCTAAGCATCAGGTGTGGAAAATTGTTTGCTTCATGCTCAGCACTGGGATTTTCATACAGAACGGATGCTCCACTATATATAGGGATGTCATGATGCTTGTAGGACATGTTGGCATTACACATCCCACTTGACATGCCCTATCAACGTGGGCTGAGTAATTTCAGGTTGCATTTAAATAAAAGTGACTATATTTTTTTCCTGCAAGCACAAGGCAGTTAAAAATATCCTGTGGTTACTGCTTTGAAAATGCCTTCAGGCCAGCTTACTCCTGTCACGAGGACAGGACGATGTGACAGTCACATTCACACACTCAGCTGCAGAGGCAGCTTGTCAATGGGAGCAGACCTGGCCATAAGGAGAGGTGGGATTGCCTTTCCCTGGCCACCACAGCCACCACACTGACCCCACGAGCTGCCACTCCCCTGCTCCTTCCTGGGCTGCTGGTGAGACATGCCCAGTGTTAGCAGAGACTCCACACAGGACAAATGTATGTATAAATGTATATATTTATAAATANGGAAAGAGGGGCCAGCAGTAAGTCTGAGCCCTGCTTTTCCCTGGAGGCTGAATGCTTTTGTGTCCACAGATGCAACTGTGCTCCCACCTGCACGTAAACATGAGCCTCACACCTCTTGGATGTGGATTGGAGCTCTCTCCTCAGCCACTTCTGCTCAGGCTGAGGGTGTGAGTCCAGCTGCACAAAAAAGAAACCTCAAACTGCCAAAAGCCTCTGTCAGGGGACTGCAAGCTGCTTTTGGGTGAAGTACTGAGGCCGAGGAGTGAGGGATGGTGCAGTGCTGAGCGCTCACTGAGGTTTGGCTGCATCCCCTGGTGGGCTGGTCTCCCTTGCAGAGATCAGGGAGAGGGATAAAGGCCCCATCCATGCAGAGGGATGTGAGGGTAGAGGAGGGAGAGGAGGATTCCTGTGCCCTGAGGATCAGAGACCCACAGTCGGGTGTGCTACACAGGCATATTAAGGGAAATGAAAATATGCCATGTCAGCTCCTTGCACAAAGACGTGTTAATTCACACGTGAAAGTCTCCTGGCTGTTCAGGCAGAGACAGGGTGATAACTGAACAGCCCACCCCAAACAAAGGACGTCTAGCAGCTCCTAAAAAAATCACAGGAGTGGTCAAAGCCCCTCATGTCTTTTTATTTCCACACACACATTTGCAATTTCCACTGGACTGATGGCTTTTGACTGATTGATTTCATTTCTTTGAGACAGCACACATATGGAATTATTCAGGAGGCTGCTGTGTGTAATACTATGCTGGAATAATTGTTCCATTTAGCTTCATTCCCTATGCTTACAAAATCTTAGAGGAACTTAAAATACTCTTCATGTCTGTATGGGCATGTTGGCACGCTTGGTTTATGCATCTGAATGACAGAGTAAAAATGAATGTAATGCTATACCAAAGGCTGATTCTGCACACAGAAGTCAGGAGAATTCAGATTTAATACTCTTGCAGCATTGTTCATATTCTAAAGGTGTAGGTCTCCTTAGGATCCACATTTGATGTCCTCATTTGGATTCAGCACCACTTTGCTTGCAGAGTTAAGGACTTCCTTGTAAATAACAGTACCAAGGGCTACATCCTGTCCAGTTTGTCTGTCAAAGAGTTAAGGAAAAAAACAGTGATGGTTTAATAGACAATGATGGAAAACTCAGCTTATTTATAGAAGAACAGGAAGAGGAAAATACACACAGACCATCTCTCCTGTGGCGAGTTAGGATGAGGTTCTGCACAGTGAAAGCCGAACCAAGAGGAAGGAAAAGGGTGTTTGCTCTTGCTATAGATTTTGTGTGGTGAATGAAGATGATGTCAGGCTATCTGTTTGGCACGTGTGTTGGGGAAAGACAGATCTCTCAGACCTTGCTTGGAATTGTTTGGGTTCCCCAATTTGTTTGCTCTTTCTGAGTGGCTCTTCGGGGCACAGGGAAATGTGTCTGACCCCCAGCCTTCATTATGGAGGGAGGAAAAACTGTAACTAGCTGAACACCTCAAAAATAGTGTCCTGAAATTGTCAGAAAGGCCAGCAGACGAGAGGAGAGGAAAGGCTGTCCATGACAAATTCACTGGCATTTTCAGCATTCATTGTCACTGCTGCATTTGACTGGGAAAGGCCTGCCCACCATCCCACCTCTAAAAACAGCCCAAGCCAAAAGGCTGGGCTATCTTTAGTTGTGGAATAAAGAAGGAATGTCTGAGAAGTCTCTTAGGAGATGTAAATTGTTACGGTTCCTCCAGCAGCCATGCCAAGGGAGGATGTGCCAAAATGTCCAAGTTTTAACTGTCCATCACCACTTGTTCTGGATCCCTTTGCTCATCCAGAACTCTCCCAGTTGTTTGTAAAGGTGACACGTGTCTGTGGGAGAAAGGACAAGGAAGGTCCCTTTTGCCACCAGAATATTGGCACTTCATGCCAGTTCAGCTGCATCTGTGTTAGGAACCAGAGGAAAACCATTATTTGGTAAAAAGTGCATTCCTCATCAAAACCTCATCACCAGAACAGAAGCCAAACACTCCACAACCTCCTCACAGCTGGTGGGCTCTCCCACTGCCATCTGATGAAGTACAGGAAAAGGAATTATCCCTTTTTTCCCCCTGCTTCTATTTTGAAAGGATTTGATTAACATTTAAATAGCAAATTCAGCAATTGCCCTGTCTTGTGTATCATGCACATCTGCAACCACCTCCTATGCAAGTCTGTGGACTGTTCAACCTTTTGCCTTTCTTTTTATGGATCTCTTGGTAGCTTCCTTACCTCATTAGGCTTTTGAATTCTGATATAAAAACTTGATGCCTGAGTTCTCTGTCCGGAGTTTGTTTTTAAAGCCCCTTTTGAGGACATTAAATCAAGATCAGAGCCAATAACATTCTGGTTTAGGAGCACAGAGTGACTATTTAAGGTGTTTGGGATCTCCACATGATCATTTATCACAACATTATCCCAGTTCAAATGTTTAATTATGGCATATTTTCAAATCCCTTTCCAGAAGCTCTATAAATACCTCAGCAACTTCTAAAGACCAATTTAGCTGCCAACACCTAAATTTATCTTTTTCCAGGCAGCCTGGCCTGTGCTTTCTCTGCTGCTGCAGGAGATTCTGTTTACATCTGTGTCCTGGGGGCCCATAAATGTTGTGTCCTTTCTCTGGCTGGTGGTTGCTGGCTGCCAGGGGCTGAATATCTTGTTTTCCATACGTGGCTGTGTGGTTTTGCTCTTCCAAGGGGGAAAACAAAGGTCCTCCAAGGCAGATGAAGGTGTCCTTGGAAGGCTTCCCATATCCAAGCTATGATCTCCACATATGCTTGGATTTACTTGTTTTCACTGTTCAGAGAGTGGGAAAGCAACTTAAAAATAGACATTTAGCACATTGGCTAAGTGATATTCAGAAGATTCTGTGCTAGACGGGGGCAGAGCCATGTATATGTATTGGAAAATAGTAAATTCATTGAAAAATGTGGCCTTAGTTTTCTGGAATCATCAGGGGCTTGAGAACTGTCTGTGCTGGTACATTTATTTGGGGAAAATCCATTTATTTCAGAGAAAAAGATTCCTAAAATTGCCTGAAGGTTGGGAGATGGGAGGCAATTCTGCTCAGGCAAAAAAAGAACTAAATTTACCCACCTCCCAAAGAGTCCTTGCAAGCCTGAAACGGGGGACATTTCCTATTGCAGATTTTAATGCCCTAGTTTTCCTTGTTGTTTGTTTTTTCTTTCACAAGGCCAGAAATCAGCATTTTGCTGAAGGCCTTATTTTGTGCAGAAAATAATGCCTTTTTGAGGGGGGGGTTGATTTTTTTTCCCCCCCTCATGGAAGAAATGAATTTGAAATCTTTGGTAACTTAGTTCACTTCAGAGAGATTTTGAGCTGATTTGCTTGGTTTGGCTGATGTACTGAAAGATCCCTTTTATTTTCTCAGCCCTAAGCTGCATCCAGTCAGCTCTTCTGAAATGCTCTTTATCTAATCTTGTTGTTTGTGAAAAAATCCCAGAATGGTTTGTGTTGGAAGGGACCTTAAAGCCCATCCAGTGCCACCCCTGCCATGGGCAGGGACACTTTCCACTGTCCCAGGTTGCTCCAAGCCCTGTCCAGTCTGGCCTTGGACACTTCCAGGGATCCAGGGGCAGCCACAGCTTCTCTGGGAAATCCATCCCAGTCCCTCCCCCCCGTCCCAGGGAGGAATTCCTTCCCAACACCCCTCTAATCCTGCCCCTGGCAGTGGGAAGCCATTCCTCCTTGCCCTGTCACTATAATTTAAACTCTTTATGTTGCCTTTTTCCCAACCTGGAAGTGAAACCCTAGATAATTTTAGTAAGGAGGTGATATAGAAGGGGATATTTAAGTAAGGCCTTCTGAGGGAGTTATGGAAAGATGTCCACAAAAGCCCAGCCTCCCCCCCACCATGGGTGAGTACATTTTTATAGGTTTTAGGAAATTTGCATAATTGATAAAAAGCACCAATTAGGAGGACAAGTGGGGATGCAATTCCCCCCCAGGTCAAGCCCCTTTTCTGGAGCCTCTCCTTCAGCACAAGCTGTACTTTGTCCATGAGGATGCATCTCAAAGAGCTGTTCTCTGTAGTGGCCTTGGAAGAACCAAGATAGTTTTGGGAGCCTTGTACCCCCCTCCAAGGCTTGGAGCTCTGGAATTTGTTTTGTCTTTCTGCTCAAGGAAAGGCCATGGAAAAGCACTGGGAAAATGAGTCACTGATACAATAGGCTGCAGAGCTCCAAATATAAGTGTGAAGAATGCAGAGAACATATAAAAGGAAGCAAGGAAAAACTTAAACGATGTAATTTAAAATGTTTTTGCAGCCCCATGGTAAAAGTGAGTATTGGGAGGCCCACCTGGAAATCCATGGCCTGGGAAGAGCCCTGCAGTACCAAAGGGTGACACAGGGCACAGCTCAACTCAGCTGGAATCAGATTTTGGCAAGAGTTCCAAAGTGCTGCAAAACCTGTAGGCACTTGCCAAACCCCTACTGAACAAAAAGGAAAAAAAAAAATACATTTAAAAAAAATAATTTAAAACCATCCCTCCTACTTCTAGGAAAATGTCAAGCTTCTCTGCTTAAAACTTTAGTTTTCTGCTTCAGACTAAGGGGATGATACCAAAGCCTTACACCCACCATACACCAAAATACTTCAAGGTAAGTGTCAAAGCTCAGTGTGTGGGCAGGTCCCACAGACATCACATTGCTTTATTTTGTGATTTTCAGGGCTCTCTCACACACCTGTCTGAGAGTCCAAAGCCAAGTTTCCTCCTGGCTGGGTGGCTTGGCAGGTGTGACACCTCCTCTTGGGCCTGCTCCTGCTCTGTTCCTTCTTTCTAGGAACTTGCTGTGATTTTCCTGGTTTGTGTTTCCACCTGGCAGGTGGAACACCTCAGCCCACGGATTTTAGAAGAGAAGGAGATGTTTGTGTTGAGCTGCAGAATAAAGAGAAAAAAATAACCCTTGCTAGAGAGCCAAAACATGAATGTGTTGGAGTCAAGGATGACACCATCTCCTGGCCGTATTTCCACTGGCTCTGTGCCAAGACCACCCACTTTCAGTTCTTGGTCTACATGATTGGCCAGCACCCAGCAGAATTGCTTTAAACCTCCAGCCCCTTTTCCCCCCACCCCAAAACCTCCACCTGACAAATAGTTTTAAAATTCCCATCAATAACTCTGCAGTTAACCATAACAGTGAAGGCAAGTTCCCTTCTCCCCACGCATTTGAGGGCCTGGAAAGAGCCCAGGTAATAATTCAAGCATTGTCCATTCTGGTGGTCCAGGGCAACCTGGCAATGAGGCTTACGGTTTTGCTGCTTCCCTGAAATTCCACCTAATAAGCAGCAATTTTCCAAAAGTCTCCACCGTGATATGTGTGTTGCAAAACCTGTTTGGGGGATAAAATCCTAAAAGAGACTGCAGCAAAGGCAAAGGGATTTATTAGCATCTCATTAGCATATTGCGGTGACTTTGGTATGTACAGCTGCCTGATTGCAATTAAAAGTCATTTCTATTTCTGCTTAAGCACATTCAATGTATGATCAGATAGATACAATCAAGATTCCAAACCCTGTGGTGACTTTGAAACAACTCCAAGTTATTTGGCTACCCCAGTGTTCACAAAACTTGAGACCTGTAAAGATACCTAGCTGCTGGAACTGCAAACACACACCTAAAATACTGCCAGAAGTCTTATTGCTGCTTTGGTATTATTTAATACAGCTCTGCATTCAGAACACGTACGACTTTGTAGGATTAAACCTCCTGAAGCTGCAGACTGACGAGGGCATGTCTCATCCTCCTCCTGTTGGCTATTTGAGGAAGGCTCTCCTTCAGCTTTGCAATATTCTAACCAAAACTGAACCCTTCCTTGGACTGTTCCTTGTGGGCAGGCAGGGCAGAACACAAAAAGGATCTTTGGAAAGTAATGGTGAGCAATATTAACTCTTTTGGCAGGAAGAGGTCTTTTAGTCTTAAAAGAAGAACAAAACCGAATGGGCTCTGAGGTGCCTTTTGGAAAAACAGTGCCTTTCTACACACTTGTCTAGAATTGGAACAGAAAAAAATTCCTGGTGCTTGGATTTTACCTGAAGTCAAGTTTCTGCAAGAACAATGTGAATTAGAGATGATAGATAGATAGATAGATAGATAGATAGACAGACAGACAGACAGACAGACAGACAGATAGATAGATAGATAGATAGATAGATAGATAGATAGATAGATAGATAGATAGATAAACAGCTGGCATATGGACCTTCAAGTCCTTTCAAGTGCAGGAAATTAATGCCATCTCAGAACCCTTTTCCTCTCCAATTTCCTCTGTTAATGCACATGAACTGGTTAGAGTGCACAATTAGAAGGAGGCTGCCTGTTTTCAATTAGGTCAGAGGAGAGGACCTGCCTCTTTCCTAAATGAATTGCAGATAAAGCTTCCCAGGAGTGGGCCTCCCTCTCGGCGGGCTGGCATAAATCAGGGAATGCAGCAGCAGCCTGCAGCATTACCCCAGGGAAAGCAGCATCCAGCCTGCCCAAGGGGCTCATCCTGCCCTGGAAAGGCAGCGTGGCTTGGCCAGGACAGTTGTGTCCTCCTTTTTTCCCCACCATTTTCCACTGTCCTGTGGTTGTAGTGAGGAACACATCTGGGTTTCATTCCCTGCCCTCGGTCTGATAGGGGCTGGGGGGAGGTGGTCTCTCTCTCTCTCTCTCTCAAAGTCCTTGTCAAGAAGATGGAGGTGCTGGAGCAGTCTGAAGGGGAAGCGTGAGTTATTTTTGTTGACAGGATTTCAGCGAGTACCAGTTCTGGCTAATTACACTGTAATTGATTTGGCATGTTAATACAGACTTCCAGGGAATCTTGTTACTTTCTTGTCCATTACAAAGGGATTTCAAACTCCGGGCTGGTTTGCTTTAAGAACAGAAACACAGCAAATAAAATAGAGCAATTGAAGTAATTTGCTGAAGTCCCTCAGGCCCAGGGAATAACAGTTACTGCTGGAAAACCAGAAACTTCCATAGAAAGAGCACTCAGGAGAGCTTCAGGAAAGCAGATGACCAGGGAAACTGGGCACTCAGCATTAGCTGAGCCCTAGCAGTCACCAGAGAGATTTTTCTGTCCTTTTAAAGTTCTAAAACCTTTGGTTCACAGTGATTTTTTTCTTTGATGATGTTTAATAGGAGAGAAAATAACTCTGCATTCGTATGGGAAACAAAACCCACCATTTCAATCTACATTAAGGGGAATTAAAGGGCAGCCTCACCCCTTCTCTTCCCCCACACGCTTCAGAACTGGGGCCAACTGGTGCTTCAAACTAACGCTGGGAAAAAGATTTTCTTCTATCCAAAATGCTCTAAAATTGTCCAGTCCTTGTTCTGCAGCATCTGGAATTGGCCATTTCTTGGAGTCAGGCTACAGAGGATGAATTGGAATCTGAACGAATGGGATCAAAAGCTCTGCCTGTATGAGGACATATTAACATTTTTTCCTATAAACCATAATCTTTCCAGTGCAGTAAAAGTCCCATCTGAGGGCCTCTAGGTGTTCAGCCTGAGCAGCAGGGACAGGAACACTGTGAATGCACCGTGATTCATCCAGTCACAAAACAGCCAAGTCACATCAAATACCTAAGGCCAGGATTATGCTTTCCTCTGATAATTAATGTATTCTGTGAGATTTGAAAAGAGGACATCCAAAAGCTGATTTACAGCGTCCCTCAAAGAGAACTGTGATTTTAATGTGACGCCATTACAAGTGATACAATGTGCTGATTTACTTTTTTCCTTCACTGGCTCCTCTGGTACCATCTCCCAAACACTCCAATTTCATTTGTGGGAAATCTGTGCCCTGAAGCGCAGAAGAAGCTGCAGCTCAGATCCCTTTGGAGCTCATTTACTACTGCAAGGCCACCAGCACTTATTGAGCTGACCTGACCCAACACTGGGATGAAAAGGATGGATCACACTCCATGGGCTGCTCCACCTTTCGGTACTGAGCAGTCAGTATTAAATCTCTCACAAACAGAGCCACTGGAAATGATGGATGCAAGGCACAGAATAGATGTTTGGGAGGTTTGTGTGACTTCATGGCTACACAGGGCTCCTGTGCTGAGCACCACTGCGAAGACTCTCTGAAAAAAGCATTCAAAGTGTGTTTGAAGGGCCTCAGAGGCGCACAGGTCTTGAGGATCCTCTGTGCAGGGCTGGATTCATGATCTCTGGTTTTTCCCTAGACATGTCCCTCCAAAGCCCGTGGCACTGTTGTTGCAGTGGGGTGTGTGGTGCAGTTTGATGTATTCCAACAGCGATGGAAAATCCTCCATTCAATGAAATGGGCCCGCAGCCAGGCCCACAGCCAGGCCTTGTCTGGAGCTGTTGCTGTGATGGTGGATTCTGTAACAACTGTGTCATAAAACACTTTACAAAAGAGTCATGAACTCTGGGAAAGAGTAAGGCTTATATATTCTGTTTAAACAGAGGAAGTTGCTCAGTGACTTGGCAGCCAAGCACGACCCCCAGTTACGGGTAACTGAAGCCAACATCAGAGAAACTGTAAAAGCAGATAGTTAATATCAAGGCTCACATCTTTCCAGTCTGTTACTGATTCTTATGAGTATTTTCTGAGCTGGATCTAGAGCTGGATAAGAGGAAAATGAAAGGGCTGTGTGATGAGGGTGACGGCCCCCTGCACGCAGACAGCCTGGGCACGGGTTTGTGCAGGCTGCCAGGTCGCTGCTTGAAATTGCTTTTTCAGGGAAATCGATACCCAAATGCCTCTTGACGTCAGTGGGGCCAGAGTTTCCCATTCTTGTCTAATAAAATGTCAGAGGGTGAAGCGAAGTAGCTATCACAGAAAGAAAGTATGCAAATATAAATAGAGTGGGTAAAAATTAGTAGCTGACAAGTATTCCTTTCTTGTTGCATGGAAGATCTGGAAAAGAAAAAAATCCCCACATTTCTTTGCATTCTGTAAAGAATAAATTAATCCCCAGGTTTCTGGTTTTGGATGATAAATAAATGTCTGAATAAAAGGGGAGAGAGGAAATGAGAGGCAGGAGCACATAACTTTTCACTCAGAAGGGTCTGAATTTTGGCTAGGAAAAGGCAACAGCATAAAATCATTTTCTTGTATTCTCGAGCCAAGGTTTGATGGAGTGGAGGCTTTAGTGACAGCCCTGCCTTAAATAAATGCCTCTCCTGGCCTCTAATTCCCACTCCTGAGCAGCAGCACACTGGCTCTGTGGAGCCATGCTGTAGAACAGGCTCAGACAAGCGATCAGGTTTAGGATAAAAGCTCTGCAGGAGTGTTGGGAAGTTGTTGGGAAGATTTGGCACGGACGTGGACCCAGGGACACCAGGATGCTTGACCTGTCTGTGCACATTCCCTGGATTTGCCGGGAGAGGCAGCCCTCCTTGTCCCCATCCTCCTGATCACAGAGACAGGCAGGGCTTCTGTGGGGTGATGAGGGCAGGAGATTTGGGGCAGCTCTAACCAAGCTCAGGACTGCCTGGCATGCAGTTCTTTATCCTCCTTCCCCCATCTATTAATCCTTTTTTTTCCCCATGCTGTGCTTTCTTCCTCCCCCACTCCTCCACCCACCCCTAATTACTTTTTCTTCACCTGGCCCAGCCTTGCCACCTCTGTGCCAGCTCTGGTGTTTCTGGTCCCTGGGTGATGCTGTCCTCACCTGGTGCTCCTGGATGTGCCAACCTGTGTGTGCTTGCCCTTGCAGGATCCTGCTCCCCGAGGAACTCTCTGCAGTTATCTGTGACTTCTGGCCACTGCTCACTTCACACCTCCTTAACCACCTGCAGAACCCAGCCCTTATCTGTCACTTCCCTCACCCTATCTGTCCTTATCTCGCAGGGCCAGCAGTTTCTCATGTCCTGTCCAGCAGTTTCCCACGTCCTGTTCAGTCACCTTAACTCCAGGCCAGGGCTCAGCCTTGTCAGCCATCCACAGCTCCGAAAATAGAGGAAGGAAGAGGAAGATGATGAGATAACACCTCTCAGTCATTCACTGTCAGCCTGGGAGACCGCCCTGAGCTGCCCCCACAAGCACTGGGCAGAACAACCACCTGCAGAGTGCTTTTGCAGGAAAGGTTTGGGTGGTTTCGTGACTGCAGGATGAACTTGGATCAGTAATGACCAGCTGCTGAGAAGGAAGCACCCAGTGGTGAGAGGTACAGGCAGGAACACCACAAGTTAAGACCAACAAAAATAATCATTTCACACTGCTGGGTCAAGCTGTGATGGTGTTGGCTGGTCTGCTCTGTCTAGATTTAGGGACTGTTCTCCAAGAAGGATGTGAGGTGGAGACTATTTCAAAGAGAACCGGGTCTAAAAAGCAAGGCCTGTGGGGAAACATTGAAGGGAATGGAAGTGTTCAGGCTAAAGAAAGGAAAAATGAAGGAAAATATGCCAGTATTCTTAAAATGCACAAAAGGAGGCTGCACAGAGGAAAGAATAAACTGCTCTTTCATGTCCTCAGGGCACAGAGGAAGCATGAATGGCCTTCAGGGAAGATCTAGGTTAATTGTGAGGAAAGTTTTCCTAATGAGCTTTGGACAAAGATCTGGACCAACTTGCCTTGGAAAACGATGGACGTTCCATCAGGGAAAGTCTTTGAGAACAAGCTGGACTAACATCTGTGGGGGGGGAGGGGGTAAGCCAAACTGATCTTGCATTAAGCTGTGAGATTCATCTGTTGAGGACCCTTCCAGCCCTGTCCTCAGTGAGCCCATGGAATTTCCCACAGCAAGAGAATTTACTCCATATTTCCTTAGCCCTTCTGATCTGAGCCATCAGCAACAATCAGAGGAGCAGAAACTGATGGTGGAACTGGGGATCTGTGACAGAAACCTGTTTGTTTGCAAAAGACAGACAAAGCTCTGTGTCACTGAACCCAGCAGAAATCCTACAGGAGAAGCCAAGTTCTTTGCTGACAGTTTTCAGGCTCCTTCCAGCCAGCTCTCAGATCAGAAATATCCCCACAGGAGATTCTGATGTACCCCCAGTGCTAAGTCAAGCTGTGTCTGATGGGGTTTTTCCTGCCTTCCCTTGGAATTCTTTCCATCTTTCTGCTTTTCGCCTTTTAGAGACACCAAGCCTTCCCCTTCCTTTCTTCCCTTTGCATCCCATCATCCATCCTTTTGTATCCAGGTTTTCGTCTTGGGAGGGGATGCCTGGTGACATGTAGGTATTTCTTTCAGTAATTGGAAGCAAAAAAAGTTACTTGAACATGCACATTCAGAAAGATTTAATTCAAATCAAACCAATACTATGAATGACTAAAAACGCCCCACAGGCTGTAAAACATGCAACATATGTAGGCAACAAAAATGACTTAGTGTTAGTCATGGTTGTGAATGATGCCTTAGGTGGAAAATTGTGAAGAGGAACTTAAAATAAGTCAGTGAAATGAAAAATAGGTGAATGAAAAATAAGATATTTATTCTTATACTGTCAGGTGCTTGAGTTTGCACAGTCCTGAAATTATGCAGACGAACTCTGCTTAGACTGGGGGGGAAAAAAACCCACACACACACAAAAATCAGCTACAAAGCAGTTAATGTTCATGGCAGATGCTCTGTTTGTTTAACAAGTACTTTCAGGCTTTTTTGTGCCTGGAGAGCAGTGTCTCCTTTTTCATGCTAATGGGGATGGTTCTTTTAAAAAAACCCCAGTTAAGCAGCAAAGAATAAAACATATTTATTCTAAATGGAAAGGCAATTACCTCCGTGGTGTTCCCCTGGGCATAAAAATCTACATGCACTGCTCAGTGGAACTCCAGTAACCACTTTTGAGAGTCGTCTGCATTTAGAATTGAGTTGGTTTTAATTGCTTGTTGAATTACCTGGGTTTTAGCCCTCAGCCCTTCCAGCTGTAAATTGCTTACAAGCTGAAGTGGGAAATATTGAGAAATTGTGGGTTTCAAAATAAGCCTATAAACTGTTTTCCTACGTGTAAGGAACTTCCAATTGAATTGGTGTTCTCCCGTCGGAGAAAAAAAAAAAAAGAAATTGCTGGGGATGCACCGTTCAGACATCTAAACAGATTTTTCATTCAGGTTTTTCCAGACAGAGGGAGAAGAGCTTTTGGATAGTTTTGACTTAATTTCCACCTATCAGAGGCAATACATTGCCTCAATGGTGTCTCCAGCTAATAGGAAGGAACAGATTCACACCCACAGTAACTGCTTGTGTTTGAAAACTTCTGGCGCATGAAAAGATGAGATAAAGCGGGATTTTTAAATGTGTGGATTTTCTGGAGTGAAGTGAGGATCTTGGTTTGGATGCTAAGAATTCCACTCTGATCCCTGCTGTGACTTCTGGGAAAAATAACATTTTCAACAGTACCAATAATGCAATCTTGGAAGCCGGTCTGGAGGAGAAATGGTATCACCACAAAATGTCACTAGGTTGAAAGCCAGCTACTTGAGGCTGAGCTGAACTTTACTGGTTTGTACAGCTCAGTGACTGAAACTCCTGCCAGAGTCCAGGGCAAACCAGGATTCCCTCAGCATGTCCTGGCCAGAGCTCTGCGAGGGAAATCTCCTTTGCTGCACCTCACGCTTTCCTTCTTGCTCTGGAGCCTCCAAGTGCCCTGCCCTGCTCTGGAGCTTCATCCCAGAGCCGCTGGGATTCTGCTGCCCAGCAGGACATCACTCGTGTCAAACAGCCAAGAAAGCTGAGATCCCACCCTATTTGTTGTTCACAAGCTACGAGGTTTTTGAAGTGAGCCAGAGTGAGCCCAGTTCTCTGCTGGAGGAGCACAAATCCCACCCGGAGAGCCTCCACACCGAGGTGCAAGCCGGGCTGTGCCGGGGAGCACCGTGGAACAGCCACAATCAGGCGCTGGGCTCCAGTCACTGGAGGGAAAGGAGAGCCATGGAAAGCCATGGAAAGCCAAGGAAAGCCAAGGAAATCAGAACCCCAGAGTGCTGCTGGTTATGCCAAGGCAGCTCCTCCAGCACGTGCAGCACATGGACACTCCTGGCCTTGCTGTGTGTGCTGACACCTGCCATGAGGACTCGGGGAGGAACAGTCCAGTCAGCACATGCATTACATCACACTTTTATTTTCCTTTTCCCCAGCAAATTTTAACTGGCTTCTTTTTTTTTTTTTCCCCTGGTGTGATTCAAATACCAGGCTGAGGAGGTCATTCAGAGGAAGGATTTGTTCTGTGCTTGGCTGGCTGGAACTCAGTGTCAAGCTTCAGGCAGGACTGTGCTTTAGGATCCAGCCAGAACACGGTGTGCAGATGTCCTGCACAAGGCTGAGGCCTCCCCTGTCTCTGTTCTGCAGAGAGTTACTGAAGGAAGGACACAGGGCAGGTTTTATTGTGCAGACACAACAGCACTGCAGCACCCTCAGGTCATGAGTTCTGCTTTTCACCCCGGGGCTGATAAAACCTCAGAGATGCTGCTGCAAAGTCTCCCCCTGACTCCGACAGCCTCTGGAGCAACCTTGCAGACAGCCCCAATGCCTGGGGGAAGGATGCAGCTGCACATCAACACTGGGAGCAGGGGTGGGATCCAGGCTCACCTCCTCGGCTCAGTGATCACTGACAGATGTTCCCACAGGAGATGAAGGGTGGGGAAAGGGGGATTTACTGAACAGAAGGGTCTGAGTGTCTCATCCCATGGCTGGTACCACACATGTGCTCTCCACTCGTGGAGCAGGACATGCAGCTCCCAGTTGCTTCCTGCTCTCCATCCACATCCTTGCTCTGCATCCAGCTCTGCAGAGATGTCCCTGTGGAAGTGCTTTCAAGCCCGTGACAGCTGTGACATTGCAGAGCCCAGCTCAGCCTCAGGGCTGCTTTTAATGCAGAAAGGGGCACCAAAAAATTCCTCTCTCCTTTCTAGTTATGTCTTCCTTACAGGAAGTTTTTGATATGGCTTTGGTCCAGCTGGCTCTCTGAGGAAAGGAGAGTCTTTCCACACATAAACCTGCCGTGAACTTTATGATTTTCTTTTCTTTTTAAAAAAACACTGACAAAGTTAAACATGTCAATTGTCAGTTGGTTTAATGAGAGCAGGGAGGGGAAAGAGGTTGTTTTAGGCATGTGAGACTTCTTGTTCTTAAAAACAAAATGGAAACTTAAAACCAAACAGTGCTGCACATGGGCCCAAATGATCTCTGCAGGCAAAGGGACTGCAAATAAAGAGGGTTATTTTAAGGACTCAGTAAGTAATGAAGTCCCCCTTTAGGCTGGGCTGATCACAAGCCAATGAATAGTGACTCCAATTTCAGAGCACACAGCCCTGCCTGGCTGGCCTTTAAAGTACTGGAGGCCTCTCTGTGAGACTTAATTTGAGGACAAAGGGAATAAAATAGGAAGCACATCGCTTTGTGGATGTGTGCCCTTCTGTCACAGAAATCATTCTCCCACAGGGAGGAAGAAGGATTCATCTTCACTGGCACAGCAAGGCCCCTCTGCCAACACTCTCACAAAGGGTCTGAAGTAGATAAAAACCTCCAAAGTCTGTCCAGATCATCCCTGCCTTGTAATGTTTTATGAGGAATGAGGACTAGAGAGAGTTCTTTGCGAAGAGCCACATAAAGGAGCACGTAGTGCCACTGCCTCCAAAAAAAGAAATTACTCCTGAGGCTGCTTTTGGTGTTGGAAATATTAATTTTGGTTTTGTGCAATAGGCACAGATGGACTGGCAAGAAAAGGAATCTGGCTGTGACTGCGGTGCACCTATCTGGACTGGCAGGAGGGATTTTGAGTGGTAGAATAAGGGATTTATTGGAACGTGGGCGCCCAAAACAGGAAAGGACAGGACTCCCCAAAAGGAAGTGATGCCTTTCAGTGAAACTTGGGCACATCAAAGGGGACCAGAGACCTTGGAGAGCTTGGAGATCTTTCCTCCTCCACCCCAGCAGAGCCAGTGCATTCCTGAGCTCCACACAATGCAGATCTGACCTTATTTTAGCCTCTCCTCTGAGGCAAAAAAGCTAATTTAATCTGCAAGTCCAACTCGAGGCAGAGAATTTTGTACCCAGATTATGCAATTATTCAATTTCATTTCTGTTGAAGATCATTCCTAGGGTAAATAAAATTATCTAGACATGTAACAGGAATTCGGGATGAGCACAATGTAGAAATTGGTTGTGTTGAGGGATATTCCTGGATGTTTCTTAGCTGTACACATATGACAAAGATGTCTGATCTAGTGACTGAGGACTTACAGCAATGTCTTCTCAAAGTGAGGGCTGACACTAGGAATTTTCAAGACATGGAAAACAGAGAAAAATGGACAAAAATACACAATGAGCAGACTGACAGGAATTTGTGGTAAAGGCAAGTTAGTATGAGTTCTATTTTATTTTTGTTCTGCTGCTCTACAAGTCAGATAAATGAGCTGATGGGCACAGGAAAGCCATTTTTGCTGGTCTGTGTGCACATACTAATGTACAAAACTTACCCTGAACCTGCTACTTCTCTGAATCAGCAACCCACAAGGCTCAGGGCTAAGTGCAATTTCTATTGAAGAAAAGGATAATTACAGTTCATTAGTAGATTAGGCACTCAGTTCTCTTCAGAGAACACACTTCAGAGCACTGCCTCTGCTTGCTCTTGAAGCAAGGCAAAATCAGGTTTAGAAAAAAAGAATAATCAAAAAGTGCTGTATAACTCTAAATGCCAGTAAAGGAGAAGGAAAACACTTTAAAGCCTAAAGAAATCCTCTTGCTCTTTATACTCTGTGGGTAAAGTCTTGGGCTTACAGAAGCCAAAGGCAAAGCTCACAGTCGTTTTAGCAGGGCCAACATTTCAACATGCTTTGTGAATTCTCAGCATGTATGGCTTGATCCCTTCTAAAGAGATTTATAGCAAGCAGGAGAAGCTACAACTCCATAAAATGTTGGTGTGTACACATGAAGTGAATTAGGAGACACAGAAGATTTTGACACTTAAAGCAGAGTTTGCAAATGGAGTCCTTTATCAGCTTGAGCAAACGCAGTGCGGTAAATCCAGATAATTCCTGGAGAATTTCCGAGCCTGTGGTTTCTGTGTTACACCCTTTGCCTGCCAAGAGCCTGACTCTGCAACCAGCACCAGTTCTGTCCCACTAAGGACTTAAGACCACATCCCTGTAATGCATCCCAGGACATTCCACACCCGCTGTGTTACCTCCACGGACAGCAAGGGTAGATGCTAAACCTGGAACTTTTCTGTAGGGAGCTCAATTGATTTTCCATACAGAAAAATACCCCCTATACATTGAAATGCATGCAAATCACACACCTGGGTATGAGGCAGAGTTTTAAAATATCCTGCCATGAATTTTACATGAAGAGGAAATATGATTGAAGGAGTCTAAAAAGCCAACCTGTGGCTTTTTAAACAAACAACCCAGCTTTAAATTAATGGATCTGGGATTCCTCTGGTAGTAATGAAAGATAGAGATCATGTTGACTGTGCTACACAGATGGACTAAAATTAATCTTGAAAAAGATTTTTGAGCAACCTAAATTCCCTCCTTCCCCACCATGTGCTCAGGGCAGCAGTGGGGCCATGGGCAGGTTAAATATCCCAGCTGATAATAAAGGTATTAATCTGAAGTCCTGCCTATGCATTTACCTCAATGCTCATAAACTTTCAGGCTGCAAAAGCAAAATGTTTTATTTCATTCCAAAGCAGACTTGCATAACCTTAACTCTCCATTGTGGTGAAAGGAAAACATGGTGTGTATAAACCAGGCTGCCTGACATCCAAAGGCAGAACAGCCTCAGCCTCGGGGCTTGCCACAACTCTTGTGCTTGGGGCTGCAATTAAACTTTTCAACTTCAAAGAAGAAATATTTTTAAAAGCAAGAACAACCCTCCAAATGATCCTGACACAAGCTAGCATATTTACTTGGCATATTTCTGGACTTTTCAAACCAGGATTCAAAGTGCTGTGAGAGATTTGCCACCTCCAGCACTCAGGCCGAGGCACGGTGGGGAGTGTCCCAGTGACAAGCAGGGGGACACGATGGAATTAGTCAGGGGAAAGATTTATTTTCTTCTGCCTGTAGCAAATGGATTTGCTAAGATCTCAGAGCTATTGGAACAGCATTCCCGACACGTTAACAATCTAGGTCATGCATTATGTACACCATACTCCCTTGCATGTTTTACAGAGGATTAAAACGAGTGGTAGATGTTAGAAGTTGCTGACATGAACAGGATGTGCTGCACATGGCTGAAAGGCATCAGCAGGAGCTTGGCTCTGACTGACCAGTGGGCTCTATCCTCCCTTTGCTCTAAGCACAGTGAAATACTTGGAGAGTTGAGGAAAGCTTTCAGTGTAATCAACACTTAGGCTGTGACTGATCAATCATTAAATGAACGGAATTATGAGGGCAAGAGGAAAAGCTTTTAGTATTTAAGCAAGCAGTGTGGAGGGAAGGGCTGTCCCAGCAAGGGGATGGTTCTGGGATGAGGCAGCAGGGCAGCTGTACATCCATCCACACCTGGAGGCTCTCCCGGAGCTCACCTTGTCTGTCCACAGGGGTGTGGGGAGGGCATGCACACAACAGGGTGGGAAAGCATGCTCCTTCTCCAGAAACCACCCCTGCTTCCAGGGATCAGAGGGTTAGGGAGCACAGGACACAATTTAAATCACAAAGCACAGATTTTCTTTGAAGTCTGCTCTAACTACTTGCTTCCCCGATATTTTTATTCCCGGGATAACAACTTCAATAATGTTCACTTGTTGAACTATTTTAGTTCAATCTGAGTTTAGAGCAACAACTTCTCTTTTGCACTCCACTCCCAGTTCTTGCCCTGCCCCATGACCAGAAGCAAATTGTGATATTTTGGATGTTTTTTATTCCTTGTTCACACAAAAATGAGGGACCAACCTGCTCTCTGAGGGAGCCTGGGGGAACCTGCCTTGGGTTGTGTGTTCACCTTGGTGCAAGCAGGACGTTTGCCCTCATGTGAGTGACCAATTCATACACCAAGAAAAGCTGGTTGCAAAAGCAGTTTAAACTATTTGAATTATGTTCCCCTTTATATGACAATTTTAAAAGGAGCTGGTTCAAAGCAAGCAGCAAAATGAGGTTGGGGGCCTTCCTGACTCTCTCACAGAATGCTGTGTATAGCCAGCTGAAAGAGCTGCAATTTGTGAGAATCAACAAGTGGCCTAAAGAATGAAACCCTCCACCTGACAAATCATTTCAGGTTTCCTTGGGCCCCCTCTACCCTTCACTGCCTTGTCACATACTTATCTCACAAATTCTCTGAAGGGAGAAGCATTTTTTTACCCCATTTGCAGCATCCCCAGCACAAATAGGTTCCAGCTCAGGCTGGTGGGTGTTGTCATCACAGAAATAATTGCAAGGATCAGATTTACAGTGGAGGCTCCATAGCTCTTCTTGAGGTTACACAGCAATGTTTCCCTTAGCTCTGCAGCCTGATGTGCAAACCACACTTATTCTGGGGAGTTTCTGACAGAAACTTGGCTTTTGGCAAGCACTTAAGCCCATGAGTTGTTGCTATTACACTGGGTTGAAATGCTTTCCTTGAGCAGGCGTGGACTGAAGCCCACACGTGCATGTTTTGCTGTAGGCGTTTTTTAAATCCCCTTTCCCTGGGAGATGTGTTGCCTGTCTTACCCCTCTGCAGACCCAAATTTCATGTGTTTGTGAGCCAGATGGTTTCCCCCAGGTGACACAGTTCCTCCGGAGCCTGCAGTGGGCTCCCGGCCACACCATCGGTGCCCGTGGGGAGGAAGTGTGACCCCATGCAGAATGAAGCAAACTTCCTACCCTGGGCCTTGAATTACTGGAAGAACTGCAAACAATTTGCATGATTCATGGAAAACAGGCCTTTCCTCAAGATCCCTTCTGCCAGCAGCAGCAGTGAAGCATCGACTGTACAGGCTACACTCCTTGCTGGGGTTGTTACTAATATGCATCACAAGGAGAAAACTGCTCCCTCTTCCTCATCAACAGAGAGGATTTAAACATCTCCCTTCTGGAGAAAACAGGTGATTCATCTCTCTTGCTGGGAGGAAAGACTGGCAGATGTTGAACATATTGTACCCTGGCTTGTGAAGTTATAAGGCTTCCTCTTTAGGCACAGATCACTCAGAGGGAAACGCCTTCCTTTGCTCTCCCTTCCCTCCAGTGGAGACCATTTGATCCTTCGCAGGCTGTAAACAAAGATGCCTGTGTGCACTTGGGAAGGGCTGCTCCAAGATGGGACATGTGCAGCTGAAACCAACCACAGAGAGAATGGCTGGGGCTTGGTTAAATTTGATTAAAGTCATTCCCTCACTTAGGCTGGGAACCCAGACAATCTAAAAATACTTTGCTCCTTTCTTCTGACTCTGATTTTAGGCCTGTGCTCTGCCTTTCTTTCTGTTTGGTGACAGAAAATGTTATCTAAGGGGTTGTTGGGTTTTTTAAAGGTATGTTCTAATCTCTAACCATTTATCTGTTGAAAAAACGCAGGTGCCTGCTTCCTGTGGGATTTTTTTAGGCTGCAGGCTAGCTGAAGTAAAAATTCCTACCCTGCCTTTCTCCAGCATGTGACACAAGCCTGATGCCATCAGCTCAGCTTCTGCAAAGAGGTCCCAACAGTGTTAGCACCCAAATTTTCTCTCTGAGCAGAAGGCCTGGATTAACAAAAGGAACTCTGCTTTCCACCAATGGCTGTGAATGTGCAATGCTGCCACCTCCGAGGGCTGCTCTGCTCTGATCTTTCTGGCTAATTTTGAATTAAGGAATTCTCTACCTTGCTGAGTCTTTTAAAAGCCCCTCCACAGCTCAATCCTACATCCCTGTGAGTTCTGTCCCATTCCCTGTGCCCTGGGGTGTAAAGGAGCTCATGAAATGCAGGGATACACCTTGACTTGTCCAGTGCTGCACACATGAGGTCACAGTTATAGCTCGGAGACAGCCCCGGGCTCTGCACGAACTGAAATCAATCACTGGCAGTGACAGCTTGACAAAAGGGTCAGGGGAAAGATTTCAAGCTGTTTTCCACAGTAGTGACTGCTCAAGTACTGAAATCTGGCTGAGATCCTGACTAGTTAATCACTGCCAGGGAGGCTTTAACCTCTCAGTATCAGAAGTGGCCACCCATAACTGAAATAAGGCTTGAATTTATGGTCATGTTACAATGGAGAGCTTGTGGCACTTCCCCCCACCATTTTTTATGTGCTACTGCCCTGTTGAAATCATGCTACATAAAAACTGTCAAAATGCTTGCAGAGAATGGACAGGGAAAGGAAAAACAGTTGTATTTTAGCAGTGTAAATACCTTAACAAAAGAAATCAGAAGATTCCAGTAACAGCTGAAACTTCCAGTCAAAAGAAACTTTATAACATAAATACCTTCTCCTCAAAAGCCAGAACACTTAAAGCAGGTGACTATTTTTTCCCAAGCAATAAAATCACAGATAAAATGCAGTTCTAGGTTAACCAAAGTCAGTCACAGCTCTTCAGGTCAAAATATCATACACTGCTTCAGTGGGGGGAAAAAGAAAATTTAAAAAGGCATTCAGAGAATTTGAAATGTTTCACCTTCTATTTTCATTCTGGCATTTTCAGCTCCTCGTTTCACAATGACATTTTCATTTAAAATTGACCTTAAAACAGGTTTTCAAAAAATGAGAATGAAATATTTGGATCATCCTCAGGCAATTCCCTCCTTTTTCTTTCCTTTCTCTCCTTCTAAGGATCCAAATCAAACCCCCAAATCATGATTCCTTTTTAAAAGGAGAAGGAAATCTTCTGAGAATTGGGAATATTTTTCATACCAGGCACCTCATATTTTTCTCCTGAGTTACAGAAGTGACTGATGTAACCACAGATCCCTTCAGACTGAGGACAGATCCAGTAAATGCCAAACTCATCCACTCCAGAATCCTTGCAGCAAATGCCAAGCACGCCCTTATTAATATTCTGTGGAGGTTTGGGGATCAACAGTAGCATGCATAATAGCATTTAATGACAGCAGGGCTTATTATCAGAATGATTTGGCCTCATCTGGCCTCTACTGGCAAAATAATGTGCATAATAAGGTATGTTAATGTTGGGCTCTTTGGCACGTCTTGGAAGATGAGATGGTGCAGCTGGCAGGACGAAACGGGAGCAGCTGGAAGGGGAAGATTTGGGTCCTCCATATTAAAGCATTTGACATTTGGTGTCTGAGGGGAACACTGTTTGGAGCTAATAAATAACTCACCAACGATGACAACCTGTAATGACAGCTTTTATTATGGTCTGGTTAATCCTCAGATCCAGCTTTGTCCTATCGGGCCATCTGCCGCCCATTTATTTTTTAGTGTTTTCCCTCCTGCTTTGTTAAGTGTCGTGCACTTGGGAAGTTGTGGCCCCACGGGTGTGGGGTGTGTGTCTGGGAGTCAGCCCTGGCCCTGGGAGAGGGGAAGAGGCAGGACTGAGTGCACAGAGGGGATTTTGCCAAGGATGCTCAGTGCTGCCTGGATCTTGTGGGCAGATCCAGCTGAATGAGCTTCCCTCTGAGCACTCACATTCCCAGGGATGGGGAAATGCCACTCTTTTTCCTGCTGAGTGAATGTGGCCTGCTTCTGCCAGAGAAATTACAAACCTCTCTCTCTCCCAGCATCCCCACCAGCGAGTCTGTCCCAGCTGGAGGTGAGAAGGAGGCGAGGCTATGGAAACTCCCTGCGGGCACAGCTGCTCCTCAGGGGTGTGGCATCCCTGTGTCCTCACCGTGCCTGATGCCGCTCCTTTTTGGTATGTTGGCTCATTTTTGGTACGTCCTCAGCTCTAATAACTCTGCCTGAAAGACAACAGTTCTCCCAGATAATCTGCTGAGATGCTAAGTGCCTGGGAAACCCGGACAGAACCCCAGACTTCCTGTCAGATCTGACCGCAAGGTGTGCACAGTGCCCTTGGAAGTGACAAACTGCCTGCAAACCTGCCACAGAGATGATTTCCAGGTGATTCCCATTTCCAGATGCACAAACTCCACCAGCCAGGAAGGGCTGCGGCTCTCAGAGCAGGACATGTGCTCAAGGAAAGAAGCAGCAATAAAATATGACGAAAAGAGGGAAGTGGTCTGGGAGGGAAACACCCAGAGCGTCTCAGGGGGTGTTTTTTACCTTGTTTGTAGTTAGGAAAGAACCTCAGAAACTTAACTGGCCAGGTTAGCATGGAGAAAAAGCTGTGGAGAGCAGTTTGGAAAGAAAGCCAGTTGTGGACAGGTTTGGAAGTTGCTTTCTTCATAAAGCAGCCCAATTGATAGAACAAGTTCAAACCCAGGACCGAAAAAAGCAAAAACAATGAAGAGAGACTTTAGATGCCCCATGAAATCAGCAGTTTGCAGAAAAGATTGTCCATCTCACTGGAAAGGGTCACAGCTCAGATGCCTTCCCTGGGCCCCACCAGGATCTGAGGTGCAGCCATCCTGGGAAATCAGCATCTAGCATGTAAGATGTACTGAAAAACCAAATTGCTTGAGACCAAAAGAGGAGCATTTTTAACACTGTAGACACTTGAAAAATATTCTTTAGCTTCCCTTAGGTAAGAAATTAAAAACTTCCAAATGAATGGCTCAGCCTTCATCTGTGTGGGTTCCCTTTTGTTGTGTCATGAGTAAGATCCCAAGGAAGAAGTGGGTGCCCTTTTCAGAGAGTTTTGCATGTACCAGCCTATTTTTCCACCTGTTAGTTGATTTCCATCCCATCACTCACACCGTGATGTTCCAGCACCATCACAGCAGCCTTCTCTGAATATTAAATGCAATTCATGAAAGCAGCTCTGTCTCCTGATCATGCACTTAATCATAGTTAATAATACCTAAATATAATGCAGCAGGCACTGCACTTGAGCAGCAAACAAATGACTCCTGTGCCCTCCCACTCCACTTGAAGCACACTGATGGCTCTCCTGGGGAGCCTGGCTCACAGGCAGCCTGGATCTGCTTCAGCATGCAAGGAAAGTTCACGTGGAAACAGCTTGGCTGTCCCTCTGTCGCTGTGCCCTGTCTCCAGCCCAGTCCTTCAGGGCCTCCCCAGCACAGGAGAGCTCCCAGCCTGAGTATGGAGTGGGGGAGAAGGGGTCAAGGGTCTGGAGATAACCCTTAGGCACAAAGCAGCCCTCCAGCAGCATTGTTCCAGCCTCTGGCACCAGCTTGGTAATTCTTTGGAACTCAGGAAAATCTCCTTTTCCGTGAGAAGGAGGAGAGCACTGTCCCCCATCTCTGACCTGGCTCAGGGAGCTCCCAGGAGCAAGAAGGGCACTGTGGTGTGCACTCAGGGACACCCCCAGGGACAGTGGGCAACTCCCCAAATGCTTTTTCCTTCAAGTCCCTCTTTGCAAACCGGGCATGAGGTTTATTTGTGCCCAAAGGTGATTTGAGTTCAGTGGAACTTGCAGGGCTCCCAGCCAGCAGAGCTGGAGTTGCTGAGAGACCCCCTTAAAAAGGCATCAACCCAGAGATTAAACATGTTTCTGCCTCTTTATAAAGTGCTGACAAATCATGTAACAAACACAAAAAAATATCCAGGACACCGAAGGTTTTTCCACACTACTCATGGCATGATCTTTACATTACAGAAGAATAAGTAGGACAAAGCCTCATTCCAGATAGTCTTGGCCTTTTTTTTTTTTTTTTTTCACTAGATGAGCCACAGATGTCCTTTACAGAATAAGTTATAAACTACATGTAAACATTTGTCACTGTGTGGGTTTCTTTTTAATGTCTCACTCCTGTCTTTCAGTGGGACTTTGATTTGACTCCTTAGGAAAAGCAACGAGAAAACCTTAATTAAAATTTTGCTGCTCCCTGGACATCTGTTGTAGAGTGTTATATAAAATATTAAACATGGTTATAAATACACATTCATCTTTTTATTTTAAACACATTAGTAATTGGGTTTTATGGGGCCACGGGGATTTATTAGGCACAGGATTGCAGCACTGAAGGCACACAGGCCTGCACAGGGATGGAGACACGGATGTGTGCATGGATGGGATCCTGGGATGTGCACATGGCCCCGGGGAAGCTTTTTGCCAGCTCCCACATGAGCAGTGTGTGCTTTGCTTCTGGGGTTCCAGGCACGCTCACCACTGCTCTGCCACTGCAAAGATGACTCCCATGTCCTGTGAACAAAGGGTATTTGGGGACAGTAATAACCCACAGCAGTTTTGGTCTTTTCTGGAGCTCTATAAATGGCTGTCTGCTCCAAGGCATGCAATTCCATGGAAAGCAGCTCCTGGGGATGTGTTTGTTACCTCAGCCAGTGAAAAGCAGCAATGGAGAACTTTGCAGTCAGTGCTGCCACACTTAGAAACAGTGCAAAGAAAGGTGTGGAGGCTCATCATTCCTTTATTCACCTGTCCTGGATGATCCAACAGATGGGATTAGGTCTTTTCCAGAGCACTTTGAGAGCAGTTGCAATGAGTTTAAAGATACATAATAAAACCTTGCCTAATAACGTGGTAACAATACAGCCCATGATCATTTCTGGACCACGTCTCCGACGTTCTGAAGCTTTTCCATGACCTCTGCACACCATGTGACAATTGCTAATTAACAGCAGCTCGTTCTTGCAGGCTGTTCCCAGCGTGTTTCATGAATTACCAGCTGGGAAGTGCAGCAGCAGAGGCCCCTGGGCAGCTTCCTGGGGAACGCTGCTCCCCCTCCAGCTCCTGTTCCCGAGGGGCAGCCAGGAGACAGCATCAGGGCAGCTCCTCTTTCCACAAGCCTGAGCACTCCAGCCCCAAAGCTGAAGGCAGAGCATTGCAAGCAGAAAAGAAATCTCACTTTTTCTCCCCATGTCACATCAGAGTCACACAGGACAAGACGAGCAAGTCAGCTGCTGCATGGATTTGTCAGATTGGTTGCTTGTTCGATTTGGGATTTTCCCTGAACTTCCATTCCTGTTAATTTTTATTCTTTTTCCCTTCTGCAGCTTCTTCAGAGTTGTCTGTCACTTTGGCCTCTCCCAGCCTGTGCAGATGAGCTTTCCAGCTCCACATGGAAGCAGGCTGATGGCGTCAACTCACTGGATAAGGAACATTTTGTGTAAATTGGCTTCAGTAAGTTGATTATCCACTTCAGTGCACAGGACACAGACAAGAACCTGGGTCAGACCCCCAGCATTGCCCTGGAGCTGGTGTCCCACTGGGCTTGTTCCCTCCCTACAAGTGCAGTTAAGGAAATTCAGGCTGGTTTGTAAAGTTTCCCAGCCATGCAAGAGGGATTTCCAATAATTCCTTATAGTTAAATCACAGAAATCCCGGAATGGTTTGGGTTGGAATGGACCTTAAAGCTCATTTCATCCCAACCCTTGCCATGTGCAGGGACACTTCTACTGTCGCAGGGTGCTCCAAGCCCCAATGTCCAGCCTGGCCTTGGGCATGCTCAGGGATCCAGGGGCAGCCACAGCTCTGGGCACCCTGTGCCAGGGTCTCAGCACCCCCACAGGGTGCTGAGATTAGGAATTCCTTCCTAATGTCCAGTCTAAACCTACTCTCTGTCAGTTTGAAGCCATTCCCCCTTGTCCTGTCACTCCTTCCCAAGTCTCCCAGCCTTAATGTCTTACCTGGGTTTTGCAGCTGCCCAACATGACATCTGTACTTGACAGAATTCCAAATGCTCCAACTGATTAATGTGGCTTTTAGGAGGATGTGATGCTCAGAGCTGACCTCGGGGCACCTCTGATTACCTCACAACCAGTGAGGAAAATCCATCCTGTAACCCCCTATCCTGGGAAACAGGAGTCTGGCTGTGGTATCCTGCTTCTTCCTTGGGTGCTTCCCAGTGCCTGAATCCACTCCCACCCAGCTTCCTGTGAAAAAGGAGATTTGCTTTCTTGGTAAAGTTTTAAAAGTTTCATCAAAAGACAATAGGAGACAGAAATAAAGTTTAAAAAAACCGAACAAACAGCTGGGTGCTTGGCATTTAGCTAAGATCATGCTGTTATCTTCAGAGATTCCCCTTAAATACATTTTTTCTATTGCATTAGCCTGTTGCATATTCACAGATTGTTATGTGTATTCATTTTTTTTAAGGAAGTGTTTAGCATGGCCTCTCCTTGGGCCCACCTTTTTAGAGTATGTGTGGTTTTTGGCTGAGGTTTCCTTATCACTTCTGGTTTGGGCTTTGGTCTATACTTCCTCCAGATGGCAGATGCTGATAGTTGGCATATCAATAGCAGGGTCTTCATCATATGTTCACTGGGTGTTATTTTGACTAAACAGACAGTTCACTCATAACTACATCAGCTCCCTCTACTACCATGTCTAAGTTTTTGTTAATAACAGAAATTAAAGCAAAGTTATTTTAACATTATACATATAGTATTCATCTTAATATTTGTGAAAAGCCAACAATATACTATGTAATTATAACATTCCCAAACCACAGCTGCCTCCTTGGTGTGCTTGGGCTGGCCTGCCCTTGGCCTTTTCCTCTGCAGCTTCCCGTCTTTCCTTGCTGCGATCAGCGAGGCTGAGGAGGAGCCCTCATCCCTTCCTCTCCTGCTGCCAGGAACCACTTGAAATCATCCACATCTGGTGGAGGATTTGAACCTGCACTCAAACCCTTGGGAGGAGGGCTTGCCACGCTCCTTGTGCCCACCTGGGATCGCTGGAGCTGCTGCCACTGTGTCACCTCTTTGGTACCACCAGGCTCGGGTTTGGGGATGGATGGCCACTCTCCTGAGGCTGATGCTGCCAAAAGCCAGCCAGGGCACCACAGAGATGTGACTTCCCACTGCCCCAGAGAGGGAGGCAGCCACAGGCCAGCAGGAATTGTCACAGGCAGCGGGAGAGGTGGAGAGGATTCTTCCTTCCCTGGGGGAGAACACGCCTTGTTTCATGCAGAAGTGGACTTGGCAAGCCTGACCTACATTTTGGATGGCTCTGGTGCAGCAGACTGGAAACTCGATGGCAGCTCCAGATTTAAAAAAACCACAACAACAAAAAACCAAAAGTGGGGCAGGCTTTTGTTGGATTACAGAAACGATTAGCATGAAACACGGTTCTGTGTCTTATTTAATTGCGTTAATTGAATTTCCCCCCTCATGTTTTGTATTCGAGACGCTGCTGGATGTTTCATGGAAAACAGCCACACAGAGCTGAATGTTTAGCCTAGCAGTGAGAGAAAGACTGAGATTTATTTTTACTCTGAAAACATAGGAATATATCTGGAATGAGCCCATACATTGGACGCTCCCACTAAAACCAGGAACAGCTAAAGGGTGAAAAGTGCCAATATTTGCGTTTTCATCGTTAGGTTCCAAAGTTAACACCACAGACATTGAAGTGCAGGATTAAGGCAAATTGCTCCTTCTTTGGACACAGCCAGCTCCCCCTGTGCTGCTGTGGTCTGCAACGCCTAGGGCTTTAAATAAAGGGAGAGGGATGCACACAGACATCAAGAAGCATCTTGGAAAAGAAAAAAATCAGGAGAGCTTCAAGTGCTGGGCAGCCTGAAGTCTGTGATGTCAAGAAGCACCCCGGCTGTTCTCGGGGGAAGTTGTCTCTTTTGAAAGCCAGTGATGTTTTCTGCTCCTTCCTCCCCCCAGTCTTTCCCAAAGAAAAGCAGAGCTCAGTGGAGGTGGGGACCGCTCACCCCAACACAAAAGTTTCAAAGGGACAGGATGCTGACATCCTGAAGGGAAAAACAAAACCCGTGGGATGCTTCCTCCTCACCATTGAAAAGGTATTTATTTGGGACTGGGAGAGCCTCTTGTCTCTGCCTTTGTGTGCAGCTGGAGAGGGCTCAGCCCTGAGCTGGGGAAGGCAGTAATTGCTTTTCCAGCTGGATTGCCCGGCAGCATCCCCGGCTCTTCCCAGGCACCCTGCGAGCGAGGAGACTTCATGGAGCCCTTCATGGTCCCTTTGTTTACACGTCCTGGGCACAGAGGCACTCAGAGAAGGGCCAGGACATGGACAGGGCCCTGGCAGGTCTCTGACAGACACTTGGGAAGAATTCCAGGTGCCCTTGCGGGGCCGGTGTCATTCCCCTTTGGACACTTCTGGGGATGCTCAAACACTTGGCTAAAATTTCTGGGCAGAGCTTGCCCAGCACTGCAATCCTTAGGGACAGGGCATGGATTTCTGGGAAGAAAACCCAGTGTTTAATTTGAGGAGGAGCTTTAGTGTTCAAATGAATGATGAGACAGAAGGACAGGAGGAAGGAGAGGTGTGGCAGGGCAGAAGCACGGTGCTCTCCAGGGGTTTCCTCTGCTGCTGAGCCTGGCAGGCAGGACACACACAGACATTTCCCCCATTTTCACTCCATAAAAGAAGTTCTGCCACGGGGGCTGTTGAGGATTGTCTCCAAGGAGAAATGGAATATTTTCCTTATGGTGAACCACAAGAGAATGTTACCACATCCTGCTTCTTATGGCTTATACATAGAAGGAGGGAAGGAATGACTGGTTAACTGTTTGACCTCAGCTTGGGAGGAAGAAACCTCCCAAGAAACCCCAGGAACTCACCCCATTAAGGATACAGGAAAATGGCACCGATCTGGCACCTTAATTATATGCTAAAGACATCCGACCAGGAAGAAAAGCCTCAGAGGTCTGAAGGAAGAATACCTGACTGAAAAGGGTTGTGCGTGCCCATAAACACTTTCTGACAGCTATTCCCTCTTTCTTTTTGTCTTGTTTTTTTAGCATTTAAGAAACAAAACAAAACAAACAATCAGACTGAAGAACCAGGTGAACCTTTGACATTTGTGTTTGATTTTCAGCCCCTGAGCACGAACTGAAAACAAAACAATCCTGCTGCAGAGAGGTCTGTCAAATGTGCAGACTTTCAGTGACCCTTCTGTTCATAATGTTTTTCTGATTCACTTTGAGCTAAGATAGCAAATGGTCTTCACCCATCACCTTCTGGTGAACTTGTCTGCAAAATACTTATTATTTTCCTATAAATTTATTTGCTCCACCTGGATTAAAAAAAAAACAAAAGCAGCTACTATAAATATATAGCAAATTTAATGAAACTATCCCCAGATATGCAATCCAAGTATCTGTTAGGATTTTTTTTACTTGCTGGTTTGTTTGAATTATTATTTCCCAAGGACTTTGCCTTACACCTGGATGTTTTCAGAACCCAACATTCATAGCAGAAGCTGATGATGACAGCTTTACTAACTCATATTTACGTCCATTCTCAAGTAGTGCATTTTTGGGGACTGAAATTTTACCAAAAGTCCTGAGCCAAAACCTGCTCAAAGAACAACTATTGAATGGCTATTTTGCTTTTCATTAGATGGGGTCTGTAATTCTCAGCAAAGGCTGTGTGACAATCCCTTCAGTTTTCATTTCAGATTTAGGAAATGGTACTTGTACAATAAACTGATGTTTGTTTTCTCCTTCAGGGCATAAATTGGGTTAACTAGATTTCCTTCCTTAATAGGATTTCTTTTTAAAAAAAGTTGTAAATTATACTAAAAATATCAGCCTCGTGTGTGTCATTGGGAGTATCAGTCATGGGACACATCAGCAGGATTTTGAAAAGATACAGAAAGGAGTTTGCTTTGTTTACTTTGATGTTGTCAACCCTGTGGGCAGAAGCAAAACCCCATCAGTGTCATCTGAGGTGCATCAGCTTTACTTTGAGATAGAGCAGCCAAATCCTTCTGTGACTGGGGCTCACCTGAGCAGGTTGGTTTGAGGATGAAACAGGACTGGGTCCCTCTTGGATACCTCTCAGGGCTGTCAGCTTTTGTCTGGCAAAGGAAGGTTCCCCTTTTGTACCTTCTCGTACCGGAGTGATGGAACCGTCCCAGGCTGGGATGGTTTTGTGAGGGGATTTGCCAAACAAAAGGCAGCTCCCAGAGGTGCCACTGTGCCCTGCTCCACCTCAGCTCCTCATCCTGGGGCTGGGGCACAAATGGTGTGTGCAGAGCCAGGCACTTTCCTCCCTCTCTACAGGGGGATTCCTCTCCTGATTTCCAGCTCAAGGACAGGTAAAAGGGACAGAGAGGTGTTTTAGGAGTGAGGACACACGGTGCCAGCAGGGCTGCTGGCTCAGCCAAGCATGCCAAGGGTCAGGATGGCAATGAGACATTTGTTCTGTGAAATTCGCCATCAGTCAGGCACCATCAGCCTTTTGTAGAAGAAAAGTTTCCATGTGTTATTAACTCCTTCCCACACCTCACAGCAAGTTTCTCTGCCTGGGCAAGCACTGTAGGTGTCTCTGAGCACACCTGGGAGTGCGTGGCTGTGCGTGAAAATGTGACTGCACACACAGGCTGGATCAGGGAGAGGGAGCAACCAGGTTTGGGGGCAGCTGAAGTCCCTGGGAGTGGGAATGAACAACAGGAGCTCCCATCCCATGGAGGCAGAAAGAGGGAAGCCCTTCAGCTCACACAGCAGCACTGAACGCTCCGCTCCCCGCTCACCTCTGCTCCATGGAGCTGCTAACTCTTTCCAGATGAACGGTGTTTATTTAGCTTATTGATTAAACCAGCTGCTGCCACTGACAGGAACCTCACATTTTCCAGAGAGACAGATAGGAGACATGAGAACTGGCTGTGGTTCCCCTGTGCCCCCCTTTCCAGAGGGAATAACTGCTCTTTGTGACCAGGCTTGTGTTACACCAGGCTCTGCAGCTCCAGGACCGTGAGCCTGGAGAGGAAATGAAAGCAAGTTCTGCTTGAGGAAAACCCCTAGAACTTGGGTGGCAGTTTCTTTCTTTCTTTTTTTAACGTGAAATTATTAATTTCCCTCAGAATGGAAACTGAGATGGCATCAGAGAATACAGCCACTGAATCAGCGTGACTTATTAAAATCTTTAATTACATCTGCTACATCAATGTGATGTGATGCACTAAACAAAAGGCTTTGGGCTTGAATAGAACAGAACATGGGCCACAAACCCAAACACAGAGTATAAAAACTTCAGGATTTCTCCTGGAGTACAGTTCCTGATCCCCACTCCCTTTGCTGATGCTGCAGCAGCTCCAGCTGCTCCATATCCCACATCACACCCGCAGCAGATGAAATCTGTCATGGGCTGCAGCTCCTCTGTGGCTCCACGGGTCCAGGATGTATAATAATTTCATTCTGCCCACTTTTCCTTCAGTAGGACACTACATCATTTCCTCACTGCACTGCTGAGTTTCACAAAGCCCTCAACTACCTCGGAGACTCCTGAATCCTGGCTGAAATTCCCATCAAAAGTTCCTGCAGGGAGAAACAAATCGACAGGCAGGCAGGCAAGCCCATCTCCGAGAGTAAAGCCAAATAAATCCCACTGCAGGACTGGCACAGCCTGGAGGAGACCCAAAGCCGTGGGACAAGGCAGGGCCACCACTCTGCTGTGAAACAACCACCCCTGCTCTTCTAGAGGGAGGCCCTGGGGTTGCTGCAGACAAAAGTCTGGAAGGAAATTGCCTCCTTGTTCCCTCCTGATAGGGGAGTTAACCTCGGGGAGCACCCAGCTGGAAGCTGTACATTTGGAACACGCTCCTTTCTGCTAAGAAAACATCCAAGGGAGGACATCTTTCCTGCAGCTTGGAGCAGCTCCAGCAGCCTGATGAGACATGACGGCTGTGATGTACAAAAGATCCCAGAGGAACAGAGAGCTCGTGCTGCTCTCCCTGCTGACTGACACGTGGCACGGAGCGCTGCACATCTCCTCGGGCTCCTGTGAGCTTCCAAGGCTTCTCAGCACACCAAGCAGAGGGACAGCAAGCAATTTCTTGGCTGTGTGATGCCAGTTTATCTGTAATGCATCTAATTTCTCTGAGTGTCCTCATTTCGTTTTCCCCAGGAAGGAAGGAAGGGAGTTAGGGCCATGCTAGAAACCAGAGTGCACGAGATGATTGAATTAGTGAGCAGTTCCAAAGTTCACTTCAGCAGAAGACTCACAGTGTTTGATCTTTGCTCCTCTGCCACCAGTGGCAATATCCCCTCTAGATTTGGTGACAGCAGGAGCAGAGCTTCAGAGGTGACACCTCAAAAACCTCTAAGTTACCCTGGGAAAACAGGGACAAGCCTATGAAAGGCAGACTTAGCCCAGGTTAAACTGGGCAAAAGACACAGCAAAGCAGAGAGAAGTAACTGAAGGCACTGCACTGTTCAATGCTGATGATGAGAATTAGGTAAGTTTTAGTCAAGTTTCACACAGGATATTTGAAAGTTCTGGCACTCTGTCTCCTGTCCTTCTGTGTGTTCTGATCAGCACCAGTGTGACCTCTGGTAAAGCAGCCTCAGGATGTCCCAGGCAGGCTCAGGGATCCGTTCTCAAGGATTTCAGTTCCCCTCCCTGCAGATACAGCAGCCAGCTGTGTGCTCCCAATTGAAGTGATGATGTGCACTGCCAGCCCTTCTTTGGCATTGCCTGTTCTCAAAGATAACATCAATTTCTTCCAAGCAGAGCAGGAAAAAAAACAAAGCCATCTTCAAGGAGAAGGATGGGATCATCCCCCCAAAAAACTGTCCTATGTCACCAGGACAGACAGACAATTCTCTTCAGAGGAAAAGGCAGCAATTTCAGAGGCACTCTACCTCCTGGGGCAAATATCCTGCAGTATAGAGAAACAAAAGAGGAAGCAGAAACTAGGAGGTGACTTTTGGATTAGCATTTTGGATTTGAATAAAACCTCACCAGCAGATTCAGTATCTCCTGCCCTGTGTGGTGGCAGCCACTTCCTCAGCTGGCTTTCCAGGATGTAGGAGAAAAAAAAATCAAAAAAAATCAGGAAAACAGTGTGATTTTCCTGGCATTTAAACTATTTGGGGTTTCTGTTTTCTGAGCTATTTGGATTAGATAACAACCCTATCTCAGACTTTTCATTGCTGCTCTCTCTGCTTTGGACAGCTCTGCTCTGTGTCCTGGCAGGGGGGTGTGTTTCTGTGTTTCCTGACCACATTTACACACACCATGTTGTTTAATAAACTTTTTAAATTGTATTTCCTCCTGCCAGTGTTGAAATGGACCTGTCTTATCTGAATGACAGACCCGCACAGCCTTGAATTATCTGGAGCCTCGTGGAGCCGTTCCTTGCTGATCCAAAGGCTTTTCCTCTCAGCTTGATGGAACCTTTTGTTGTTAGAAGCAACCTGAGTGGCCAGAGTTTTGCCAAGGAAAAGTGCCCAGGAGGGAAACGTGGTCCCAACACCTTTTGGTGGGTTATTTCTGAACAAAACCCTTGGGGCTCACAGGCACCGCAGTCAAAACTCCAGAGCAGCAAAAGGGTTTGCCAGTGGTGTCCCCGAGCCCGGGGGCTGGGTTTGTACCCCAGCAGGGGGGTCAAGGAATGGACAGCCTGGAATTTCACAGCAGCCTGCCAAGGGGGGACTGCCACAGCAGCCTCTGCCTCCCTGGGGCTGGCTGGGACATGCTCTAAGAAAAGGTTTCGAACGCGGCAGCCGGGAAGAGTTTGTGTGTTTGCAAATTGCCTCGAAGCCTTGTTAATCCCTGCTCAAATACGGGGCTTTGTAAACTGATCCCTCCTTTCTCACCAGCCCCGCTGGTCTGGTGTAAAGCGGAGCTCTGCTTAGGCAGGGTTTAAAGAGCTGCCAGCAAAACCCAGCGGGGCTTTCAGAGAAACGCCGGCTTGCAGGGGGTTCACCCGAAATCCAGCATTCCCCTCTGGATGTGCGCTGCTCCCAGCTCGGGAGATCGGTGATTCGAAACAGAAAACAACTGAAATGTGAACAATGCAGGGCCCCTTGTTACTCACACAGGAATCACTGCGTGAAGTCGCTCTGTCCCAGGTATTTTTAAATAGCTCCTCAGTGGGTAGATGTTTTGGTTCTCTCGGGCTGTCTGAGATTCAGCAGCGGTGTTAAATTAATTAGCTGCTGCTGAAGGGTGTGCAGTTTGCCATTCAGCACTCAGGCTGTGGGCTCCATTTCTGGAGTGCCACAGTGCCACTGACAGCTCCATTAGGGTCTATTTATAAAAGCTTTAAATAGGCAAGTTTTCGTGTTTCCGACCTCACTCTGTGAGGATAAGCGAAAAGGTTTGAGTTTCTGTCAAATCATGAGAATTTGCTTCTCAGCGTGGCTCAAGTGAATGCTTGCTACATTTTATTACTTCTGTAACATGTATCAGAAACACGAGACAGATGTGGCTTCCCAGGCACTCTCAGGATCAGAAAAATCTGTCTTTCGCAGGGTTTGGGGTTTTTCGTAGAGAGCATCCCAGCAATAGCAGCACATCAGCCCCCAGGAACCCCGGGGAGGGAACAGATGAGAGTCCTGCAGGCTCCTTTGTGGCTGCATCGGAGCAATTTGGAATCCAAACAGATCTCATTCCGCAAACCCTCCTGCTTCCAAGCGGCAAAGCGGAGCTGTGGCAGCCTCCAGCCAGCCTGAAAATTCCTCCCGAGGAGCAAAGAGAGGAAGAAAGGAAAGCAAAAAAACCCCGCAGCACTATGTGATGAAACCCCGAGGTCCTGAGCGAGCTGGAAAACCCTCACTGGCACTGTTGAGCGGCAGTGAAATAAATCCCTTGTGGAGATGTGCCCTCTCCCGGCCTCCCCGGGAACGCCTGCAGGGACACAGGTGCAAAAAGAACGGCACAGAAAATCACTTTGGGATGTTGGAAGTGACGCAGCTCAACCGACAGAGCAGACCCAGGTGATGGTGCTCGGGCAGTTTTGACACTACGGCGCAAGTAAGCAGCGAGTTAGAAAAGCAAAACGCATTTCGGGGTTTTTAATCCCTCATCTGAAGCTTCTCTTTGCCACGCTGAAGGAACTGGGAAAGGTTTTGGGTGGTAAAACAGTTCGTGACACTGACGCTACATTGCAAGTCTTCCTTTAACAGGAAGCAAATGTTTGTTCCCAGTGTAAAATTATCACTTGTTGAAGATCATAAGGTCATTAAGAAAAAATATCTTCAACACTTAGCTCTTTTTGCTATTTCCATCCTGTTGTTTTTTCACAACAGGAATTTTGACTGCTTTTCAACAACTTTCTCTTTTTAGTTGTGGAATATATATTTTTTGTGAAGTGTAAGAGACAAGGAACGTTTTGGAGGAAAAATCTGAGGTAATCTATAGGGGACAAATTAACAGTTTGGGCATAAAATCTGAGTTAATCTGTAAGGGAGACGGTGAAGATTTTGGGGTAAAAATGAGGTAATTAGAAGTAACAGGTAGTGAAAATTATCAGGGTAAAATCTGAGGTAATCTCCATGGTAGAGAAGGAATATTTTGAGGTAAACTGAGGTGATGAGTAGTGGAGAAATTAGGAAAATGTGGGTGTAAAATTTGAGTAGCTCTGTAAAGCTACAATGAATATTTTGGAGGGGAAATTCTTATGTAATCCAGAGGGGAGAGAATAAACATTTTGGGGATAAGATAGTTAATTATGGGGTCTCTTGGTCATGAAATGAATGTCAAGGAAAGTGATTTGAGCTAGGAGTGAACGGGGGGCCCTTGGGGTTTGTCTGCTTATGGTTTTGGGGTGCTCTCTGATGTTTTGGAAGAAGTTTTGTGGCACAACTGCAATGACAAGCAACACACGGGGCAGTGCTGTCTGCTTGTTTTTAACCTTTCCCATCAGCTGTAGAAGCTTCTTGCTCTGGGATTCATTTCTGCTCCCAGCACGAGCAGGAGCAAACCCTTGTATTGATTTGCCCCGCAGCAGAGGGAGGTCGTGGGAATTTTGAAGCAATTTCTCGCTGAACAGACCGGCAGAGCAAAAGCCCAAAGTGTTCTCTAAATTAAGGTTTTTCACTATAAACTGGGTCTCACTGCCCTCTCCTGGCTGGATTATTCATGTGCAGCCCATTCCAGCGAGTGTCTCATCTTCCTCAGGTTCTTGCATGAAATTCCCAGTCAGAATGTTCTGGCCAGCATCTTTTAATTCCAGTCAGCCTGGAATACTCGGTTAACCTTCCTTCCTTATCTCCAATCGTTTGCGCAAATCCAGAGGAGCTACTTGGCCTGAACAGCTGCCCAGTGGAGCACCAGCCAGGCTGGAAAATCTCCCTGAGGTCTCTGGTGGAGGGTGGGAGAAATGTCCCTCCTGGCTGGGGTGTCCTTGGTGGGCAGAGGAATCTGATATTGGCAATGTCTGATATTGGCAATATCTGATATTGGCAATGTGGCTTTGTGCTCAGCCAGGGATACCCTGGGAGGAAGGGGAGCCTTGGCCTGACAAAGTGGATGTGACAGAATTGGGGTGGCCTGACAAGGCACGGACAGATTTCTGGGTTGTGGAATGCCTTGAAACCTTCCTCTGTCAGGTTTTTAATGGGTTTCTTCTCAAGATTTCCTGTGGTCCAGCATCCCTGGTGTCCCTTATTTTGTCCAAAGTCCAATGGTAAAGGATTGAATAACTGACAAGCAGGATCTCAGATGAAAATGGTTCCAATAAAATTAGGCAAAGAATACAGTAAGAAAAAAGAGCTTTAAAAGTCCTTTTAATGGCTGAGATAGGTAGGGATGAAAATGCTGGAGAAGGGCACCTCTCACGGATAAAACCCCACAGCGAGCAGAGCGGAGGTGTGAAACAGGATGCTCTGATTCCCTCCGCGCCTTAATTCCCTGTCCCGGGAATGCGTGATCCCGGCCTGGCGCTGGCTCGGTGCTGCCGCCCTGTGGACAACCAGTGGCACTGCAGGGACGGGAGCCTCGGGATCGCTCAGGATCATGGAATCGTGGCCCTCCCTTCGGGGGGCGGGAGCTGCCGCCCTTAATTAAAGACCGGTGCAGCGTGGAAGGGAATGACTTGTTCTGCCCAGCTGCTCTTGGTGAAGCAAGCATGAACAGGCTGAAATTGAAGGAAATTAGACGGTGCTTCTTCGGACTTTTCAAAGGTAAACATACGGAAATGTGAGCAAGGATTGGAAAGACTGAAATCTGTCAGGCGCTGAAGCCTTTAAGAGCAAGGTGCAGACATACACGTCAGGAATAATACGTACAGCTGGTCATGCCCCAGGGCACAGAAAAGGAATCTTTCCCAAGCTCACAGTTTGGTCATGGATTCTGTGGATCTTACTGCCTGTGCACCTTCCGTGTGTTGGGCAACAGTGGTGAACAGGGGCATGAGCAGACTGGGGGATGCTGCTTGTACATAGTAAAATTTATCAGTTCTTGATAGACAATAACTTCCCTGTAGTCACTTATACACCCCCCTGACCCCCTCCCCGAAATGTGCTGCTTTCTCTGCCCCCTTGCATTTGGCAGTTTGATCTCCTTACAAGTGAAGAATGTACAATTCCTGAGTTGTTTGTCACGTCAGCAACCACGCATCTCAAATGGCCTTTCTCATTCGTGTCATAAACCAAAATGAGATGAAGGTAGTGAGTTATTAAAAACTTATTTGGGAAGTAAAATCCAACCAGGCTGAGGTGGAGTTTGTGTCCAGCCTGCTTCAGGCATGAAGGCTGTGTGCTCCCAGGGAGCTGAAGCTTAAATCAAACATAATGGCTACTGCTGGCTTTCAGTTCTTTTGCCTTCCAAAAATGCTGGCTATTTCCTCTATACCTACCTACCTATTAGGCAAGCTGGATTTACTCTTTTGTGGGGTGAGTGCCTTTTGAAAGGTTCTTTCAGGCAGTAAGATAAACTCAACACAAACATTTCCTGGAATAAATTAATCTGTTAGGCTGTTCTTTCCATTTAATGGATAAAGTGTCTGGTTCTTCAGGTGTTTAGTATTAAGAGATTTTCTTTTGTTCTCTTTTTATATAAACTGAACAATATTTCTGATTTTTCATTGAAGACTCTGAGTTCTTTAAGGTCTCTCTAAGAACTGTCAATCAGATTTTATATTGAAAATTTATTATGAAATGCGTAGGGGGCTATAAAGTGCATAAAAATCATTGCTAGATGAGCTATTCACTGAAATACTTGAATGAGTTGCTAATGTTTCACTCTTTTGATCTATTTTATGTGGTAAAGAAGAGTATTTTTCATAGTTTGAGAACTGCATTCCAAATTCATAAAACTACAAGGAAACAGGATTTTAAAAGCAGAGGCACAGCAGTGTGGGCTTCAGAGCTCAGTGGGATGTATATGAAAAATTCAGGCTGCCTTTCACCCTGCAGCTGGCCCAAAGATAAGGAGTGGTTCTGTAATTGCTAGTGTGGAGTACCCTACATCACATTAACTTGTTTCTTAGTGCTGTATTAGTTTGGAGCAGGACTTCTCTATAGCTAAATAAAACTGCTTTGGAGTAGGTGAGGAGGTTCAGCTACCCAGGGATAGGAATAGGCTGAAGATGAAAAGATTGACTTTGTCTTTCCTCTGCAGGTCAGCGGTAAAATTGCTCCAAGTTCTTGACTTGCCAAAACCACCCTCAACTGCCCTGAAGTAAAACTTTAATCTTCAAATGCCTGATAAAATCACGTCAGAAGGTGAGTTGAATGTCCACAGGTGAGGACACCTTGCATGTTCACTCTCATGCTTTTGCCTTACCTTGTCTAGCTGTGTTTCTTCAGATCTGTGTGAAGTTCATTCATTCTCCTGGCAATGCCATGGCTCTGAGCAGCACACAGCAGGTCCCACTGCTCCACAGAATGCCTTCATGTTTTCCTTTGTGGTTCCCCACAGAGAATGACTAACGTCCCCTGTTTTGTACTTACTCATTTAAAATCTGTTTTGTCACAGAAAGGTGTTGCTTTTACAAAGGAAATGGTTTCAGGCTCAGGAAGAGTGCGAGACTCTAGCTTGAGAACCCAGCTTGCTTGGCTTGAAAAATGAGACTCTCACTGTAGGCACAACTTAAAATCTTTACTCATTTTTGGAATGAAATTCAGTTCAAATTTCTTCTGAAGTTCTACAATGTGCAGAGAATTGCTTTCTCTATCAATGTGCTGCTATCAAAGCTGGACAAAGTGGATGGAATGCAGTGTCCTGAAAGACTACTTGTCCAGATACTCTTAGCTCAGAAGTGAAAGGCTCTGAAATCAGGAATATGAAGCTGTCAAGGAGCCTCTAGTCAAACATTAGAAACTGAGGCCAGTGAGGGATTTCAAACAAGCACCTGTGCTTGTCAGCAGTCATTTTTCTGTGGTTTGGGGTTTTTTGTGGTTTTTTTTTGTTTGTTTGTTTGTTTTGTTTTTTTGTTTGTTTTGGGTTTTTGTTTTTGGTTTTTTTTTAGATGGGACATTGAACCCATTTCTAATTTTCCCCAGAATATTTGGAGCAAGTTTGGTTATACCTTTTTTTAAATGTTGGGATTTAAAACATTCAAAAAACCCAACTGACCATTACCTCTTGCCCTGGTTGGAATTACAGATTTGTTGACTTTGTTTGACTTTTTTTTTACATTTTTCTGGGAAACACTTTGATCTTCTTGGTGGATTTTTACTGCCAGTTATACTTTCAGGCTGATCACTGCATCTTCTTCAACAATTTTCCCTTTGATATTGAAACTCAGTATTGTGCACACCAATCTGAGGAAGAAAGGATTACTACCAAGATGATTTTCTATGCTGAAACACAGTTTTCTCTCTAGTTGAACTGCAGTTCTAGCCCACACACGTTTTTCTAGCCACAGTAATGAAAAAGAAATACCTATGATTCAATAACAGTACAAATGTGACTGACAGTACTGAACAAATTAGGATAAATGTAGCAATTTTCTAACTGTATTAGAATGTCCTATTTGATAATTAATCAGCAAGAGCTCAAATAAGGCATTTCTATAGTTTTCATCATCATGGAAAACACACTGACTCTTATAATTGCTATTTTAACCTGTACTCTTATTCCTTCCTCATTGTTTTGTTGATTCATTATTGAAAAAAACCCAGCTAAACCAATTGCAGCCATCCCTAAAAATAGACTGCTTAAGCACCAGTGGTATTTACAGGATATACTTAGTGTCTTGTTTCTCCAGTTGTCTCTCTTTAAAATGGATCTTTTGGGGGTTTTTTACATCCTGAGTTTATTGAGAATCACAACTAAGTCATGACATGGCAGGGGGAAAGTTCCCCCCACCAATTTTTTTGTAAACCTTAGATTTTGGTTGAATGGATGGGATTGAATCAGTACAAAACCAGGGGAAGAGGGGTGATCACTGGACAAACAGTTTGAAATTTGCCTTTTCTCCCTGTTAGACTGAAAAAGTGGCTAAACCTGTTATGGGCATTTCTTTTCATTACCTGGGAGAAGGCAGCAACAGGAGGATCATTCCTGTTTGTCTTGGCAAAGCAATCAGGCTAGAAGGGAGAGTATAACTGCCTGATGCAAAATATGTAAAAGACATTCAGCATTCTGAAGAAGCTAAAGTTTAAGCAAAAACCTCTTTAAAGTCAGCAAAAGAAGCTGTTACATGTTTTTGTTCTTCTCCTGTCTTCTACACGTTTATTCCCCTGAAACAGCAAAAGCTTGAAAAATCTAATTAAATAACTCTCTGGGCATAACTTTCTGATCAGGTAATATAAATTGCTGGGAGAGATAGAGAAGCTGTTAATAAATTAGCTAATCCTTCATTTAAGTCCCCTCTGACCTACACAGGTATTTAATATCAAATCCTGAAACACAGGACAAAGAGCAGTGAGTGTTAACACCTTCTAGAGTATTGCTTTTGTTGGTCACAGCTGTGCTCTTTGCATCACAGTGTTGTAGTCAAGCTCTGAAAACTCCAGCACTTTTTGCTTGTTTGTTTGTTTCAAGACTACAAGGCTTGTATGCTGGTGGTGTCACCGAGAAACACTACACTGTGTTTAAAAGGGCAATTTCTGTTGTGTGTATTTATGTATCTACTAAAAAAAAAAAAGTGTGCTTTGTAGAGTAGCAAACACATTTTGAATTGCTTTTTGAAGCAATTTTGGCTTACTTTCATTCCATTCTGGGGAAAGGGTGTGATGATGATTGCTGATTTGCACAGTGCTACTGGCTGAAGGATTAAATGGCAAGGGGCTGGAGGGGAGAGGAGGCTGCAAGCTGTGCCCTTTCTCCTCTAGAGCATGCATGTGACAGGTCATAATGAACAGGTCCCTGCTAGTGAGGTTTTATTTAGATTTAGTATTCAGCAAAACACCCGTGCACAAGCTCCAGAAGCCACTTTGGCAATAATTAGATTTGCAATTGCTGCCCAGCAGCACAAAGACAAATGTACCAATAAATAAATTCTACCAGCCAGCACCAGTGAAAACACTGATGTAGCCACTGATTTCACCCAAACTTTAATTTCCACAGCTGCCCAGAAACAGGAGTGGAGCCTTTCTGCAGGACTCTGGCTGGAGGCAGAGCTGCTGTCTTGACTGAAGCCAAGCAACTCGTGGGCATCATGTTTTGTTGGAGTCCTTATCCATAGACCTGTGGGAAGGGATGCTGCTTTCCAGGCCTGGGAACTGGTTGGTTTTTACCAGCAGGATGTTCTTTTACACAGAGTGGAGGGTGAGTTTCTTTACGTATATGCCAAAGGCAGAGAAATTTCAGAAATGGTAGATGTGTGTTTGTTTGCTTGCTATAAAGAAAAAGATTATTAGTAGGGGTAACATAATTTATGTCCTTAAAATTAATGATATGAGGAAATTAATCCTAGCAAAAATCAGAAATAGGCACTTTCAAGTTAAGTATAATGTGAATTTGAACTTTTGTTGTTGTTGTTGTTGTTAGTTTCTCTAAGAATTCACTGGAATCCCTAGTTTATATGCAAGCAGGATGTGCATGGGTTCTTCACATGAACTGGAGTATGGATGGAGGTCTGTTTTAAAGTATGGAAAGCTTAAAAAATATACCAGCCGGTTTTTAGAATGCAAGACATCTTTGAGAGGTTTTCTTAGCAGTAGAGATCTTGTACTCTGGAAGGTAAATTGAGGGAGCAGAGGGGGTGTGTTACACACTGCACGTGTCCGTGGCTAAAGGCAAACCTGAAGTGCCCGAATTGCCTCAGCCCTCAGTAAAGGGAAGGGAGATAATCAGGGTGACCTTGTAGCTGCTGAAGGCTGCGCTCCTTTAGAAGCAAGAGCAAGGAAGGCAATTTAAAGAAGAGGTTGGCAGGAAATGGTGCCAGCAGCCTCCTGTGCAGAGCGTGCCCGTGCCAGCCCGGGACAAGGCAGTGATGGAAAATGACACCTTGAGGGACTTGTGTGTGTGCTTGTGACAGCCCTGAGGGACTCCGCAGCCGTCAAAAAGCAGCGCTGGTTAAATTGATAAAGAGCAAAAGTTCTGTTAGTGTCATTGCGATGGGAATTGGCAGGTAACCTGTGTTTTTTAAACAAAGTATCACCTGATCATGCAGTAAATAAGTATCGAGTTCCAGGGCTGTTTTTTAAACATGTATATTTCAAGCTTCTCGCTCGTTTTGAAAGAGTAGCACTGGTTTTGATACAGTGTCTATGCTCCTGTTCTGCTAGGAAATTCCAGTGGTTTCTGAGAAAATTGGGAACAACAAATTGCTTAAAAACGCAGATGCAGGCTAAAACTGGAATTTTTGATTTGAATCAAGCTCTAATGCTCAGCAATTTAAAATTGCAATTACACGAGGTAATTGGAGTTGCTTTCCCTTTAGTCACTGTGGGTCTGTGTTAGGACAAACTCTTCTGGAGGCTCTCCTGTGGTGGCCAGGAACACCTCATTCCCAGCTGTGAGTGGAGCAGAGTCCCTTTTCCTGCCTTCCTCTGGCACGCTGGGACAGAACTTAGCTGGAGACGAGACACAAGATTCCAATGGGACAGACCTTTGAGGCAGCACAAGGGATTCCTCTTCTGGTCTTTCCCTGACATTTTTGCTTCCATGTATATGCTCAGCTTTGAGCATCTTCTTTGAGAGCTGGAAATGGATTTGCCCCACAGGGATCTGTGATTTCCACCTTTCTCCGAAGCTTGGGATGATGGAACTCTTAGGGCTTGTGTGACTCAATCACTTCCCTGCCACTACTGCCACCTGAGGAACAATTGTCCTGTCCCTGTCTGGCAAACAGGAACCTCCTGACAGCTGCAGCACCTCAGATCAAGTTCTCTGGGCTTGGTGTAGGTGAGTCAGAGGGAACCCAGAGGGGAGGTGGATTTCTTCCCTTAGATTTTGTGAGAGGATACATTGATATGGATACCCCATCATTTTCCAGAGGCAACTTGTGCCCTTATTCTGAACAAAGGCAGCCTGTCTTTCTCCAGGGACACTTTTTCATAGCTTGGAGCCCGCCTGTGGAGTCTCCAGCCCCCCTGTGGTCTCTGCAGAGGGTGGTGGTGCTGCTGAACTGCCCGGGAGCTGTCCCCACCCCAGAGTGGTGGCTGAGCACTGAAAGCCAATTGCCTTGGGTAATAATCCCTGTGAGGTGAGCAATCCACACCTCAGCTGGAGCTGCCACAGCTTTGGGGAGCTGGCGCTGTGCTGCTGCCACGGTGGCACCTCACATGGTGACAGAAATGCCACTGGCTAATGAGTTTGAGCTGTAAGTGCAGGCAGCCATTAATGGAGGAAAGCAATTAAGAATCAGTAAGCTTTTCTGAAGCGGCATTTGATGTTGGATCTAATTATTTTTAATTTCTTTGTATGTCTTGATAAGTCTGTACCTCTCCTTTACGGTAAAATAAATAGCTGCGGTTGAATTTTCAGAAGAAGCAAGGCAGTAGGTGGGCTATATTGAACACCTATCAATAAACTGTAATTCTAAGCTGTAAGAATAATGATCTCCAAGAGCAGAGTTAATATTCCCTCTTAAAAAACTTTTAAATGACATTAAATTCTTAACTAATCTTTCAATGTAAGGAACATGTGATTTCCTCCCCTTTAACTTAATGGAAACTTTGATTTTTGTGTGACAGAGATGAATGACTCGGAGTAACTATTTCTTTCCCAGTTCCTTTTCTTTTGGTCCTTTTCTCCACATCCAAAGGAGAGCAATAGAGTTGGTGAAGGCTCTGAAGAGCAGTTGAGGAAACTGGGGGTGTTTAACCTGGGGAAGGGCAGGCTTTGGGGGGACCTTATCACTCTGCACAACTGCCTGAAAGGAGCTTGTGGCCAGGCAGAGGTCAGTCCCTTCTCCCAGGTAACAAGCGACACAGGACAGGAGGAAATAGCCTCAAGTTGTGTCAGGGCTGGTTCAGGTTGGATATTAGAAAAGCTTTCTTCACCCTGTGTCAAGCCCTGGCACAGGCTGTCCAGGGAAGTGATGGACTCACCATCCCTGGGGGGGGTTAAAAGATGTGCAGATGCAGCATGTGGGGAGGTGGTTTAGTGCTGATCCTGGCAGTGCTGCCTTAGTGGTTGGGCTCGATTCAAGGGTCTTTTCTGAGGATGAAAATGCCATCCATGACCTCGAAACTAATTGCAAAGCAGTGTCTGACCAGTTGGCAATCTCAAACTGTCTCCACTATTTTTTCCTCGTGATTGCTGTCAGGAGACAAAGCAGGGGCATGTTCATGATCTGCTGCATGTGTGGAAACAGAGTCCTACTGTGTTTTTTTGGAAACTTGTAGCTGGAACTAAAAGTACTGGTGAACCCCTGCCTTACTAACGAGACAAGATGGACTCTTAAGTCACGTCTATTAAACACCCTGGTGGTGTTTAATAAAAAAAACATCCAAGAAAGGTGAAATGTGGGTACTGCAGGTTCTCTGAGCTGGAAAGGGAGTGTTCTCCCCAGGCAGCATTCCTGTCTGGATCCTGGTGCTGCTGTGAAGTCCCTAAGCCAAGGAAGGTTCACTTGTACCAAACAGGGTGCAGCAAAAATGTTGCATTTCTAAGAGCTGAAAGAGTAGAATGTTTTCACAGGTTATTGCCATTCAACTTTTCTCAGTCCTTCCTGGAAGAAAAATAACACCTGCCCTTGCAGATGAAGAAGCTGTTGAATGCCAAGATAATCTCCTAGTGTGCCTCTTGGGAAAGGATCACTCCTTTTTATAGGTGGATTTGAGTTGTGGGTGACAGCACAAATTTAACATCAAAGCTGCTGGGTTGTTTTGATACAGACTTTTGATACAGACTTTTGTAAAAATGGTCAGTAACATGAAAATTTGCAAAAAAAAAATCAGTATTTGCAGCAATTAAAAGTACTTCTTAATGCTTTGTTTATGATTGACCTCAAATATGCAGAGGTGGGTATAAATGTAAAGCAGGATAGACTCATCACTGTTTGGGGTTTTGGGGTTTTTTTTCTTTTTTATCTTAAGAAAAAGAGGTGCTATGTTGTCATGGGAATACATGCTTTTAACAAACCAGAAATGATTGTGCCTTCCTGTGGCTGAAATTTCAAGCAGTATCCAATGAAGAGGCTGTCAGCAGCTACAAATCTCAGGCAGAAGTAAAAGCAATAATTCTTCCAGTCAGCAGTGGGGAAGACAGCAGCTAGTTCAAAATGAATGGAGCCCAGTGTTGAAATAAAAGCATCCTTCAGGGAGAAGGAGTCTTTCCTGAAAGGAGTGAGCTCATGGAAGTGAGTATCACTGCAGGGGTCAGCAGTTCCCCAGTTTATCACAGCTCTGTGACAGCAAATAGTATTTATTCTGCTGTCCTACCCCATGTTCAACTAATGACTCAGAGCATTAGGGTAAGAGCAGTGCTCTCTTCATGGACAGCACCAGAAATAAATGTTGTCACCACTATAGATGGTCACATTTCCACTGGGAACAGTTCTCACTCACTGGTGTGCCTTGGGCAGGTGTGTGAGCTCAGCAACCTTTCTGCACCCTCACAGCCTCCTAGCTGAATGTGATCTCACCAAGAAACACTTCTGAGAAGTGAGCCTGACTTTACAAAGTCCCCTGACATTTCAGGTCTAAGAAAAACCCTGTCTGTCAATGCAAGTGTTAGTGCATTGCAAGAGAGGTGTTTCTCTGGGGGTAAGTATGAAAGATAAACTACTTATGTCCAGCCTAATAGTTCAAAATGTATTTTACTTGTTAAACTTGGAGAAAACTGGAAACTTTGATCACAGTTATGCAAACATGATTCTGTAAGGGTTACTCTTGCTCCTCTATGACTGCTTGTGTTGACAAGTGAAAAATGTGTGGAGTCAATGCTTTCAAAATCGATGGTAGTGGTAAACAAGGTACTGTTCTCTTTCCCTGGTCTGTTCTCAGAGTTCCTCTCTCTTGGTCTGCTAATTCCTCTTGCTGTCTCCAAAGCATTGAGGCTACCTTGTTTCCCATGTCCTTTTCTGTCTGCCTGACAGTGTGTGTTTATATTGGTTTTTATAGGCAGACTTTTCAGGTGCCAGCAAGGGAGGACACTGCTCTCAGAGGGAATGAGGCAGAGTTATTTAAGCAGCCCAAAATCAGCCCTTCACGAGGCTGAGAGATTAAAGATTTAAATGTGGTCAGTTATTTCCTCTTGTATCTTTTCTGTTGCCAAATATATCCAGTTGTAAGGGGAACAAGTTTGGATAAGTTACACCTGTAAAAACATGAGGGCCCAGTGGAAAAGAAATCTTCCAGTGAAGAGCAGGATAGTAATTAAAAGTGGTTCCAGGAGCTATTTGCCATTGAAATCACACAAGTAAGTGCTGCTTCTGGGGAAATAATTTCAGCTGCAAACAGACCTAGCAATGCCTGCAGAAATCACTCTTTCTGTGTGATTTGTGTGTGAAAACAGCTAACGACAACCACAAAAGTCTTATTGATGGTTTGTTGTTGTCGTTAGCTGTTTTCAAAAGTTTGAAAAGTTAGAGAAGGAAGGAATATTGCCTTGAGGGTTTGACTCTTACTGTGACTCTCAGGACTGGGGACATCTCCTGGGCCAGGTCTATGTGAAGCCTGTAAGGCATTGCCAAAAACCTGCTCTTTCCATTAAGCTGCTGCTGCTGGCAAAGTGAGAGTGATTATCCCTTGAAATTAATGCTCTATAGATATCTTCTCTATAATTTAATCTGAGCTGCCTTTTCTTAGTAGAAATAATAATCTGAAGTTTGGAAGGAAAGTTATCATAGGAATAAAAAGGTTTCATGACCAAAACCAAGTTTTCCCAATTTCCTGGCAGAAATGGCATCTGCATGCATACAAATATTGAAGTGAGAAGCAGTTGGCAAATTCAAATTCTTGGCTTTTTTTCTCATTTTCCAGTGTGACAGAAGCATTGCTGATTGTAGTTGCAAGACCCCTGGAATTCCTGTGATCAAAAAGCCTGATCCTCCTGCTTTGTAAAAGTCCTCATTGTTTGGACCTAGCAGTGGTCATCCATATACTGGTCACCTCCAGTTGTGTTATCAGATGTCTTTAGGAAAATGGTCCCTGTTGTCCACAGGAACCAAACAATATGGCCTGCCTCTTTCAAAACTCATTTTCCACTAATACACTGCTGCTGTGTTCCCAGTCCTGCAGGATGTCCTGGCCAACTTCCAAAGCCAGTTTAAGATCTTGCTCGTAACCTTCAAAAAAAAATTATTTCATGATTTCATAAGGCATCAGCCATGAAGGTATATTCCTGTAATAATTAAAATTTAAATTTAAGTCTCTGTGCTTTGGCTTGCTGTCTCAGTGGAAGGGTTGAAATCCATGAACCCACAAGACAAGTGTGCAGCAGGGCATGGGAGGCAAAGCCAAGAGCTTGTTAGGCCAGGTTTGCCACCAAAGCAGCTGCTTCCTGAGTTGCATCTGAAATTTGAAAACAAAGTTATTTTGAATTGTACATCAACAATTGCTGCCAAATCTTTCTGAGACACGAAATTAAAGTGATGTGGGTTATTTTTAAACTTGAGTGTGTGTCGAGCCTCCTCATGTCTCCAAATCCCCCAGTTAAAGGAAGGATGGTAACTTAGAGTTTTGAGAAGCACTGGAAACTTGTGTACACATTTGTTCCTGGTGCTTTTTACTGGAAAAGGTCTTGAAATTATACCCAATAGTTACATGGCACTTGAAAGTAGGATGCCTGGAGCACATCCACTTGAGTTATATCTTACAATTTCACTGTGCATTCCATTCAAAAGTGGATTCCAAGGCACCTTTTTTTGTTGTTGTTGTTAAACATATATATATTTTAAAAACTCACCATAAACCTGTGAAAGAAGTTGGATGACATTTCCAGCCCTAACTGGAAAATACTGTTAAATTAATTAGTCCTATCACTATGTGTTACCAAGAGCTGTATGTAAAAACCTGAAGAGAGAATGCAGTCATTCTTATATTAGAAATTAGTAATGAACTGTAAGAGAAAGACGGCGTGTACTGAAGTTTTCAGTCTTGGGAAGAATATTTATTGTTAGCTGCAGCTGTCAAACTATTTACTGAAAATATACCAGCCATAAGTACAGATTGTGTACTGTAGGCAATGGTACCAGATCCTAATCATTATTCTGGGATAACAAACAGGATGACTGAAATAACTTGGCTAATTGAGGGAAAAGCCACTGCCACAGCTCCTTGAAACAAACTATGTTCTTTGAGCTGCAATTTTTGGCATGTAAATATCAGTGAAAAGACTCAGTTATATAATTTAGGGTGACCAAATGAAATCCCATTTTGGCAGACAGTCACATAGGTTTGCTAAAAGGAAGCTAGAGAATTATTTTCCAAGGGGAGGCATTGTGTATAAGGTTAACACACACACAAAAAGAAGCTGATTTGGTCCTCCTACCAATTATTTTCAATTTTTTTAAAATCAGAGTAAGGCATAAACTTGAGTCAAAATTAATAAATATGCATTTGTTTGGTAAAATAAAAAATTGTATTGCTCAGTTTCATTAGTAAATGGTGGCATTTGTGTTTACCCCGATAGATTTCAAAATTTAAAGATATTTACTGTAGTCCTGACGTCCCAATCGAAGTAGTTTAATAAGGGCCAGCAGATGAATGGTGGGAAGGAATTTCCTTTACCTAGCTATACAACATGGGCCTATTTTTAAAGGTTTATTAAATTGTTTCACAACAGAAAGAAAATCCCAGTGGCTCTTAATGCAACTTTGAATTCAGGTTCAGCCAAAAGAAGCATTAATTGAAAAATTTTTAAACACCAAATCTTACCTTTTTTTTAAGGATATAGTAAACCCAACACTTGGAAAATGCATATGTGGAATGGATCTATCTAAAAAGAAAGCATAAAGTCATTCCCACATGCCAGCTAATTAGAGCAGGTTTTTGACTCTCCTACACTCCTCCTGTGACAACACGAAGGAACCTTTGTTCAGAGGTGTTTGCCTTGTCTATCATCACAGTATTACTGTTTTAATTACCTGGCAGTGTTTCTGAGGAGCTCGCTCACGTTCCAGGCATCCTTTCTTGTGGTGCCACCGTGCCAGCCACCACTTGGGGCAGCCCCTGGGACAGGGAGGGCTCAGCTTGGCTACTGTGAGAGGTCTGAGCACAATGGAATAACAGCAACAGCCACTTATTTATGCCAGATGCCCAAAGGACTGTGGTTCTGGAAAATGGTTAGGGCTTTCTCATTCCCAGAGGGTTGAGAGCTGCACTGTGGTCAGAAGAAAGCAAAACTTTGGGGATTTAAGTGACAGGAACAAAGGGCAAAAAGGGATACCAGGCCAGCCTAGCACCTGCTGTCTGACACGCTGTTTATTTATGCTGCATACCTCAGCTCAGTGAGTCCTTAAATAAGAAAAAAACAGAACTGACAAATGGCACATGTGAGATTCCCTCCAGAGGTATTTTTTCCAGCCAACAAAACAGTATCTGAGGGAGAAGCTGACAGCTCTTTCCAAGCACACTAAGAACACTTGAGAGGATGAGCAGCTGCTTGAAGCTGGGAAAAACTAACGTGGCTCAGGAGCAGGTGAAACAGGGAGCACTTCCTCCCAAAAAACATTTCTTAGGTTCTTAGGTGTCTGGTTGCCTGTGGTGTTTCAGGCTTTCAGTTTGTGTCTGTATAAGAATATTTTCAGTGAACTGTATTAAAATGGAAAAGAGTTCCAGTCTAGGGCTCTGTGAGGTCTTGAAAGGTGGCAAGGAAAAATGTGTTATTAAGTTTTCTGTAGTGCTTTTCTGTAGAAGCTTCACGTGATGGGGCAGGCTAATCTCTGGAGTTAGCAGAGCTCTATAAAGCTAAGAAAAGATGGATATGCCCTTCTGAAATGAAATCTTGGTGTCTGGCAGATGGTTCTCTGAAGGTCTCTAATTTTATCAAATATTAAGTGCCAAGTGTGTGATTGCTGGGGTACTTATTTTGCCTCTGAATTAAAAAAAAAAAAATCCATAATAACGTTTTCTGGAAAATACACTCTTTGCTTTTACATGGAAATTATAAGAAAAGGACCTCAGTGATACTTTTCTGCACAGGCAAAAAGATAAGAATAAATAATGAGGACCGATATAAAGCAATGTTATTTAAAGCAACAGGAAGCAATCGTGTTTTCATACCCAAATTTCCTTTTCTTTAGCATTCATACTTAATTGGTTTGCAAAGAGCAGCTGAGCTGCACTGAATGGTAACTTTTGTGGTAAGCTGATTTGCAGGGAAGCCAAGTCTACAGGACCAATTCATAACAGTTCACTTGGACAGCTATCAAAAAACTCCATTACCAATTCCTCAGTCAGTGATTTTCCTCATCCAGTGGTTTCACTCTTTACAATGCTATTGCTTAATTACCAAGTCTAAAAAAATCTAGTTTATGTTTAAAAAACGTAATTATTTCAAATGTTATTTTAGGTAGAAAATGTATTTAGGCAAAACTCTCTAAGCTGCAGGCTTTTTATTCAAAAGAAGTTGCTTTAAAAATCTTTTGTGCACTGCAATAGCTCGACTGTCATAAACTTGAGGATGTGGGAGACAGAGAAATTAGACAATAACACTTTTTTCCTGAGCACAGGTCAAGTTCGGCTGTGTCATTGAAAATCAGTGGTAAGTGAAAACGCTGTTTCCATGTCCTGCTCCCTCTCTACTCTGCCCCACGTTTCTTCACCCACATCCCACCAGCACGAGGTGAAGCAGGTTCCTGCTGCTCGTGAAGGTAACTCATAAACGTGCCCTTGGGCAGAGGGTTTGGGTTTCCCGACAGGAAGCCAGATGAGAAGCTGAGAAGATTCCTGCAGGCATTGTGCTTTTCCTTCCGTCTTCCCCAAGCCTCAGATCATCTGGTTGCTGCGCCTTCCTCATCTGCCTTCCCCGAGCAGATCAGAAGCTGTTTCACAGCGCTGGCCCCAGCTCAGCTGTCACGCACCGCGTATGGATGTGAGTGAGCTCTCGCTCCATTTCTCATGTGTTGGGGATTAGATTTGTTGGGGTTTTGTTTGTTTGGTGGGTTTTTTTTTTTTCCTTACAGATTTTTTTTCCCTATAAATTGCCAGGAAACTAACTACTGAGTACTTACGGGTGTTCGAGGAAAACAAAGAGGTGGCCGAAGGAGAGCGTCGCGCCGGGCTACACCTGTTTTTGTGCTCTGGGAGTTTTCTCTCGGAGGGGAAAAGATAGCTCGAGGTTTGGGGGCAGGTAAAGGACGGGGCTGGGGGCAGCTTCTCTTGCTCTCGGCATCCTCATCCTCGGAGAGAGCACGGCCAGGCTGCTGCTCGCTGCGGGAGGAGTTCGCTGTCACCGCCGAGTCCCGTCCTGGGAAAAACTCCATCATCAGCTCGTGTGCCCAGGAATTCTGAGCTGCCTCCTCCTGCCCTGCTGGAGCTGGACCCGCCCTGTCCCGCCGCCGCTTCATCGGCGCCGCTTTGGGGCTTTTTGCTGCTCTGTATCCCCGCACTGCCCTGCCGGGACATCCCTGCCGCTCCAGCTGCCGCCGACGGAGCTCCTGATCCATCTCATCCACCAGCCCGGGATTTGCCACCCTTCCAGCTTGCTGCTCCCGCAGGGGCACCGAGATCAGACCGCCCCAAAGCTCCTCGAGGTTCTCCTGGTTCTGTTTATCATTAATGCTGTAGTAGTTGTTGTTTGTTTGCCTTGTTATACGTGCTAATGGAGAACTGTTATTCCTACCCCCATATCTTTGCCTGAGAGCCCATTTAATTTTCTAAATGATAATAATTTGGAGGGAGGGTGTCTGAATTCTCCGTTTTAGCAGCAGCTGATGCCAGCTAGCCTGGGCAGTGACACGGAAGGGACGCTTTGCAGTTGGACTTAGTTGTGTCTTAAATGCTTTTCTTTTTCACATTTAACGGCTCTTGTAGGTTTGGGATGGTTTTTACTTTTCTCTGGACAACAGTCAAGGAAGGGCAATTTCCAGAGCTTGTCAAGTGTTGCCAGCCTAGAACCTGAAGTTAGCAATGAACAAAACCCCAAATCATCAAGATCTGGCAGCTTGCTGGAGCTGGGAATAACAAGGTATGATGTTTATTAATGAGCATATCTAGTTTTTGGTCTAGGTCAAATAGTTTTTTTATTTCTTTTGTGACATTTAGTATTTCAATCTAATGGACTTAACAATGACCTGGAAAACGAAACACTTTTGGCTTCTCAGAATTGTAGGTTTAATATTTTATGCTGTAGTCCGCTTGAAAAGAGAAAACATAACCAGGGAAATTAATTTGGTTTGGGTTTTTTTTGTTGTTTGTTTGTATTAAGAAACAGCCATGCTCACTTCACCAGCTTCTGTCACTCAGTGTTATTCTTAAACTCTTATTCTTCTCTCCCTTTTAGTTGTGCATTTTCAAGCTGAAGGGTTTTGGACATGGGAAAACTTGGTCCCATTAACCTTCCTTCTTCCACACTTGTTGCAGCTTGGCTTGATTGTCTCCAAACTGAGAGTAACCAGAACTGCACTTCACGTTCAACATATTGGTGTTGCATAGGCTGATGCATTGGTAAGGTTTCCTAAAAATGTTGACTTTTCCTGATTCTTAAACTAAAATGATTCCACATATGTGTTTGTCCCAGATGAGTTTTCCAGCTTGCTAGGATGGGATATAGGACACGGTGTTAGGAAAAGGAGGAGCTCTTTGAACGAGAACCCTCTTCCCCCATGCCAAGGTGGACACTGTCTAGTGGCACAGACTTTATCTTAGGCAAGAGCTGACAGAAAGAAGAGCAAACCTATGCAATGACTTTCTTGTGATGGCAGAGTTGTAGTCTAGTAGAAAAAGCATTGGTGTGATGCCCAGGTGCCAAGGCTGGTTTTGTTTATGGAATAGAAACAGCCATGCTCTCTCTCTCCGTACCTGAGCTTTCCCCTTAACAGCATTTACTGCTCTCCTTGTCAAGCATTTGAATGTCAGTCGATGACAGAGTCTGTGGTCCAGGCTGCATTCCAGAGGCATCACAAGCACTTGCCATTAACTTAATTATAACTACCATTATTCTGTCCTTTCTAACTTAAGGAAGAGTTCCTTGTTGAAAGCTGTCTTTGTTCACTGATGTCACACCTGGAACTGCAGCTGCGGGGTTGTTCTGGATATGGGCCCAAAGGGGAAAGCTTAGGAAAGCTTTTCTAGGAATTTACTGAAGAGCAGTTAAGCACTTAGCTCATCTGTGGCCCTGCTACCTGTGGCCCCCTCAAACACAAAAGTTTATTCAAGGCTTATTTGTCCAAACAAATCAGTTTTGGAAAACTCCTTGCCCTTCTAGGGAAACATGGATGAGGTTCTTAATACACAAGTGGTTTAACTTTTGAGGATTTGGAAACCTCTAACTTGTGTGCTGGCATAAGACCTGATTTACTGGATTTTTCTGCCAAATGTCTTTGCCTATTTCAACTAAATAATTTGTTTACCCAGTAAATGACTGGAACCATTCATGGAGCCATGGTCAAAACATTCCTTAAAAAAATGTGGAGTTCTCTGCCATCGATTCATTAATAGGCTGAATATTTTCTGAATTTTTTTTCTCTATAAAATGATCTATAAGTTCATGGTGAACAGCATACAATACAACAATAGCTATGAAATATTAAATGGCAAAGATTTGATTCACAACTCTATTTTTCTCGTCTCTGTTACATTCAGGAGAAAACTCCTCAGATTTATTTCCTGGTGTTCACTTTGTAAACCAGGTGTTCACTTTGTAAACCACTCACATTCGTACAAAACAAAGAGCACAGTGGCCCTGAATACATTTCTGTAATGTGAAAACTAAATTGTGCCAAAAATGCTTATTGATACTGACACTGCTAAAGATTAGATTGTTCCATTGCACTTAATTTAAGATTCTCAGTATTTTTTACACAATTTAATCCTTAATGCTTTTTCTTACTTCCTTGACTTTTTTCATCCTTGGAATACTCTGAAGAAGTTGCTACCTGTGCATATAACTCTTCTCTTATGGACAGTTTAGATGCCTATAAAAGCTTCCTGTTGTTTAATACCACCCCAGAGCATAAAATTGTCCAAAATTCTGGTCCTTGGTGGTTGCATCTACCTAGGAGAGCTTTTTGTTGTTTCAACCTTAGACTGAAATTCTGTGATGGACAATTAACACCTTACACGTCTTTTTCGAGTTGATGATGACATTTGCTTATTCAATACTTGAATGTTTTTAATTCTTTTGTAACTAGATTAACTTTTAACCTGTTATTCAAAAGCAAGGAATAACCCAGAGCTGCAGAGGTGCTTGGAGGGGGAGATAAACTCTTGTTTTGCCCACAGTGACTCTGAGAGTGAGATCCCATCTCTTCCCACTCCTCTTCTTCCCACTCTTGTTCTTGTCCTGATTCATGCAGATGTGTTAACTGAAAATAAATTACCCAACTTGTCCCCAAAGTCATCACCATCATCTTTAGCCAAGTGGAAAACAACCCCCAAACCAAATTCAAGTCTTTCTGTTTGCTGATGATCCTGCATTTTTAATATGCTTTCAGTTAAATATCTTAAAACAATTTATTTATAATTACACCCTGGAATCTGCTTCTGCTTTGAAATCTGTGTGTTTGCACACACATTCCCTTCTTTAAATTTTATTTTGGGGGCAGCAGGTGGTAACAGCAATACAAGCAGCAGAAATGTGCTAGCACAAGCCTCTTGCTGTGCAGCACATGAAACCACCCTGTCTAGCTGACATTATGCAAAGCATTACAAAGGAAGAAGAATGATTTAATATTTTAATGGAAAGAAAGAAATTGCTTATTCGGAGCAAGCTGATCTAATTTAGAATAATAAGAGTTATATGAAATTAATCACATCTAACTAAACCATGCAATAGCATCATAGCAAGGTCACCAGTCACAACAGTATTAAAGAATGCTTAAATGATACCCAACTTACAGCCAAAGAGCCTCATTAGCACTCACATGAGCCCCACGTTGCTGGGCCTGCGATTTATCCTTGAATACCATGTGGATTCTTTGAAGTACAGTGGTGCACAGGGTATTTCATGAACTGATTTTGTTTTAAGACTTTCTGAAATACTGTGATTATC
>VYXD01004751.1:156471-177730 GCA_013397195.1 Hylia prasina | reverse complement strand
GTTTACATTCCTCTCCCAAGGAATGGGACTTTGATGGACTTTTGTCTCTGCCAGTGTGGATGGAGAGGTGGCAACTTCTCCCTCCAATCCAGAGACAATCCCTGGAAAACGATATAAACCCTGGTTGTAAATAAACTTTCTCTTTCCTGCCTTTGGAGCTCCCTTTGTGTGTGTACCTTCACTCCGTGTCCTGTTGTGACACCCCACAGGGTGTCACAGCACCCCTGTTCCTTAGGGGTAGTTGGGGTGGGAAGGGACAAAAAAACCTCATTAATCCAACCCCACTGTATGAAAAACTGTTCATTGCTCCATCCCAGCCCTGCTCCCTGCTCAGGCCAGGAGCTCCATGGTCATCTCCTGGTGTCGCTGAGCCCAGGGTGCCTCAACACCTCCAGCTTTTCCTCCTGGCCAGCAGCACTGCCTCCTTCCCCTCCTGGAGGTGCTGGAGACATCAAATGCAAATAACTTGGCTTTTCTTTTTCTTTTTTTTTTTTTTTCCCTTTGATTTACACACGTGCTTTGCATGGCCCTCACTGCCGAGCCAAACGATGCCTCATGTAAAACCTGGGACTGTGACTCACAGCTTGATGAGAGGGTTTTTTTTTTTTTTACAGGGAGAAGAGGAATGTCACCTTTATTTTTATGCCTCTGTCAGTGTGTTTTAATTGCTCACTAACCTGACAGCTCAGGGGAGCTGTCACACTCATGGTTATGCAAGTTTGGGGTTTATTTGTGCTGGCAAACCCCAAACTCCTGTGCTGGGAATTCTCACACAGCGGGGTTGGTTTGGGCTGCAGCACCCCACGTTTGTGTAAACAGAACCAAAAGTGGAGAGATGGGGCAGAACCAGCAGGAACTGGCATTTTCTGCCTCTCCAGCTGGGTTTGCTGCAGTCCCTGAGTGAATCTCATCCCAGCAGGACCTGCCCCTGGGATTTCACTCTGATCTGCCCCATTTCAACACGTGGCAGAGCTGTGCTGTGCAGAAACAGCAGCACATCTATTTGCTGGCATCAGTGGCTGCACAATCTCCAGCCTGAGTGGGAATATCCTCCCACCACTGAAGATATAACCACTGAATTCAGGCAAAAAATGGGGTTTTTAATGCCCAGTCTGTCTTAGGTTTGTTCTCATGTGCAGAAGGTGGGAGAGACCCCACAGGCCCCTTTTAGTGCAGCCCTATTTAATATCAGGAACATATAATTAATTATTATCAGGTTGCAGAGCAACCCCAGCCCATCTCCCTGCTCAGTGCTCAGCACCTCCTGCCATAAAAGAAACCTCGAGTTTCTTTTCACTTTATGGCTTTAATTTCCAACAGAATTAAGATATGAAAGAGGGGGGCTTCATTTAAAACAGCTCCCTGGGCATGGGAAAGCCCTTCCTCCTTTAACAGCACAATCCTTAGTGAAAATTCATATTTACGGACCTTTTAGAGTGTATATTACTTAAATACACATTTAAGGCTATTTTAAAAGCCAGATTATTGGCCCAATAGACCATAAAAGCTCCTGCAGAGATACTGCAGCCCGGAGTATGTATTTCTATTTTGGTGCTTTTAAATGCTCCTATTTATCAGCTCAGTGGTTGGGCTCAGGGCTGTGTGGTGAATATTGGCTGTAAAAAGGAAATGGTCATTACAGATGTGTGCACAAGAGAGGGAGGGATGCAGGGAAGGGACGGTGGGAGGAGTGGCCCAGATTTTCTCTGTGGGGATTTAGGAAAGATCACTGGGAACGCCATGTGGGTGATGATGTTTGAGAGGGTCAAACCCAAGGCAGAGGGGATGGCAGAATTTTTGCTGCAGCGCCTTCAAAGGCTGGATTTCCTGGAAGAATGTGCCAGGGAACATCCCTTCCACAGGAATTCACCTCCTGGGGAGCCTTGGAAGAGGAGCAGATCCATCTGCAGTGCTCAGGCAGCCACTTTCTACCTGTTGTGTGCTTCCCTCAGTGTGGGAACGCTCTCAGTTTTCCCGACCCTCTGCTCCTCACAGGTCCCATTTCCACGGGACGGAAAATCATCTCTCACAAATGCTCAACCAGAAATTTAAAAAAGAAACAAAACGTTTCAGTTGTGGTGGCAAAAACCTCGACAGTCTTAATTCAGATCATGCAAGGCCTGGTGTGAATAAAAGCAGATTAACTTGGCGCTCCTGAGGCAGGGCATTGCCTGGTTGTGTATTGGAGGCTGCAAGCCCTAAAACATCACTGTAATCATGAGCAGTGTGAAAAGAGTGGCTGGGATGTGTTGTGGTCACAGCCTGAGCCCTCACCTCTGATCCTGCACTTGCACTGCAGGACATGATCCCCAAGGCACTTTTATGAGCTTGTGTCACGGAGTGGGTGACACCCCTGCAGGCAGGAGAAGTCCTGTCAGTGTCATTTTTACAGGATTTGCACCATTCCTATCTTCTGCATCAAATTTTAGACCAAAACCTTTCCAAAACATAATTTCTGCAGTATTGATTAGAGCTGTGAAAGCTGGGGAGGGGGTGTTTAATCTGCATCCTGAATAGGAGCAGTGGGGTTGAAGCTTTTATTTCCACAAATGACCCATTCTTATTCCTGAAGGCCCCCTGGAATGGGCTGAAGCTCTCCCGAGGAAAAAATGTCATTTTTCTTACCAATACCGACTCTCCCAAGGGAAAAAATGTCATTTTTGTTACCAATACAGACTCTCCCAAGGAAAAAATTGTCATTTTTCTTACCAATACAGACTCTCCCAAGGAAAAAATTGTCATTTTTCTTACCAATACAGACTGCTTGGAGGAGGATTTCCACGTCTGTGGCGTCACCTTTGCAGACTGGTGCCTCACTATGGAGGGGTAGGCTGTGACAACACAAAACACAGCCGGTTACAGCTCAGCCCCTGCCACTGCCACCCCCCTGTCCCCTCCCTAGCCAGCGCCAGGACCAGCAGCAGGACTGGAAGTGCCACCTCCTTAGCGTTGCATTGCTCAACATGGAAACGCAGCCGTCCCCGGGGTGGGACAGGACAGACAGCTGTCAGACAGATGCCTCTTCCACCACCCAATCAGGCAGGAAAAGGCAGGAAAGAAGGCTAATTAAAACGTCTGAGGAATGCAGAGAGGTGGAATGCAATCAGACCAATTAAATTCAGGCCGAGTCCCGAAGTCAGCATTCTTGCCTCTTGCAGAGAGCACTGCAGGCTGTTTAATTAGTGCAAAGAGCTGAGCCCGGGCTTCCTGCAGCTCCTCTGGCAGCTTGCTGAGCCCTGAGCCCCTGGCAGCACCCCAGCCCTGCTGTGGCCCAGGGGCGCAGCAGCCCTGCAGCGGCACAGCCAAAGTCAGGGCATCACCCCTGGCTCTGCTGGGCAGGTTCTGGTGCTCCTGGATTCCACCTCTGGTGGATAATGACCAGAGGGAGATGAGATGCTCAATGGGGATTTGGTTCTGCTGAAGGAGGACAGGCAGCTCCTGCGTATATTTTTATTTTTTTTTAAGGTTGTGCTGTTTGTGTCATTTTTCAGTGATGAAGCTAGAGGGGCAAACAGTGTCTTCCTCGAAAATCATCTAAAGTTTATCCCTGCCCCTTACAAACAACATTTAAAATCCCTCCACCTGTTCCCTGGATAAACCTTTAATATTTTTGAACGCTCCTTGTTGCCCTGCTCTCCGCAGAGTCGCTCCCGTGCAGGCGCAGTCAGGCCGAGGTGTGGGGCTGCCCCGGGGAGCCAGAGCAGGGTTGAAAGGGGTTTGTCACCTCAGAGGGGGCAGGAGGAAGGGGAACACTCAGGTCCTAGTACCGGTCTTAGTGAAGAGGCTCCCATCAGACTGTTTGCTGAAGTCACCGGGCGGATTCTGTCCCACCGAGGAGAACTGAAAAGGCAGCTTAGTGCCATTGCCTACTGGAAGACAGAAGAGGTTGCGTTATTCCACGGGGCTGCGGGGGGACATTTCCAGACACACCTGTGACACCTGGCTCGGGGGGCACGGGCAGGGCCAGCCCTGCCCCTCTCCTCTGGGGGAGGAGAGGCAGATGAGAGCAGGCTGTGCGTGCTGTGAGCTGCGTGTGGGTGCCAGGTGATGCTCCAGGCAGGGAAGAGCCTTTCTCCTGAGAGCCCCAGAGCGCAGGTGTGGCTGGAGAGCAGCAGCTCCCTGCGCCTCCAGAGGCAGGAGGGATGACTCCAGCGCTGCCCTTGCCTCCCGGGCTTCACTCAAACCCCGCTGCCATTAAAGCTCCAGCCTCCCGGGCTCCTCGGGCTCAGGAGCTGGCTGCCAGAAGGGATCTGAGAGCAGGGAGATGACAGGGACACAGCCCTGCCTGGGGCCTGGCAAGCAGGAGGGGCTGAGGTGTGGCTGTGAGTCACCGGAGCTCCCCAGGCAGGGTGGCCCCGGCTGCTTCCAGCATCAAGGGAAAGGCTGGACCTCGTAGGAACGAAGCGAAGGAGGAAAAGGTTGGGAAAGGAAGACTGGGATCTGGGAAGAAAAGGCATGAACGTGGGCCAGGCTGTGTCTTTGAGAACTTCTTAACAAAAGGTGTGATGGAAAGAAGCCCCTTGTGCTTCTGAGACTGGCTGAGAGCGTTTGGAGCCTCCTCCTGGTTCTGCCACAACCTCCACAGAGTGTTCTGAAAGTCCAGCACCTGGGCATCTTTGCAAACTGCCTCCTGTGTGTTTTCCACCTCCTTTCTCTGTGAACGAGGAGGAGCCAGGGGTGCCTCTCCCTCCTCTGAGCACTCACTGTGTGCAGTGAGTGCTGACAGCCCAGCAGGAGCTGGCTCCGGGGTTTGCAGGTGCCAGGGCAGCAGGAGGGGCAGCAGGAGAGGTGTGTTAGTCAGGCAGAAAGCTGTGGCACGGGGGGTTAGATCCTCTCAAACTGAAGGCGGAATTACCCGTACCAAGTGTTTCCTCAGTCGCTTGGAAGGAGGAAAATTCCCATGACCGTGGGCTGAAATTGGCTGTAAAACAAGAGCATCCAGTTCAGCAGTCGGCTCCTGACGAGCTGCCTCAGAGCCTGTACCTGGCATTGCTCTAGGAAGAGGAACCCACCGAGCCGGGAGCAGCCCCAAACAGAGATCTGGCAGCAGAGGGGGAGCTGGGTTTTGTCCCTGCGTGTTGGGGAATGGGGAATAGGCTTCTCCTGCAGTGAGCTGAGCTCAGTGCCACCGAGCTGCCAGCTCAGGTGGGGGTACCCCACAGGAGAGCTCTGCGGGCAGGGGTTGGGCTCAGAGCTCCAAAGGCACCGGGACAGGGACAATTCCCAGCCCTGTGCCAGGTGTGCCCCAGGCTGGTGCTGCTGCAGCCCTTCTGGGAGGCGCTGGGCTGCGGTAAAGCAGAAAGAAGATGGATTCTTGGAGCTGCTCTGCTGCCATCCTGTGGGCTGCTTCTCTCTTTAAGATGCGTTTCTGTTTACGCAAATCTCTCTCCGTGTGCCTGAGCCCCTTCTACTCTTCATCCAAAGGCTTTCAGGATGATTTTTCCAACCTCCTCCTGTCTTTGGCCAAACTGTTTGACACATCAGGAGAAGAAAGCTTAGTGGGAGAGGACAGAAGGGAGCGTGGAGCAGTTGAACAGATTGTTCCTCTGTCTCTGAGGCAGTGTTTGAAATGTTTGATGCCCCCCTGCCTCATCCTGTCATCCCTGCAAATATTGGCTCATAGAATGGCTTGAGTTGGAAGGGACCTTAAAAACCATCTCCTTCCACCCCCTGCCATGGGCAGAGACACCTCCCACTATCCCAGGTTGCTCCAAGCTGGCCTTGGATGCTTCCAGGGATCCAGGGGCATCCACAGCTTCTCTGTGCCAGGGCCTCCCCTCCCTCACAGGAAGAATTTCATCCTAATACCCCCTCCAAACCTCCTCTCTTTCAGTTTGACACCATTTATTATGAAACTCCAGAGCAGTGGAAGTCCCCTTGAATTTAAGCAGGGCTTAAAACCCATAGCTTCAGCTGGAATCCCAGCAGTTTGGGGCTGCTGTAATTAGCAGAGAGCATTCCTCAGTCCAGCAAACAGACTTTCCACTGGGGCCTGGGGCAGAATCTGCACTGACCCAGCCTGGCCAGGAACAGGGTGTGTAGCAAAGCTGCCATGAGATATTGAAGGATTACACAATGCAAAGGGTGGTCCTCGGGGTTTTTTTTTTGTGTTTTTTCCTCCCTTTTTTGGGATTCTTTAACAAAGATGCAATCAGCTGCACTGCAGGGCTTTGGTGCCACGGGGGCAGGGCACAGAGAGCTCCCAAGAGTTAAATGATGATGGGGATGCTGCATTATTCATCGGGTGATCCTGCCAGCCAAGTGGGTCACATCTCCTGCTTTGCCTGCTGATTCATCCTGCTCCCCAAACCCCTCCCCAGCGTGGTTCCAGCAGCTGGAACCTCCCTGTCNATGCTGCATTATTCATCGGGTGATCCTGCCAGCCAAGTGGGTCACATCTCCTGCTTTGCCTGCTGATTCATCCTGCTCCCCAAACCCCTCCCCAGCGTGGTTCCAGCAGCTGGAACCTCCCTGTCACCCCTGAGCCCTGTCCCTGCTGGGGTCTCTTCAATCCCCCTGTGTGCAGTCATGACCTTGCTCCTTTTGGCCACAGTGGCTTTGCTGACGGAAAGCACGGGATGAGTAATTGGGAAGGCAGCACTGTCTGTGTTTCCAGGAGAGCACGGGTGTGCAGGTGGGATAGAGCATCCCCCAGAGTCTGGAGAGTCAGCACTCCACGGCAGGAGGGGGGATTGCTGTGCAAACCACCAGAGATGCTCCTGGATCCCAGGTGGAGCCTCCTCTCCCCGGTGCCAGCAGCTCCAGAGAGCAGCAGAGGGAAGCTCAGGCACTCATGACAGCACTGACTGTGCTGTGCCACTGCCAAAATGGCTTTTTCCTTCTTTTTTTCCCTTCCTTTTTGCCAGGCTGGGCTGTATCCTCTGTCCCAGCCACACGTTGCCCAGTGTTCCTCCCTTAAATGCCTTTGGGGCTGTTTCCACCTGAAAGCTCCACACTTTGTGTAGAGATAAGCTCAGCTTGTGCAATGTTAGGATCGATTTTCAAACTTCCCTCAGGGCTGGAAAGTTTTGGGTGCAGGGCTGAGTCTGTGGTGTCAGCAGAATTTCCCTGGCATTGCAGGGCCTGGAAACCCTGAGGCAGCTGAGCAGGAGAGCAGCAAAACAAACCCAGCTCTAATAAAAACGCCCCTCTGCCCCTGAACTTGGGAAGAGCCCTGCTCAAATGCTGCTGGCACTGAAATGGGAATGCTCCAAACAACATCCTCAGGGCTGCCAGGCTGAGGGAGAGGAGAAAAGGGCAAAGTGGCAACCCAGACAAAGGGCTCAGTGTTGGGGTCTGGGTTATCCTCAGGGAACCCAGCACAGGGCAGGAACGTGCCCTCAGGGAGTGTCCCTGCTCACTGCTGCCCTGTCCCTGTCCCTGTCCCTGTCCCTGTCCCTGTCCCTGTCCCTGTCCCTGTCTGCAGAACAGCAGCTGGAAACACCCAGCAAACCCGGGCAGGGATGAAATTTGGTCACTGGTTTTGTGCCACCCTTCCTGTTCTTTTGTTCCTCGCCTTGCCTGGGCTTTCAGCGCTCTCAGCTCCTTGCTCTGGATGCCAATTTAGGAATGCCAACTGTGATTTTAGAGCTGGATGTGTTGGAAGCATTGGTTCACTCCAAAAATTCACCCTGCAGTGGCCACACAACAAGTGGGACATAAACAAATCACCAGGGCCCTTGACAGAGCTCAGAGAGGAACTCCAGACTCCTGCTTTTTTGGTTTTTAGGACACATTGCTCACTTCTTCTGTCCTTTCCCTGTAAGGAAAAATTATGTTTGGTGGTGAAAGTAAAATCTTAATGCCTAGTTCACAGAGAGATAAGATTTGGGTGGAGAAAAACAGGGATTTTATCCTGGTAACCCATGTTAAAACTCCCCTGTATTAACTCTTGGGTAGAGTTCATTCACTCCAGCTCTTCCCCATAAAACTGAGAACCTTTTCTGCCTGGTTTGAGGCAAAACCTCGCCAAAGCTCTGGAAGCTGGAGAGAAAAGGTGCAGAGGGACGGATCTGAAATGTGAGGGAGAGCAGATTTTGGGACACATCATCGGTGAAGTTCCTTTCCTGAGCTGGAAGGGAGCCTGCCCACCTCTGGGGTGCCGTACCTTTGGGAGACAGGAACATGGAAAATCTCTTCAGGTTGTCGGGCTGGTTCCACTCGTAGTTGTTCATCATGAACCGGTGGTCCCCTGGGGAGGCAGAGCAGGGCATGAGCCAAGGGATGCACTTTGCTGGTCCTTAATCCCCCCGTGGGACCATTGCCTGGGAGCTCAAGCAGTTCTGGAGCTGCCCAGAGTCTAAAATGAAAGGTTCCCTCAGAGGCAGAGCCCAGCTGGAGCGTTCAGCCTCTTCTAAAATCCACAGGGACACCTGAGGGTTGAGGCATTTTTCTTACCACAGCACTGTTGTGTGGCTGAAAATGACTCCCAAGAGTTTGAGTCTGGCTCCTTTTGTGTGTTCAGCCTGAGCACGGGGCTGGCTGATGGAGAACTGACACTCTTTAAAGCTCCACGAAGCAGCTCTTTGGGAGGGATAAACGGGTTGGCTTCTCCACTTCTTAGAGAGAGATGCTGAAGCTGAGTTGCAAACAGCTCTGAACTCTTGGACAAGGGTGGTTGGTTCAGGTTTCATGGATCAAACTTGCTCCTGCACAGCCTGGGTTTGGATTTCTGACATTGATCCACAGGAAACGAGGCTTTATCACTACACTTGCTCATAAAAACATTCCTTGAAGACCTCTATAAAACCTATTGTTCTCTGCAAGGAAGTAAATTCAGTTTTCATGTTTAAATAACTCCACTCTTTGATTCTCAAGTCACTGAACAAACTTTTATTTCTCCCATTTATTTCGGTGCTATTTAAGCTCCCTGATTATTTGTCTCCTCGCCACGTTGGTAGCTGTTATGACAACTAAAAGGCCATGGATTCCCTTTGGAGTCTGCTATTAAGCAGTTTTCATTCCATTAATATAATATTTCTTCCTGGGAAGTTTCTTACAGCAGAAGATCAAGCCAGCTGCAAATGAATTTGTTGCAGTGACTCAGGGGGAGTCCAAGTTAATAACTCCACAGTTCCTTAATGGATTTAATTCCCTCAGAGCCTCTGGATGCAGAGTGCTGCCCTCTTTCATCTCTAACCATGGCTTGGGGAAGGGAGAGCTCTGAAGCTCCTGGGACTCGCCATAAATAACATTTCCCACCTGTTCCCAGCTTTTCATTAGGGCAGAATCCAAGCTGTGTCCCTGGTAAAGCTCCTGGAAGCACCCAGGTTTCTGGCAGGAGTTAAAAATGGTTTTGGCACTTGAATTCCATGGATTTCAAATAACAGCGAGGGCTTCTGGCATCAATAACATGGAGGAGATCCCAATTAAAATAATCAAGATGTCATCAGGCTTTATCCTGAGCTACCAGAACTAAGTAGCTGCAGAACCTTGTTGGGTTTTGAAAATGTCCAAGGAAAATCCTCCAGGACTGGCAAAACCCAGCCCAGCAGATGGAAATTCTGCACAGCTTCAGGTGAACAGAGAAAGGAAAATGCACAGAAGTGATTTTTGGTTCTGTTTGTCATCTACTGATATTGAGTTATTGTCAAATTTCTCGGTAAATCTGGAGCTTGTGGAGTGTTGAGAATTTAAATAGGAATGTTGCAGTGTTGAAGGATAAGTAATGCTCAATTTCTGGTTCTACTTTAAAGGCAGGGAGAGTTTTAAAACCTGAATCTGGCTGTGCACCCTGAGCACTTTGGGATCCCTGACCTTCCTGAAAGGTTGGTCCAGACTGGTCCCTTTAATTCCTGTCTGATGGAGAATGATGCTCTGGACAGAGTCATTATTAATACAGGAGGGGTGTCCAGTAAATGCAGTGAATTTGGGTGAATTATCAGCAATTTTGCAGATTTGCAGCAGAGTTCCTCAGCTGCCTGTGTTGTGTGAGCTGTCCTTGAGGTTATTCCTGCACCTTTTGGACTCCCACATCCTCCTGGAAGAGCAGGGTGCCACTTATCCTCCCCTCACCTGCTGCTGTCCTGGTATCTGGGGTTCCTCAAGGACTGAGAGGTGGCACCCAGGTGAGATAACCACTCATTCCCATCCCTGCTGTTCCTGGAGCAAGAGGTCATTCCCTGGGATTAGGCAACACGCCCAGGGTTACAAAGGCTGCCTGTGGGAGAGCAGAGAGCACAGCCCCATTGTGGTGCCCTGTCCTAATCTTAGGTGTGAGCCTGATGCAAGACAAGTCCTTTATTCACAGCTAATTGTGAGGAAGTGAGTTATAAACTTAAAAGATTCATTTTGCTGCTGTGATGTTGGCTGTGACCTCTCTGTTCCCCTTGAGGATCACCTCAGACATCACTGGAGAGTGGGGAACAGCCTTGAGGAAGCAGGAAAGCTGCCCCAGGTGGAACAGGGAGTGTGCTCAGACTCATTCCAGCTCAAGCTGTAGCTGAACACCCAAATGGAGCCCTTTTTACTTGGAAAATTCAATTTTCAAATATTTCCTTCTCAGTGACAGGTGCTTGCAGGGCATTTCATGCTCCAGCCAGGCAAGCAGAGGCTGCAACCCTGCCCTTGCAATATTTGATGTCACACCAGCACCCTACATGTGCTAAGTGCACAAATAGGATTTCAGACTCGCCATCCCACATCCAGCTTTGTGCCACCGAGCTGCCTCAGCAGATCTGGGGGGTTCCCCCTCCTGGAAAATGTCCTGCCAAACTTCCAGGGGCTTGCTGGAGCCTGGCACGGGGCAGGAGGGAAGGGTGGCTGCTCTTGACTCCACACAGGAGGTGGCTGAGCCCATTAAATCCTAAAGGTGAAACCCAAAAATCAGGGAAGTAGGGCCAGTTTGGTGTCCTACATGAGACACCCTAAATCCCTGACAGCTCAACTGATTCCATCCCCACACAGGAGTGGTGGAATAACTCTGCTATTCCAGAATTCATGTTCTAATAACTCTCATACTCCAGAATCAATTCCAGCTACAGGAGCTGCTACTCCCACTTTCCCTCCAGGTCTCTGCTTATGTTCTTCTTCCTCAGGAGTGCTCATCATCCTCATCACCCCTGCACTCCAGGGAGGCAGGGAGGGAACATTTGGGATGTTTTACCGTTCTCCATGTGGTTCCTCTCGATGAAGTTGCGGCCCAGGTCTGCCTTGCAGATCTTCTCCACGTGCCTCATGCAGACGTTGAGGAGATCATCCCTGAGCAGCCCCATGGAGGGGCTCATGCTCTCCCCTTCCAGCAGCACGCTGTAGGTTGGGAGGGATGGAGGGGGAACGTAATTCCTCATCAGAGCCCCGAATTCCTGCCAAAAAACCAAAAAGGGATCACGGTTCATGGGGAGGGAGGGAACTGGTTGATGTCAGACTCCAAAAGTGCAGAGGAAAGCAGGGAAGGTGAGCAGGGAAATGTTCTGCCCGTGGTTTGCAGCCATCCCTAAAACCAATGGCATGTCCAAGTCCATTCCTCACCTCCCAGAGCACAGACAGCTCCAAGTGCCCAGGTGAATCCCTGCCTGGGATGTGCAGTGAACCGGGGAAGGTTCACACACCTCACACTCCTTTGGGATCGTCGTTGGGACAAATGCCACCCTCACAGGGGACAAAGGGAAGGGAAATGAGGTCTGTGTCACCTGCAGGAAGAGCACGGAGTCGCTGATCTGGTGGATCTGCTCCCTGTTCTCCTTGTCCTCCCGCAGCAGCTTCGCCCTCTCCTCCAGCTCATCCACGATCTCCTTCACGTTCTCCGAGGCGATCTTTTCCCTCTGGTCCAGGGCAGCCTTCACCTCATCCCTCTGCCTCTCCAGGTCACGGATCAGCTCCTTGAAGTGCTGGTCCACCGTGGCCTTCTCGTTGGTGGTGTAATTCTGGATGGGGAAGGGGCAGAGACAGGAGGCAGCAGGAAAGAGGAGCGAGAAAATATTAAAATTTCACCGAGTTCTTTGCTAGCAGAGAGACAAATCCAAGGATTCAGCACTCAGAGTATGGAAGCTCCAGCTGTGCAAGTCTCAGCTGCAGGAAAGCTGTGCCAGGAGAAGCAATACCTGTTCCTGCAATAATCACATGGATGCAATCCAAAAGGGCCAATGCCTTCCCAGGGGTAAGAGCCAATCTCCTATTTCAATTCGTGCACTCACAGGTGACTCTTAAAAACACTTCTAAATCAGGCTTCTGGCTCCTGGACAACTTGAGGACCAAATTCCCACCATTTCAAAGGATGAAAGGTGCTGAAACACTTTTTACAAGCCTGACCTTGAGGTGCCTCTGAAATATTCCTCAGAAGGACTGGGGATGTAACTATAGTGAGAGTCAAAATTTCTAGGTCAATGACTCAATAATAATAATAATAATAATAATAGTAGTAATAATAAAGCAGATGAAAAGCAGAGCTGGTGAGCCAATGTGCTTGCACCACATAAAAGGGAGAAGAATGGCTTGGCCTGTTAATATTATGCAAATTTTCTGGGGTGTCTCCAACTTGTGCTTTCACTGCTTTATTCAGTTAGGCCATGAAAGAAAGAAAAGAAATGCCATGACTCTATTCCAGCCTTTACCACGGTGCAAGAATTATAAAGGAGCCCTCTCTCAGCATGGAAACAAGCTGTTCCACCATAAATAAGATGTTTGTTGGGGTAAATTCATCTGCTCCTGCTGTCTTATCTCAGTTTGGGCAACCCAAAGCCCTTTGGCAGGTTATTTGTGGATTTTGTTTCTAAATCTGCCTGGCTACTGGTGATGGAAGGGCCATAAGGGACCTAAAAAAGGAGGCAGAGCTGGGAGGTGCCTTGGGTTTGTATCAGGGCTTGATCTCCCCTCAGGGAATGTCGCAAGATGACTTCAGTGGGAGTTGTTGTTTCCAAGATTTGGCTTGGAGTTTGGGATAGGGAAGGGATGGAGGCCTGGGAAGGGATGGAGTGAGGAGAGGGATGTGGGAGAGGGGAGGAGGAGTTGGTGGCTACAGGAGGAGGAGGAGGAGTGTGCATCTCAAACGCACCTTGATGCGGTCCCTCTCCTTCTGCCACTTGTCCACCTCATCTTCCACCTCGATGATCTTCAGCTGCAGCTGCTCCTTCTGCAGCGACAGCTCGGCCTGTGGGGAGGAGAGGGGAGGAGAGGGAGCCTGGTGAGCTGAGGGTGGCCCTCTTCAGACAGCCCCTGCCGTGCTGGGGAGCTGCAGGCTGCCACGGGCACCGTCCCAGCAGATTCAGCTCCCTCAGCAAAGCAGCGGCAGCACCCACCTCCCAGGCTGTCAGGGTGCTGCTCTTAATCACATGGGAGTCATGAGCTTCAGGGGAAGGGAGCTGTTTCAAAATTCAGCTGTGTGTGCAGAGCAGGGCCCAGCCCAGGGTGTGCCTGTGCAGCAATAACAGTTTTCATGTAATTACGGAATGACGTTTGACGAGTGTTGCAACAAGAGGATGATGCCTCCGGCAGGAATTCTGTTTGGACAGGATTGTGGATTAATTTGCTCTGAATTGAGAGCTTTCATGTAGCGATGGAGTTAGGGAATGCTTGGAAAAAAAATTAAAAAGGAAAAATTAAAAAAAAAAAAGCCACGGAAGGAGGAGAGAGGAGGTGTAGTCAACCTGCTTGGCTGAGATCAGCAACTTCACTGGGATTCATTTGCATTTTGTTGTGCAGTGGCTTCCCAGAGAAGCTCAGAGCTCAGACTTGCACAGGAATTCGTGGCAGTGGAGACCATGCACGCTTTTCCTGGATCCCTTTTTCCCTGGATCAGCCCAGGACCTGGATGCTGGCTAAGCCTTGCCCCGTTACCTCCAGCGACCCAGGGCCCCATCCCTGCCCCACAGATCCTGCCCCAGCCTTTGTCGGTGCATTTCTGCATTTCAGGTTGGTCTCAGCCATGGCTGGAGGCAATCTGGCTGTGGGACAGCCCAGAGCTGCTGAGGAATTCCAGAGCTGGCAGAAATTCCCTGTGTTCTGTCACCTTAGGAGAGTCCTGAGAAGCTGCTGCTCGTGTGGGATCTTCTGGAAAATCGTTGGATTAACCCAAACCACTTAAATTCGGGCCAACAATTAGAGGCATGGATGGATAAATCCACTCTCACACCCCAGCTGTCCATCCAAGAATGCAATGGAACATGAAAATCTGGGTCTTCATTGATTGGAGTTCAAAAGTTTTCAGTTCTCCACTCAAAAAGAAGAGCAGGGAAGGAGCTGTGAACCAGCCCAGACAGGAGCTCTTGTCCTGATGCCAGTGAAGTGTCTGAACACCCTCTGGAGCTGGAATCCAGCACAGCTGCTCTGAGAGCCGTCAACCCCAGCTGCTCCAATTTAGAAAATCTCTGTTTATGGAGGGAGAATGATTGGTGGTTTTGTTGCCTTATAAAGCACAAGAAAAATGGGCAGAAAAAAAGGAAGAGTGCTCGGAGGTGTCTCAGTGCCACAAAAGCTGCATGCTCACGTTGTTCTAGGAGTTAGGAGGGCACTGGATTTTTAAATATTATCCCCACGCCCTCAGCAGTGGCCTGAACGCTGCCATGAGCTGATTCCCACCCTCTGCAGGGGTTCAGGGCTCACAGGAAAGGGTTTTGTGCCCCAGCTCCACCAGGGAACCCTTCCAGATGAGAAAATCTGCTCTGCTAGTGATGGAAGGAACAAAGGCAGGAGTTTGATCCCGTAATTTTCACATTTTCAATGCAGTGACTTGGAGGGATTCCTGCTGGCTTCCATTCCCACGTGCAGTGGGAGACGTCCCGTGCATCAAGACTCTGCACAGCAGGGAAATGCAATGAGATGAAAATGTTTTAGATCCTTTTATCCACTGCATTAACCAATGTGAGAAATTACACCCAAATTCCAGTTGTTTCCTTGAGCCACAGAGCTGCAGGCAGGTGGCATTAATTGTTTGTCAAGTAAAAAGCTCGTCTCCAGAGAAATCATTTCCCTCCTCATCCCCAAAAATCAGGACATCCTTATAAAAATGTCAGTGAAATCCTACAGAGAAAGACTGGAAGGAATTTTTGGAGAAGAGTAGAACTTCTACAGCCACGCAGACAACCCCAAACTCAAAGGATTTGCAGAGAAAATGACAGGGGAAAAAAACAAAATCAGGAGATGGCTGGAAGGTGGTGATAACAATATCATGCTTTTCTAGTCCTTTTTAATTAAGATGGGTCTCCAAGGAATTTTGGGGGCTATTATTTGTAAAAGTGATCCAGACTCTCTGCAGTTCAAACACCCCCCAGAAAGGTGGTGTGGGATGTAACAACCATTTAAGAGCAGAGGCACACAACAACTTGGAGCGAGATTCATGACTTGCAAATGGAAATTACAGAGATGGTCCCAACAGCCAGGATGCAAATCCCACACTCAGCAAGATTTGGCAAAGGGGAAACGCCAGCACAGGGCAGGGGAAGTGAAAGGAGGGGTGATTATGGGGTATTATTAAATAAATACCACAAAACCCCAGCCAAAACGTAGGGAAAATGGTAAAGAGAGGTGCAGGGAGACTCTGGAATAGTGGAAGAACTGGTGGTATGGGCAGAAGGGTTCAGGAAGGGTGCTCTGGAGGTGGAGCACAACCTCAGGGTTTCAGGAGGTGATTTCCTGATGCTTTTAAGACCTTTTTTTTCTCTGGAAGGTGGCTTTGGCTGCCCATGTATATCACAGATATACAGTCACAGCGTGGGGGGCACAGGTATCAGGGACAGGCAGTGCCTCAGCTTCACTCCCTAGGAGAAAACTCCTCTCTCTCTTCATATTTCTCAGATTTTCCGGGGTCAAAAAATCCTTGATGGACCATCCAGAACAGATCCATTGGAAGATTTGGGGATCACAAGAGCCTAATGAGAGATAATACAGCAACACCCACATGGTGGGGGCCCCTCCAGAGCAGAAACAACAGGAACAGTGGGGGAAAAAAAATCCAGATTTCGACAAATTTTGAGCACAGCAAGCTGAGAAATGAAGGCACCGAGAACCTTCAAGGATCCCCTATTGGAGCCTCAGTTAATGAGGGCAGCGAAGAGGCTTCAGTGAAAATTCAGAGTGTACATCCAAAGAGGCACAGCTGAGCCCAGCCCTGGTGCTCTGCAGGACCTGCAGGTGGGGGATTACCAGCCCTGCACGATGATGCAAGTGCTGTGTGCAAGGCAGCAGCAGCAGCAGCACAAGCAGCATCATGCCCTGGGTGCTCTGGGAACACCCCCTGCCCCCAGCCCTGCTAATGAACCTGCCAGCAGCATCCAAAGGAAATCACAGAGCTGGAAAAGTGCCGCTCCAACTCGTTGTCCCACTGCAGGGCCAGGATGCCGTGGCTGAAAAGTCAAAGAATTGTTTGAGGCGTGATTTCTGCTGGGTTCACAATTGAATTTTCCCATCTCAGTTTCTGCTAAGCAGGGCTGGGTGTCAGAGAGCTGAAACCTCTGGGGACTCTGCCAGCATCCTAAAATTGCCACTGTAGAAGCTGAGTCTCTCTGCACAGCCTGGAAGACAATTCCTTGCTTGCAAACAAGTGGATTCTGTCCTCAGTATTGAGGATTAATGCAAAAATTGATCAAACAGACAAATTTACTCCAGTTTCCAGCTGGGAAGAGTGCCCTTCCTGCAGGAAACTCTGAGGAAAGAGCATTTATTTTGGGCTGTGTCCACACAGCAACCACAGCTGGCGTAGATAAAATCTCACAGCCACGCTGCAGCAGTTAGAAAGGCCCCCAAACCCTTCCAGGGTTTAATTTTGTTTGCTCTCTGCTCAGTGAAAGTGATGCAGGGATGAGAATCCTTCTGGGTCCATCTCTGTGGATGGTTTTCTTCAAAGCCTGGCTCAGCCTTTGTGAAATCCCTCCCTTTTCAAAGCTGCTCTGTGGGAAGGAGGAACACCCAGCTCCCCTTCCTGCACCCACAGTGAACTTTGCTTTAAAAGATAAAGAATTACATTCAAAAAAAACCCCAAACCAAAGTGTTTTTCAGCAGAGCTGGCCTGGCTTGCTGAGCACCAAGGCTGGTGCTGGAGGGAAGTCCCAGGTTATTCACAGCCCTGGGACTGGCAGGCAGAGGTGAAGTTGTCTCCTTGGGAGAGCAGCCCTGTAAAACAGGTTTGGGATGAAGGATCCCCTTTCAGGATGAAGGATGCTGGCTCCAAGGGGGGCTCTGCTGATAAATCAAGGGGTTTCTTGCACTGTGCAAGCTGCTGTGGAGCATTCTCACTTTCCAAGTTGTGAGTGAGTATCACCCAACCTCACAGACCTTTTCCTGGCTGTGTTTTGTACTGGTTCTGGTGCAAACTGCTCTTTTTTCCCTTTAAATCTGCAGCAGGAAACGAATGCAAAGTGGATCTGGGGACAGCATTAAAGGTTTGCTGGGTAAAATAGGCAAATAGCACTGGGTGGGAAGTCAGGACAAATGTCTCTGTCTGAGTCCCTGTGCTTTCACTTGTGGCTGTTCAGCAGGAACAGGGGGTGAGTGACTCTCACCCCAGGCTCCTGAGAAGTGGAAGATGCTGCTGTGTTCTCTGTGTGAGACAGAGATCTCAGGCTCTGCACTGCCCTAACTATAGGTGTCTGTGTTCTGGCTTGTTTGCATTCCTCTTCTCTGTCGGCTCCCTGAGACGAGCAGGGTTTCCTAATTCCACAGAAGGAGCTTTCCCAGCTCTAAAGCACAGCTCCTCTCCTCCCTACAGGCCTGCAGCAAAGACAGGCTGGAATCTGCATTCATTCTGCAGAACTGAAGGGCAGATGAACCTAAACCAAGCTTATTCTGTGAGACTCTGGTGCCACCACATCGCTGAGCTCCCAGGATGGCAGTGCAGCAAAACGAACACCAGTTCTGGAGTCCTCTCCAGTTCTGGAGTCACACAGCAGCCAGGGAAGAGGAAATCCTGGCAGATGAATCCTGCACATCCAGCACTGTGTGAAAGGCTCTGTCAGGACACAGCTTTATTCTGGTCACCACTCCAGTGGCAGAATGGCTTTGGAGGTGCTAAAGGCGCTCTGGAGCTGCTGGGATTCCCTGCAGGGGAACCAGGGCAGGGGTAGGGCTGAGGTGTGAGGTTGTTATCCCTTCCAAAAGGGCAGCACCAGCAGCCACTCTCCCAGTTTGTGGTCGCATTCCAGTTGGGCTCATCTGATAAGATGAGGTGTTAACACACCAGGGGCTTGGAAATATTCATTGCTCTTTGTGGCTCTCGCTGAGGCTCCACCTCTGGTGAATAAATCAGGGGTGGGGACAAACATTTATAGGCAACAGCTTTGGTGCTAATTGTTTTTGTCTGAGTGAATGCTCGCTCGAGTTACAACACGATCAAACTCGCTGTCAGGAGAAACTCGAACATGTGCATGATTCATGTTGATAAATCCTAAATCCTGCGGGCTGAGCAGCAGCGGAGCCCGAGCTAAAGGTGGCACAAGGACTCGGAGAGAGGAATCAAATTGAAATCCCAGTTCTCTGCTTGTCCATGGCTGCGTGTTTAAAATCAAGGTGCTGGAGGTGTCTCCAGCCCCAGGAGGAAGGATCTGAGCAGCTTTGCTTCCTCAGGAAGCAGCTGTTCACCTCGTTCCAGGCGGGAATTGGACAGACACCAGGCACAGCTTTGTGTTAGAGCTCTGCAGCGTTCAGGGCTGACATCAAAACCACGAGGACAGGCAATTACAGAACAAACAGCCGGCTGGCAAGCCCTGCAGGAATTTGGGAAAGGCTGTCTGAGACGTGGAAAAGGCTTTGTCTGGTTTCAGCCAGGCTGAGAGCTGGAGATGGTAGGGCAAGAAAAGACCAGAGAAGCCAGAGATAAGTTCTACACAAGATGCTCTTTCAGCCTGATGAGATAAATCTTCCCAGCTCCTTAGAAAGAGCAGAACTGTTCATCCCATTAAGGGAAGTCAAGAATTCCTCACAGCAGTACCTGTGTTTGCCTGGTCACCACATCACAGCACTGGTTTGGGGTTTAGGAGATCTTAGTGCCCTTCCAGGTTCTGACTGTGTGACTCCAGGCACGTTGTTTTATATAATTATTATTTTACAGGGCTCCTTTTGGGCTTCTCTCCTCTTCTGTCTGCTTAGAACATTTCTAGGCCAGCTCCTGCTTTTACCACGGGGATGTGCAGCAACAAACGTGGTGAGACCCTGATTTTTTTGCTAGAGCAAGTGAAATCCTCCTCATCCACCCAGAAAGCAAACAACGGGAGGCTTTGAGCAAACAAAGGTGAAAGACATTTCATTAGTGAAATCTCCCTGGATGTCCATCCTCTGAACTTGTTGCAGTAACACCTGAGGGGAAATGATCAGGTTTTGGGCTTGCATCAGGGGGTTGTTTTTTTTTTTCCATCTAAACTTCAAGAGACTCCACAGGTGTGGCTCAACAGAAAAGGAAAAAACCCCACAAAACCTAATCTCACTGTAAGGAGCTGAGATAGCAATTTTCAACAGTTCTAAGTACCCATGAGTAACTTCAGTAGTGACTGATTTGACAATTTGTATTCTGGAGGTGCTGACCTGGAGCAGTGTCCACCTTTCTGTGGGTAACACCACACAAACACCGTCAAAACTCAAGAATATTTTTAAAAACTTAAATTTAGGGCTTAGAAACCCTTAAAAACTAATTTAAGGCTTTGATTCAGCCTCTGCTGGAAGTCAGGTGTGCTGGCAACCAGCTTCTCCATCCCTAAATCCAGCCTGCAGCACAACTGCAGCTCTGTGCCGCTCCAGCCAGGATCAGGAGAACGACAATCCCACGGGAACAGCAGCCAGGCAATGTCAATTCTCCCACCAAACACTTCCCACCCACCACCACTGCATCCCGGGATCCCATCCCAGGCACCAGCTGAGCAGGGATTGCAGGCTGGGGAGCAAAGGCTGTGGGAACAGCAGGAACCAAAGTAGGCATGAAAGGAGGAGTGAAAGGAGGAATAAAAGGAGGAATAAAAGGAGGAGTCAAAGGAGGAATGAAAGGAGGAATGAAAAGAGGAATGAAAGGCAGAATAAAAGGAGGAATGAAAGGATGAATAAAAAGAGGAATAAAAGGAGGAGTAAAAGGAGGAGTAAAAGGAGGAATGAAAGGAGGAATAAAAGGAAGAAAATCAAAGGAGAACACAGTTACCTCTTTGCCCGCCTTCTCGATCTCCACCGTCACCGTGCTGTGGTTCTTGTGCTCCTGGAACATGCAGAGGTAGCAGATGCACATCTGGTCCGTCTGGCAGAACAGCTCCATGGTCTTGCCATGCACGGGGCATTTTCTGGCTTCGAAGTCCCTGATGGGGTCCAGGAGCTGGTGGTCCCGGAACGCCGCTCCCTCCAGGTGTGGCTTGAGGTGCAGCTCGCAGAAGGAAGCCTGGCACACCAGGCAGGACTTCACAGCCTTCTGCTTGTTGTCGATGCAGGAGTCGCAGAGAACGTCCTCGAGCTTCACGCGGGGCCGGGAGCCCGCGGCCCTGTCGGCCTTGTTGAAGGGTCTCCTCAGGTCCCCCGTCTCCACCAGAGGCAGGGAGGATTTCTTCAGCTCCCCCATCTGCCCCGCCGAGAACAAGGACTTCCTCCCTTCCCCGTCAGCGGGCAGGAAGCTCTTTTTGGAATCCAAGGAGAAGAGGGACTTCCTGAGGTCTCCTTTCTCTGGGAAGTTGAGGGCCGGTCTCCTCATGTCTCCGATCTGGCCGCCGGCGAACTGCATCTTCTTGGAGTCTGCCGAGTCCATGCTGAAGTAGGTTGACCTCTTCTCGTCGGATGACTCCACAAACTGAATGATGGGCCTCTTCCAGTCACTCCCAGAGAAGAGGGAGCTCTTGATTTGCCCCGTCTCCAAGGCAGCACCGCCCGTGCCTTTTATAGCTTCTTTCTCGCCTCCGCCAGGGCTCGTGGCCTTCTTGGCCTCCTCTTCCTTTTTGGGGGCAGTCGGGCTCTTCCCGTCCTCGGCCTTGCCGGCGGTGCCGTTGGTCCTGGCGGCGCTGCCCGCGGTCTCCATGGCCCAGACGGGGTCGGTGCTGCCTCTGCTCGCTCCCTGCTCCAGCTCCTGGCTCTCGGCCCCCTCCAAGGCAGGCAGGCTCTGCCCGGCCCTCCTCTCGCTGAGGAATGGCTCTGGAATGCAGGGCACAGGGGGAACTCTCTGCCCCGGCCCCCGAGGAGGAGCAGCGCGCCCGGATCGATGCAGGGGGAAAAGAAAGGAGGAAAGGAAGGAGCAGACGTTGAGGGATCAGAAGCTCCAGCTGTGCAGTTAATTATACAAGGCAGTCCACACCCAGGAACATTCTTGTCTAACCAGGTTGGGGAGGAAGGGCTGTTTATATACATAGAAATGTCTCCTTCAAAAAAAAAA
>VYXD01004751.1:127147-147914 GCA_013397195.1 Hylia prasina | reverse complement strand
AGGAGTTGCTGTGTGCCAGTTCTCTCTGGGCTCAGTTGCAGCTCTGTCCCTGCAGGAGCTCTGTCACTGCAGTTCTGTCCCTGCAGCAGCTCTGTCCCTGCAGCAGCTCTGTCCCTGCAGCAGCTCTGTCACAGCATTTCTGTCCCTGCAGTTCTGTCCCTGCAGTTCTGTCCGTGCAGAACTTTGGGACAGAACTTTGGGCAGTGAAGTGCCCCAAATAAAGCGCAGGGAGCAGTTTGGGCACTGCCAGCAGCAGCGAGGGCACAGCCCAAGGCCTGGCATGTCCCACGCTGTCACCCTGCACGCCTGGGTGGCCTCTGAGGCTGCACAACTCCTGTGCAGCTGCACGGGAGCTTTGGGAAGTGCCCGCAAGGCCCGGGAACTCCTGCATCCCTGCATCCGTGCAGAGCCTGCAGCATCCCACCTCCTGGCGGGGTGAGAGGGGGGAAAGTCACGGGGGAGATTCCCGGGCAGGAGGGGCAGGGAGCAGGGAAGGGACGCTGCCTGTTGTGCACGGGCAGGGCACACCTGGAGCTCGGGCGAGGCGGAGCCTCGCTGCGCTGGGAGCCCGGCGCTCCTGCCCGGCCTGCATTCCATTCACTGCTCTCACGTCGGAGGCTCCATCCAGTCCCAGCGCAGCCTCGTGTGGCGTCCCAGGGCTGGCTGGCACCCAGGGAGGGGAGCCAAGGGGTGGAGGAAGGTTGGGAGAGGCTGCAGCTCCCTCCTGGAGCAGGGAATGGCCCCACATTCCAAGGCTCCCTGGGGGTGGTGGGCGCTGCTGGGAGGGTCTCACATCTCCCACTGAGGCTTTGGGGCTGGGATTTTCCTGCCCTGGGCGTTCACATCCTGCCCGTGTGGCGAGGGCAAGTCAACCACAAGTGGAGATGTCCCTCCCAGGGCACTTTTAGTGTTTTTTTTGCTAGACTGGGGCCCTGTGAGCATCCAGCCATCCCCCAGGCTGGTTGTGCAGCCCCCACACGTCCAGGGCTGGGCTGGGAGGGTGCTGAACCCTTCCACTTCCAGGCTATGGAACAAGGACATCATCATCCCTGCCTGGAGGATTTCCTGGGATCTGGGGCTTCTGTGGGAGCACAGGGGATGGAGAGGGGGCATGGAGATGGAGAGGGGAGATGGAGAAATGAGATGGAGATGGAGAAAGGAGAGAGGAGATGGAGAGAGAAAATAGAGACGGAAATGGAGATGATGGGATAGAGAGAGGGGAGATTGAGGATGAGGATGAGGATGAGGATGAGGATGAGGATGAGGATGAGGATGAGGATGAGGATGAGGATGAGGATGGGGAGAGGAGAGGAGAGGGAGGAGGAGATGGAGATGGGATGGGGATGGAGATGATGGGGTGGAGAGGGGGGAGAGGAGGATGAAGGGGGAGAGGGAGATGGAGAAATGAGATGGAGATGGAGACGGGAGATAAGGATGGAGAGGAAGGAAGGGCACAGAGAGAGAAGAGAGATGGAGAAAGGCCATGGAGGGGGAAGGTGAGGCTGGAGATGGGAGATGGGGAGCAGAAAAGGACATGGAGAGAGGAGCTGAGGAGGATGCAGAGGCTGCCGAGGCCGGGGAGCTGTGCCCAGCAGAGGAGGTGCTGTGGGGCAGGACACCCCGCACGGGCTGGCAGCCACTAGGTGTCCTCCGTGGCCCACACACGGGTGTCAGGGGCCCCAAAAATCTGGGCGCGTTGGAAAATCCCTCCAGAACACGGCAGGTCGGTCCCTCTCCACCCTGGGATCGGAGTGGGTGCCTGGGGCTGAGCAGGGGCAGGGGGTGTTGTCACAATTCCATGGGTTTTGGGGAAAGGTGGATGCCTGCGGGAGATGGGATGGGTCCACCCCTGGTGGATTAGGCTGGATATGATCCTCCTGGCTTTGGCATGCTTTGGGAAAGGGGAGAATCCACTGGGATTGCCAGCCCTGGGGAGCCTGTGCTGGGCTCACTGCCCTTCCTGCGGGTCCCGGGCAGGGTCAGCGCCATCGGCATTCCCTTCCAGCGGCACCAGGGCTCCGCGGGGCTCTGACAATCCCCTTTCCTCTCCTCCTCCTCCCCGCTGGAATTCCCCGCACGCTGGGAAGGGATCCGTTGGGTTTACAGCAGGGTGAACACCCCACATTCCATCCCGGCGGTGAAATCCTGGAAATCCCGGCTCTCCTGGTTCTGTCCTTCCATCCTGCAGAGACCTTGTCCCTAAAGGGCCTGAGAGAAGGGTCCGGGGGGAGCGGTGCAGGAGAATGGGTGTGATCTGACATCCCACTCTGCAGGGTGCAGGAGGGCATTTCCCAAACACCCTGCAGAGCACACCCGCCAGCTTCCCATCCTGCCAGCTTCCCATCTCTGCGTTCCTATCCCGGCATTCCCATCCCGGCGTTCCCATCCTGATGTTCCCATCCTGATGTTCCCATCCTGATGTTCCCATCCCTGCCTTCTCATCCCCGAGTTCCCATCCTGATGTTCCCATCCCCACATTCCCATCCCCACATTCCCATCCTCGCATTCCCATCCCCACGTTCCCATCCCCACGTCCCCATTCTGATGTTCCCATCCCCACATTCCCATCCCCACATTCCCATCCTCGCATTCCCATCCCCACGTTCCCATCCCCACGTCCCCATTCCCACGTTCCCATCCCGATGTTCCCTCCCGGCTGAAATCCCCGGCTGCCGCGTTATCTTATCAGCACACCCATTATCCCCTCAGAAGCACCGTGTAAACATCCCGCAGCAAACTGCTCTCCGCGAGTTTCCCCGCCGAACAAAAAGCCACTTCCCGGCTGGAGTGATGCTTGAGAGGGGAGGATTTCTGTACCTGCTGCTGTTTGAACAAGCGAGGAGCAAACAGAGCTCCCTTTTCTGGGAGCTCACCGTGCACCTGCTCGGCCGAGTTTCATCACAGGAAGGTGTCTGTGGGAACTGCTCATTAAAATCCTGGCAGCTCGTCAGGAGCTGCTTTGTGCAGCTCCTAACCTGGAATTTGGCTGAGGGAGGGAGATAACGCCGGCGGGAGCTGCCAAGGGAGGGTTTTTTACACTCGGGGCTGTCAGGCAGTCGGGTTTGATGTCTTATTCCAGAGGATGGCACCTCCGGTGGCACAGCATCTCCTCAGGAGCGGCAGGGCTGCGTGGGGAAGGGCTTGCTCGTGCTGGGATCACAGAACTGCGGAGCTGCCGCCGGGCACCAGTCAGAGAGCCGAGGAGGAGATGACAGAACACTCAACACGTCCTCGGCCCCTGAGTCTTTCTTCTTTCATTCATTCCCTGCCGCTGCCGTGGGATTTAGAGCAGTCCCTGGGCTGCTCCGCTCCACCGCAGGTAATGCTGGAGAGACGCCAGCACCTGTCAGGATTTCACGCGCTCTTCCTCAGCGTTTGAGCCCAGCCCGAGGAAGCCCTTCCAGCTTTCCCTGGTGTTTCCTCCTCCTCTGAGCGCCCCAGCCCGGCTGGAGCAGAGCTTTGGCCGCCTTCCTCCCCTATTGAGAGCGAGAAAGAGGGAGGCTGGGGAGAAAGGGGCAAAGGACAGAAACTAAATTAGTCTCCCAGCTGGTGGCAGCGATTCCAGGAGCCTGTCCAAGTCCTTCTCCACCAGCAGACTGCGGTGCAGCCCCTCACCTCCTGCCCGAGCTCCCTCCAGGAGCTCTGTGCTAACTCCTCCCGTGGCCTCGGGGGTCTGCTCACATCCCACCCCTCTGCCCTTCCCTCTCAGCTCCTGCCTCACATTTTCCCTTCCTTTCCCGGTGTGAGTAACACAGCACATGGCCCCAGACGGTGCGTGCAGCCCGCCAGGCTGCTCCTGACAGCATCCCCCAGCAGCCTGGGCAGGCTGGGGGAAGGAAAAAACCTCTTCAGGAGGAGAAAGGGAAGAGTTTTAGACAGGAACTCAAATATAACGTGGCAGAAAATCCCCCTGGGTGTTGTGCCTTGATTGCTTTGGTTTCTTGCAGGGATGTGATGGCGCTGGAGATAATTTCTGTATCACTCCACAAGCCCTGGCACACATTAAAATGAGGAGCTGGGGCACAGGATGCTTTGCACTCTCACCCTGCGTCCACACCAGCTCTTTGCATTTATCCAGAAGTTGTTGAATGGTGACTGAGAGGAAAATTTAACTACAATCTTAACTCTGTTTTTTTTTTTTTTTTGAAGCTGGAGAAATTAGAAGTGAGAGAAAAGGTAAAGCCTTGTCCATTCTGGGCTGAATCCTGGTTTCAGCAGCTCCTGAGCTCAGGGAACTGCATTTCCTCTCCAACTGCAGCCTGCCCTGCTCTCAGAGGATGGGTTACACCTCTCTGATGAAGTGCAGGAGCACTCTGAGACCAGATCTGAAATAATTCCCATTCCCTGAAGGGATGTACAGTAAAAGGGACAATACAGAGCTTTAGAGTGAGAATCCTCCAAGTCCTGACATGCTGAAAAAACAATCTATAAGGCTTAAGATCAGTGGGGAAAGAAAGCTGGGCTGGTCCTGGCACTGTCAGGGTGGGTTCTGTTCATTCCCACGGTCCAACTGGGACGTGGAAAGAGAATTCTGCAAAATTATTCACCTGACGCAGGCTGACAAAATGCGTTCTTAGGAAGAGAGTCTCTTACTTATCCCGAAAATCAACGACATTAATAACATTAATAACATTAATAACAGCAGGGAATCTGTTCTGGCAGGGGATGGAGATGGATTTCCTCAGCAGTGTTCACTGGAGCACTGAGGAAAGGCATTGCCCTGTCCTGGGGTTTGAGCAGCAGTGAGGGCACCACGTTGAGAAAGCGACCTGGGCTTCAGGGGCGAACTGCTGATTCGATGGAAATGAAACGGAAAGGCAAACAAAGGCTGCCAACGAGATCCCCGATTTCAGATAGGCAAATCCTCGTTGGTGGAGAGAAATCCGCAGGAATGAAAATTGGACTCTCTGGAGCTCAGAGGAGCGATTGCAATTTTTCCTAAAAGAAAACCCAAAAAAAAAAAAAAAAAAAAAAAAAAAAAAACAAAAAAAAAAAAAAAAGGAAAAAAAAAAACGAGCAGAGTTCAAAACGTTTGAGAGGACACCTTCCAAAGGAGTTTTCCAGTTCCAGCTGGATGAATAACCACCTCAAAAGGATGCTAAGAGTCATCAGAATGCCTGCGAGGGATGGAGAAACAGGCCAGATCAGCAGGGAGAGCAGAGGTCGGTGTGTGGAGGGATCAGCTGTCGAAAGCCAGGCTGAGTAACCTTGAACGAGGCGCTAAAATCACCGGCCCCGGGTTCTTTGGGTGCAGAACAAAAGGGCAGCGAGGAGGGGAGAATGGGTGACGTTTTGCAATCAGAAAGGGGTAGGGACGAGTCTCAGGGTTGCCTCAAAAGGGCTTAATCATCAGTGGGAAAAGGGCTGAGTGTGGGGCAAGTGCAGGCAGAGGTCCCAAAGGGAAATTGCCAAGTTCCTGGTAGAGGCAAAGCTCAGAGCTCGCTCTGGGGGAGGAGGATTCAGGGAAAAATCTTCCCTCTGGTTCGGAGGAGTGGGGGAAAGCACGGGAGAGCTTCAGCAGGGTTTTCAACATCTCAGCATTTCACAGGGTCGCAGCACCCGGTTCAGGATCCGCAGCTGAAGAGGGGATGGAGCCGGGAGAAATTATTGTAGGCTTATACAGAAATGCTGCTTCACTCCTCAGCAGGATGGCACAGAATCCTGGAGTGGTTTGGGTTGGGACCTTAAAAACCATCTCCTTCCACCCCCTGCCATGGGCAGGGACACCTCCCACTCTCCCAGGTTGCTCCAAGCTGGCCTTGGACACTTCCAGGGATGGGGCAGCCACAGCTCCTCTGTGCCAGGGCCTCCCCACCCTCACAATCAGAGCAAATTTTTCAGGGGAGAAGAGCTAGAATTACAGATAAATGGAGAACAAATTTAACTGTGGCTGCCTAGGTTGGTTTTCTGACTGGTTGTTTTTTGTTTTCTAAAAGAATTCAACTTGTGATAGAGCCTTGGGGGGAAGGAGAAACCTCTCTGTTTTGAGGAAGGCAGCTGTGATATGATTTATCCTGAGATTACTCCAGCAGATCCAAGCCCTGCTTCTGTGTCCTCCTTCCACGTGGCCATGAGTGAGCTGTGACCCCAACCCTGAGATTACAGAGCCAGATTCCTGCTGTTATTCCCAAACCCAGCAAATCCAGGTCTGCTCTGCCTCCCTGCACAAAGCAGCGAGAAACCCGAGCCTGTCCTTCCCCTTTTCCTTACTTGCCTCTCCTCCTGCTCGGGCACGTCCTGAGGAGGCCAAAAGTCAGGGCTGCTCCAGGAGGGAGCCCCTGAAGTGACACAGGGGGAGAGGAGCCAGCTGGCAAGGGAATGGCTCTGGGAGAGGTGGCAGGAAAACGGGAAAGAAGGGCAGAAAAAAGTTAAGGACAGAGAAAACATTTTTGCTCCGATTTGTGAGAAATCTCCCCGTTATGCATTAGCAAAAAAATCTCCTTTTTTTTTCTGCAGCAGCTGCAGCCTCGAGCTCCACCCTGGAAGCTGGAGAGGAGGAAAGCAAAGGAAGAGGTGGGAGAGGGCCCAAGCCCCGCTCAGGCAGCGGGATGTGGGCTGTGGGAGCTGCAGCAGGGCCTTGGCTGGCAGCGCTTTCTGCTGCTCCCCACCACTGCCCTGGCAGCACTTCTGAGCCTGCACAGAGGGAAGGGGCTGCAGGAGGCAGGGATGGGGATGGAAAGGGGGGAAAGGGGGAATGGCAGGGGAGCTGTGCTGCCCAGAGGCGCCTCAGGGGCCAGAGACTGCCCAGGACTCCCTGAGGGTCAGCCTTTGCCAGCCAGAACTTTCTCCAGCGCTGCCTGCTCCAGATAAAAGCTCCTCTCAGTGCCCTGGCTGGCAGCAGCTCCACTCCAGCACCAATTCTCCTCCTGGCACTGCAGGAGCAGATGGGAAGATCTCCTAGCTCAGTTGGAAGGGCCTGTCCTGACTCTGGGGGTTTTGTTCTTGCTTTTATTTGAAACCACAGTTCGCGTCTCCAGCGCCGAGCTGTGCTGCTCACAACCCCCCAGACGCTGCACTGAGCAGGTCTGCTCCTGCTCCGGCTCAGGGGAGGGCTTCAAAGTGCTCCTGCGGGGCAGGGGAGGGGGTTGGCAGCTGCTTGCTCCATCCTCCCTTTCGGAGCTGTTCTGCGACCTCACGGCTCTGCACTCTCTCCTGTCCACCCCAGGCTCTGCCTGCCCTGCATCCCTCCTCAGGGGTTCTGTGGGCAGAGCACCCCAACCTCTCTCCGGGTGCTCCAGCTGGACCTTTTCACCCTCCAGCAATGCCAGATGAGCCCGGGGCTGTTCCACCCATCCTCTGAGGGGCTGGGAACGTCCTCCCCAGCTCCCAGAGTGAAGCAGTCCCCAGAGAGCACCAGAGAACCCAACCTTTTACAGCCTGCCCTGCCAGGATTAATCATTACACCAAACACAACACTTCCATGGAACCCAGGGTGGCTGCAGTGCCAGGGCAGGGCTGTCCTGCCCTTCTGTGTCCTTCCCTGTCCTGCCCTTCCCTGTCCTGCCCTTCCCTCTCCTGCCCTTCCCTGTCCTGCCCCGGTGCTGTGCATGGCAGCACTGCAGGGGCTGTGCAGGGAATGCAGCCTGGCATCCTCTGCTGCTGTGGAGGGGCTCTGCTCCCAGGGAACAGCTCCGGGGCTCTTTGGAGCTGGTGTTTGGAGCAGGGGCCCCTTTCTGACCCCACCTCCTTTCCCCCTTTTACGAGGAGCTGGCCCCTTTCAACTGACAGCCGCGCTTTCCTGCCAGGCTTGTTAGCTTTAGCTGGAACAATTTCCTTTGAACTCGGCTTGAATTAACATCTCCATGGCAATGGGATCGGGGCTTTGTCTCTTTGCAACCTGCCCTTCACCCCCAGCACGAGGTTCCAGCGGGAGGTGGGCAGGGATGGGCAGGGACCCCAGCCAAGGGCACCAGCCCCTGCTGGGGACGGCGCTGGTGCTGCTGCCTGCGACCTCCCGAGGGGCAGCAGATGCTGGCAGGGCTCTCCCTGCTCAGGGTAGAGCAGCTGAAGTGGTGGATGTGCCATCGAAGTGGAATCGAAGTCACTGAGGCTGGGAAAGGCCTTTGAGATCATCGAGTCCGACGCTCAGCCCTCACCGCTGGGGGTGAGAGCAAAGCACATTTCCCTCTACCATAAACAATCCCAAACACTTTTCCTGGGGCTGGGTCTCTCTGGAGCAGTGGAAAGCAGTGCTCCTGCTGTATCCAAATCAGCTTTTTCCCTTCTTTCCCCTCACGTCTCCCACAGCCATGCCCATCTCTGCTCCCCGCCTGGGTGCCTTGGCAATGTGCTGCTGCCCAAGGAGGTTCTGCCGTGCTCCTGGGGACCTCTCCTGCCCTTGCTGCCCAGATCCTCCTCCTTATTCCCCCTCCAGCTGCTCCAGAAGGAAGATCCCTCTCTTGGGGCTGTTATGAATCTTGACCTTTCCATTTCTGCTGCCTGCGCATCACCCCCAGCCCGGCCAGCACATAAAGAGCCAATTTATTCCCTCCCTGTCCCACTGCTGCTCCCAGCCTGGCCCACGTGGGTCAGGCTGTTTGGCAGGAGTGGGCTCCTCTCCCCAACAATATGGGTTTTTTTTTCCTCTTGTGCAGTGAGAGGCTGTTTTTGCAGCCAACTCCGTAGGTGGGAAAAAAAAAAAAATTAAAAAAAAAGAGGCCTTTTTCTTGGAATGTCGGGTAAATTCTTTGGGAGCTGCCTCGAGGCGGGTGGGGGGAGATATCACAGTTGGGCTTCTTCTTTTTGGAGGTGATGTAAACAGTGCAGGGCTGCTCCTCTTCATCCTTTTCTCTGCTCCTAAACACCCTGGGCAGGCAGTGCCCTTCCTGCTGCCCTCTCCCAGCATCCTGGGCAGGGTCCACAGGGAAAGGGGTGCAGGGACAAGGCTCAGAGCTCTGGGTGAGAGGCAGTTGTGCTGCTTTGATTTCCTTTTCCACCTCTTTCTTCCCCCTGGGCGCTTTTCCTCCCTCCTCCGAGGGAGCTCTTGCAGCTGGATCGGGCAGGCACTTTTCATTCCCTGTTAATGAGAAACTCCTGCACTTTGTCCCTTGAAACAGAGCCACGTTCTCCACGTGGGAAGGGCTGAGGTTAGGGGAGAGGAGAAGGGATCCAGTGGCTCCTGTCCTACACGTGGTTCCAGGGCTGAGCTGGGGGAACCAGAGCTGGCTGGAGCCAGGGAATGGGAATCCATCCCCTTCCCACCTCCCCCAGCCCCATCCTCGCCGTGGTGAGCACAGCAGGCACGGAGCAGCCCCCACACTGCCAAAATCCTGACCCAGGGACTGCTGGGCTGGTGTCCTGCAGCTGCACGGTGGGGTCATTCCTTCCTCACCTCCTGGGAGGGCTGGGCCAGGGGGGACCAGCTTTTGGGAATCCCAGATGGGCCCAAAAACAGATTCAGGGAAGGAGGGAAGGGGAGATTTCTCTTCTGTGAGCCTCAGGAGCTTTTTCCCGGTGGCAGGAGCCCGGTGCCCCAGGCTCTGCCTCCCTCCCGCTGTGCCTAGTGCCTCTTATCTCCAGCAAAAAGTCTCTCTTTCCCTGACAGGAGCGCCCTGACCCCTCTGTGGCTCCATCCCAGCCAGGAATTCTTGTTCTCAGGCACTCCTGGCCCTGAGCTGTGAGGGGAATTTGATGTGATTTCTCCTGCAGCGCGAGGCGCCGCTCAATTAATCCCGGCCTGCAGCTTTCCTCAGAGCCAGGAGGAAATTCCTCACCCACCAGCAGCAGGAGGGATTCTCTCCAGCCTGGCATTTTCAGCTCCAAGTCTGCCTGGCCTGGAAGTGGTTGGAGCGTCCTGTTTTGTCCTTAATCAATCCCTGAGCTCCTGCCACGGTGCTTTGGGCAAACAAAGGAGGCTTCCCACTTCCAGCTCAGGCTGATTCCAGCTCCTGAGCCCTCTTGCTGTCTCCTTTTATGCTTTTTCTGCTTCCCTGAGTCACCAGCTGATAGTGGAGCCCACTGGTTTTACTCTGCAGAAGGACACATCCCGAACTCCAGAGGCACAGCTCGAGCCAAAGCTCTCCAGCCTCTGGAGTATTTGAAATTCAGAGTTTAGGCTTTTCATGAGGGAGGTCTGCGAACTCTGGGGATTTGAGTCTCCAGTTTTTGGGGTGGCTTCTTAAAAGGTGCTGCTGATTTCTCTCACCGGCCACAGAAAGGGAAGGCAGAAGCTGGGCCAGAGGGAAGAAAAATATTCCCAGCTCCGGAGGCTTCTCAGCTTTTGCATTCCTGCCTTCCCCACCTCCTTAAAGGGGGAGGGCGAGTGAGGGGAACAGGAAACTCTCAGACAGCTGTGATTTTTCACCAGGACCCGACAAAATGCCTGAGCTCTGCAGCTGCACTTTGAGGTGGGCCATTAAAATGACACAGCAGCTCGGCTGGGCTGCAGGGGAGCAGGGAGAGCTTGGAGAGCAGGGCTGGGGGAAGCCCTGCTCTGGGAGAAATGGGAGAGAGACCAAAAAACCAAACCAAAAACACCCCAAAAAACCCCACAAAAAAACCCCCCAAAACTTTGGAGAGACTGACTGGAGATGTGAAAAACATTCCTGTAAAGTCTAATACTGTTCCCAGCTGGAGCTGCTGTGGTTTTCCCCCAGTGGTGTGGGAGCAGGGTAAAAGGTCACCTGGAAGAGTTTGGTTTCCTTTGCTGGCCTCGTGCTCCTCCTGCTTCATCAGAGGAGCCGAGGCAGGCGAGGGAGGGATTATTTATTTGGTTCTGCTTTGCTCCATCCCCCAAACGCCACATCAGCAGCAAACTGCAGGATGACCTCAATGAGGAACAGATTGTCCCTTGGCCTGCCTCCATCTCGCTGCCGGCGGGGACATCAACCTTGGGCTGGGGAGAGACAGATGAGGGAGGCTGGACTGATTCCAGGAGCCACACGTCGGGATAACGTCACTGGGAGCTGGAGCTGGGATTACAGCAGGGTTTGGGGATGCAGGAGGGTTTGGGAATGGGAGCAGGGTTTGGGTGATGCAGGAGGGTTTGGGAATTGCAGAGGGGTTTGGGAGTTAAGGCAGGTTTGGGAACAGCAGAAGGGTTTGGGGGCTGGAGAGGGATTTGGGAAAAGGAACAGGGTTTGGGGGCTGGAGAGGGATTTGGGAAAAGGAACAGGGTTTGGGAGCTTCAGCAGGGTTTGGGAATGGAAGCAGCATTTGGGCAAAGGAACAGAGTTTGGAAATGGGCAGGATTTGGGAGGTTCAGCAGGGTTTGGGAACAGAAGCAGAGTTTGGGAGAATAACAGGATTTGTGAGGTGCAGGAGGCTTTGGGAGCTGCAGCAGGATTTGGGAATCACAGCAGGATTTGGGAGCAGCAGCAGGGACTTCAGGAAGGGGCACAGGAGGAGAGTTTATTCCCCCACCTCTGCTGTCTCCCTGGCATCACCCAGCCAAGGTTTGCATCCAGTGTTTTTCCAGAGCTGCTCCTGAGGAGAAGCAGCGCGGTGCCCTGGCCCCGCGGTGCTCTGGCCAGCCCCTGTCCCCGCGCAGCCACCAGTGACAGCCCCAGCAGCGTGCCGTGCCCCCAGGGCTCACTTATCTCCGTGTCTGTCTGTCTGTCTGTCTGTCTGTCTGCAGCAGAGCGCGGGGTGGGAACAGCCTGCTGGGAATCCTGCTGGTCCCGGGGTGTTTGCCCTGTGTGGATGCCCAGAGCCCTGCAGGGGTGGGGATGGCTTTGGAAACCTTGTTTTAGTGGGTTTTAATGGGAATCCTGTATTTCTGCAGCCTCTGAGAGCCACACGGGCCAAGAGCTGAGTCCGGGAAAGGAAAAGAGAAAATCATTCCAGAGCCACATCCTGCTCCCTGTGCCCACAGGGACACGTCCCCTGATCTGATTCCGGGGCTGCAGAGGTCCAACCCTCCTTTGGTGTAAAATCTGTTCCAGAAGGACAATCCCAGGAGAATTTATCCCATGAAATCAGAGGAATTTTGCTGTTCTCACACAACTGAGAGGTGCCGGGGAGCCCAGGGAAAGCAGGAGGCTCTGCTGTGCCACTGTGGCAGTCTGGGGCTGCTGTCTAACAGCTCTCCTTCCCAATTCCCAGCTATTTCCCAATTTCCAGCTCACTCATGCATTCCAAGGGTCCCATCTCATTCCTTCCAGCCTGAATCAGGCTGGGATTTAGGGGATGCTGATGCTCTGCCCACGTCCTCGATTCCAGGAAACACATTCTGGGAGGTTTGGCTGGAGGAACATTAAATCAGAGACAGAAAGGCAAAAGTGGTGACTCTGTCCTGGTCATCTCCAGCTGCTTCTTTCAAGCTGATCCCAATGATTTGATGAGAGGAAAAATAATATAATTAATTTAATCTATATTGTAAATACAATAAATACAATAAATAAAACATAACACATTANGTTGGGGGTTTGGGGAGGGGGTTACTGCTTTCCAGTGAGTTTCCACAAAATAGATTTTTTTTTTTCCCTTTGCTCTGGAAAAAAAAATGAAATTGAGGCCACTGCAGATGCTCAAATGCCAAATGACTTTCAAGCACGAGAAAATGTTGGAATTGCGAGAATAAAACATATGGCAGTTCTGAGGAAGATTGGAAGGGAAAAGCACAATTGTAAAGCTGAACTGAGGGTGTTCTATTATTCAGAATGGAAACACTTTCTTTTGGCTAAAGGCAGCCAGAATTTTAAGCAGACCTGGTTCTTTTCTGGAATTGGTTTTGGTTTGATTTTTCTCCAAAGACAAACAGCGTTATTGATGATGGTTATTTGGATTGTGACTGGATTAGGTCAATTATTTCATCACTTAAGTGGAAAAAAAAAATACCTTTAGGAACTTATTTTATGTGCAAGTGGAGGAAAATGGAAACTACAAATGAGATTTTTCCAGTTTAAGGCAAAAATAGTCCCCACTGTGCCTGTCTGTCTCTGACAGCAGATTTGAGACAGTTCTGCCCTTAAACACAGGCGGTGAAGGGGAGTGGAGAAAATCCCCAAATCCTTCATTTTCCTTTTGTTGTTTCACCGTACACAGGAAAATTTGGGTTGGGAATGAATAGGGAGGGAAATGTCAGGGCCGTGCTGGCTGAGTTCTCCTGAGCTCCCACAAATTCCTGCTTGCCCGAGGATTCCCCCAAAGCTCCCAGGACTTTGGGCTGGAGGATTCCCTGGTGTTATTTCCACCATTTACCCCATGAAACCATCCCAGGGCTGCCTTGCCCTGTGAAATGTGGGTCAGAATAAAATGGGATTCAGAGCTGTGGGGAAGAGGAGCTTCCCTGACCCTTTTTGCAGCACCTCATTAACCTTGGTTGATTCTTTGCTGTTTTTATTGCTCGAAAAGCCTCTCCTGGTCCCCCTCTCCAGCTCCTCTCCTCTTCTGTGGGCTGTGATTCTTCTCAAAATGTCCATTTTATAAATCACTTTAATTAGTTTTAGATCATCCTGCTGTATTTAGAGCACTTGATTTAGGGTTCAGATTGCTTCCGTTACATCTTCTATATTGCTTTGATTTTATTTATGGTGTTTCTGGTGCATTTGCATTGCTTTCCTTAGATGGATATCATTTTGGCTGGATTTACAGTGTATTTCTCCTGTTAGATTTATATCACTTTAATTAGATTTATATCCTTTTTAGAATTTGAGGGCTTCACTGAGATTTATAATATCTCTCACACCAGGCTTGCCTTGCAAGGAAAATCCACATCCTTTTTGTTTTAAAGGCTGTTAACTCCACACTGGCATTGCTTTATCTGCTCTTTGGTCAGCCTCCCAATTAAAAATTCACCACTTTAAGGGTGGTTTTTTTCCCCCCCTTTAATTCCCACAGGAATCATTCCAGCCTAAACTGTGCTGGTTTAAATTAACCCCTCCCGAGCCAGCAGCAGCAGGGACGTGGTGGAGAACATCTCCCTGCCTGGATTCCTCAGGAGTGGAGGGACACATGGAGAGGCACCACTTTTATTCATGGAATGGTTTGGGTTGGAAGAGACTTGAAAGCTCCTTCCCCCCTGGCAGGCCGTCCCTGGGGGCTGTTATTTCAGATGTTCCCAGCAGGATATTTGGTTGCTTTCATGGGAATGTGTGATCCAGGGCTCAGAGCAGCTGCTGCTCCCAGGCCTTGCCCGTTTTTATCTCCAAACACGATGAGGGGAACGAGCTGATGGATTTTAATTAACTCTGACCTCCTGGATTGCCTCATTCCCAAAGTACAGCACGGAGCTTTCTGTGTGCCCAGGGATCTGCACTCCCCCAGCTGTGGCACCTGCAGAGCATTCCACACCCTTCCCATCCCTGGAAATGGCTGGGAGGTTTTCCCTCTGCCCACTGAGGGCAGCTTGCACAGCATCCCAGAACAGATTGGGAATTAAAACTCACTAAAACTCACTCTGCCCAACCAGCAGGGACATTCCACTGAATCAGGCTGCTCCAAACCCTGGCTTTGAACACTTCCAGGGATGGGGACAGTTTCAGAAGTCTCGTTTCAGTGGGTTTTAATGGGATTTTTAAATGGGATTCCTGTATTTCTGCAGCATTTGAGAGCCGCACAGGCCAAGAGCTGAGTCCAGGAAAGGAAAAGACAAAAATATTCCCTCTCCCAACATCTTCATCACGGCCTGTCCTCCTTTTTCTCTCTCTGACCTCCCCCTCTTTGTGTTTCTTCCCTCTGTAACAGAGGGCAGGAGGGAGGGGAGGAATGTGCTGCAGAGATCCTGCTGTGGATAGTTGGATCCAGATGTTCAGGGAAGGAGCAGGGCTGTGTGAGCAGGACACAGAAGGGCTGGAGCAGGAAAATAAGGAACACCAAGCCTGACTCAGACACAAAGGGAATGGGAATTCGACTGTTCAGGTACAACTTCTGCCCTCAGCAGAGGACAGGGGTGCAAAAGGGACACCTGCCCAAATCTCCAGTGCCACAGGAGACATCCACAGAGGAGTTTTCACTCGTGGAAGGAGCAGTGCTGATCACGAGGGAAGTTTTTCCAATAATTTCCTTGTACTTCCCAAATCCCCACCATCAGTGGGAATTCTGAAGTGTCTCCTGACAGACCAGACCCTTCCACATGATCCTTCCAGGCCTTCCTAGGAAAGGGCAGCCCAGTTTTCCTGGGTGATCTCCACCAGCCAGGATTTCTCTCTTCGGGCTCCAGGAGCCCTGTGAGGGATCCTCACCTGGACTGTGTGGTGTGGCTTCAGAATTATTATTTTGTGGCACTTCCCTCTCCCACCTGAACCAGGTAACACCAGCCTTGTGCTCTCGAGCCCCTTCCCACTAACAGATCCAAGAGAAAAGGGGCAGGACCCCCCTGCACACCCCAAAATCCTCCCCCACCTCTGCCCTTCCCCTGCTGCCCTCCCCACCCTCCCTGCAGCTGCGTTAATGAGCGTGGAACCCCAATTAACGTGCCTCTGATCAGGACAACATCCCTGGACAAGCATCTGCAGCAGCTTTAAAGCACTCAACCAACTTCCCAGTGCTCTGCCACCGGGGCCTGCTCATTTAATTACTGCTGCACTGCTCAGCCCATTAATTGCCCAGGACAGAGAATAGGGTGGTAACCAGGTCAGAGCCAGAAGATGCTGGGCATTGTTCTAAGCCACTAAAGCTGTTTTCCAGCCCCATTCAGAAGCTTGGTTTGTGTAATTGCCAAGGAAAGGAGGGCATTCAGGAGGGGCAGCAGGAACACTCCGAAGGGATGCAGAATCGCTCTTAATTAATGAGAAATGACTCCAAGCCTGATTCCTTTCTGCTACAGTAAGATCTCCTCTGAACACCACAACACAAATCCTTTCCCAGGGCTTCAGATCAAGGCATAGGTCCTTGGTAGCAATATTCCTGATAATAGCTGGGATTTAGTCTACAAGTTGGGGGACCAGGAGAGTGAAAAAAAAAAAATCCAATTAACTCTCCCTGAGCTCTTTTACTTCTGTAGTGCTGGGAACAATGGCAAATGGCTGGGGTTTGTGTGTTCAGCTCCCCAAAATACATGCCCTGATGGAATCCTTCAAAAAGCACTGATGGTTCTTTCGTGTAGCTTTAAAAGTGGTTTGGCAGGGAAAATGAAGGATGGGAGATTAAAGAGCTCAAGGCAGAACGTTTTTGTCTGACCCCTGACCTCAGTTACACTAACTGGAGTTGGGATTAACATCAGAGTAAACAAAAGATGAAACTCGGGCGCTGCACAGGCAGTAAAAGCTTGTTCTTGGTGGATTTTAATTTGGGAGGCTTCAGATCTTTCAGGCTGTTCTGGACAACAGCTGAGAGGGGTTTGCAGAGCCCCAAAAGTCTGGGTTCCCCCCCCCTTGGCTTCACCTTCCTGCCCTGAACTCCGTCTGTGCAGTTACCAGAGTGCTGGAAGGAGCTCTGAGTGTGCACAGAGCTCTCCTCAGGGCAGGCAGGGAAATAAACCTGCTGGGCCAGGGCAGGGAGACACAAAATCCTGGTGATCCACAGGCAAAACCCCTCCATTCAACTCCATCCCACTTCCCAGCTCCAGCAGAGCCGGGATTTTGCTGCTTCCCAAGTTTTTGGTGTGTTCTGAGCCAGCAGAACCCGGTGCTAAACATCTGGCACTGCCAAAGCTTTGGTGCTGCTCCATCCCTCTCCTCCATGCCCTGACCGAGCCGGGGTGCTGTGCACAGCTCATTAGGCACAGCCTAATTAATCACCTCGCAGGGGGAGGGTTTAGGCTGGGTGTTTAAGGCTCGTTGTTGCTCTTAGGGTACGGCACAGAGCTCCTGCCTGGCTGTGTCCCTTCCCTGAGAGCCAGGGGAGCTCCTGCACGGAATTTCTGCCCACGATGCTCAGGGCAGAGGCGCCTTGGAGTGGCAAAGAGGCATTTTGGAGGAAGCAGAGGCATTTTGGAGGAAGGAGAGGCAGGCTGGAGGAAGGAGAGGCAGGCTGGAGGAAGGAGAGGCATTTTGGAGGAAGGAGAGGCAGGCTGGAGGAAGGAGAGGCAGGCTGGAGGAAGGAGAGGCAGGCTGGAGGAAGCAGAGGCATTTTGGAGGAAGGAGAGGCAGGCTGGAGGAAGCAGAGGCATTTTGGAGGAAGCAGAGGCATTTTGGAGGAAGGAGAGGCAGGCTGGAGGGCCTGGAGCTTCTCAGGGAAGCCCTGAGGGCATTGATGGAGCCCTCTGAGGGGAAGCAGAGGGGCGCAGCAGCAGCAGCAGAGCTGTGTGGGACTGCCCTCAGCTGAGACCTGGCAGAGCTGTGGGGCTGCACCTGCCCGAGATCCCCCTGCAGCCACCCCAAACACACGGGGAGAAGGTTTTTTGCCTTTTTCTTCCCTATTTTTCAGCCTCCCCCCAGCCCAGAGCCGCCCAGATTATTTCTCAGAACAAGCAGCTGGTGCACAACAAACATCCTCCCTCTTTGATGTGTTGTTGTGGTGGTTGGGATACTTTGGTTTCACGCTCATAATAAAGCAATCTGGCCACAGAGCTTTACTGTAAGCTGATGAGAAAGTGGCAGTAATTATTGCTCTCTCCTCCATGGGAGGGGAAAGTTTGGGTGTTAATGGCCTCTGGAGTATAGGCTGATTACTCACTTTGGGGTGAAACAGCAAAGGGAAAGGGCATTCACTTTCTTTGCTCTTAAAAGCTCCTGTGCTCAGTATGTTAGGCATAAAAGAGATTTGGATTAAGAGGGGAAAGGATGACTTTATTTTATTTTATTTTATATTTCATTTTAGTCTATATTTTGTTTCATTATATTTTATATTATATTTCATTTCATTTATTTTATTTTATTTTAATGAGTTGGTGGAGGGGTACAACAGCACACAGTGAAGGGAGGAGATGCTGCAGGTATTTCTGCATCACCCCTGGCACCATTCACACAGCACCAAGTGGGTGGCAAGTGGCGAAGACGAGGTGGCCACAAACGTTTTGGTTTGCCTGGAAAATCCACATGCAGGGAAGGCTCTTGCAAGCAGAGCTCTGTGTGGATGCTGCAGCACCTCTCACACCCTCTGCTCTGCCTTGCCCCCCTCGCAGGGCTCTGAGCAAACCTTTGAGCCCAGTCTTATGGGCACCGATCCCTTCGTGGTTTTCCAAGGAGCTCCTGCAAACAAAGCTCCGAGGTGAGGAAGAGGCAGGGAAGTTTTGCAGCTTGGTTCTCCCCGGGGATGACAGAGGCACCAGGGCAAGCTCTGTGTCAGGCTGCACTCCTCTGCTCCCACGTCCTGGAACTTCACTGCAAAGCTCAGCCGGGATTTTAGCGGCACATTTTTTGGTTTTTCCCCTTAACCTCGTGGCTGAGGTATTTTAATGGAAGTTTTCTCCCAGTAAAAGGCTGCAGTGTGCTCACATACCAGAAAATCTTGGCCCAGAGCATTAACACCCGGGCAGACTGATCCTGCAAGGGGTACATGGAGCTGTGGAGAAGGTTTCACCCTCCCTGGGTTTCAGAAAAGATTCCATCCGTGCAGCTGCCCCACAGCAGCAAACAGCAGTGGTAAAGAGGCTGACAGACACCAGTAAAGCACTGGCTTGGCCACTCAGACCTGTCCCAAAGCCTTGGAGCTGCACTTGCTCCTCAGGAATTCTCTTCACTGTCACCTGTGACCACTCTGTCCCTCGGCAGCTTTCCCTTCCAAATCTCAGCAAGGCTCTCCCTGCTGTGCTCCCTGATGGTTCTTCTGCTCCTGCCACCTCCCAAACAGCTCCTTGCTCTTTAGTTCTGTTACCTGACAGTATTTTTAATCCCCTTTCTGTATTTCTTATCTGTGTGTCCGTTCATTGCTGGGCCTGGGATCAAACCCACCGTTCCCAGGTCAGAACTGCAAGGAGCATTCCAGCATTCCTGGCGAGCTGCTGAGCCTGGGGAAGAGCTCCCTGGGCCAAACTGCTCATTCCCTCTGCTCTAGGAGCTGCCAGCAGGGAAATAACACCACGTACTCCCAGGCAGCAGCACAGAGAGGGACAGTCCCAAGTGAGAAAAACAAGGTGTTTTTGTTGTTGTTGTTTTTGTAAAATTTAGAAAGTTTAATAAAATGGTAATAGGAGATAAAGGGTTAAACAGTTGGGTGCTTGGTATTTAGTTGAGTATACTCATTATTTTTGGAGATACTTGTAAAACACTTTTTTTCCATTACCTTAGCTTGTTCCATATTTATAGATTATTGTACGTATTTATACTTTTCTACAAACCAGTTTACATATTCCAGGAACTATTTCATATGGCCCCTCTTTGGGTCTGCTTTTTTTAGAGTATGTGTGTTTTTTGGTTGTGGTTTTGGTCTTCTTTCATTACCACTTTTAGTTTGGGCTTTGGTCTATACCTTTTGTAGATGGCAGGTGCTGATAGTTAACATAGTAGTAGGGTCTTTATTATATGTTTACTGGAGGTTATCTTCATTAAGTAGACAGTTTAATTACAAGCATAACTATATATTAGCTATCCTATTACTATATTTAAGTTTTGTTAATAGCAGAAATAAAAGCTATATTCCTACAGCAAAATTATCCCAACATCATCCATATAGCATTTATTTGAATATTTGCGAAAAGCCAAAAATATAATATGTATTTATGACACAAATCACCTCCCACAGCCCAGGATCCAGGGCTCAGACAAAACCTGAATTAGCCCCAGTGCCACAGGGATGTGGATTCCAGATCTGGGATGAGAAGGCGGCTCTGGACTGGGAGCCCTCTAAGGGTTGTTTGTGCCCACTGACCTCGTGGTGCTCTTCCCTCCAGCCCCTGCTGGGATCCTCCTGGTTTTTGCATAATCTCCTCTGAATAAATTCACTGTGTGAGTGGGGCCTTCTCCTTTTGCAGCTTTTGTCATGAGGATCTTTCTGTGCCTTCCTACCTTGTGGGCCCTGCCTCTCTTTTTGTGCCCGAGCTGAGCCATTGCTTTCCTCCCTCTTAACTTTTCCTTCTCTTATTTTTAGCACTGCTATTGTCCTGAAAAACGTTTCAAGGAGCCAGTTTTGCTTGAGGGGAGCCGTGAAAATTTAGGGTTAAAGCTTGTGTGAGGTCACACAAAAAGCACTGTTTGGACAGGAGTGATCTCCCTGCCTGGAAGCGTGGCTTTAAATGGTCGTTTCCATTTATTTCTGTGCTCCTCCTGGCAAAGCTCTTTCTCCAAGGCCCTGATCCTGCTGCCACAGTGACCTTTGTGTTTGCAGAGAGACCTTTGGAAATCAAAGGGGCCCTTCAGCAGCATCTGCCCATCTGGAAATGATCACAGAACCGGTGAAGGGCAGACTGGGGGCAGGTTTGGAGGGCGAGCTGCAGGCTCTGAAACAACCCAGGGCCCTCATTTCTGGGAGGGAGAGTTTGAAGGTGTCCCAGTGACATCCTCAGGGGCGGGGATGCCCCCAGCGTGGCTCACACCAGACCTGTGGCACTGCGAGCCTGAGGAATCACATCAATATCGTTTGATTTGCAGCGAGAACACGTTCAGAAAACGCTGAGTGTATTTCATTGTGGCTGCCCCAGCCCTGGAGGTGCTCAAGGCTGGCCTGGATGGAGCTCTGGGCTAGCAGAAGGTGTCCCTAAGATGGGGGTGGAACTTTAGGTGGTCTTTAAGGCCCCTTCCAACCCAAACCATTCCACAATTCCATGATTTGAGCTGGGCTTTGCCTGAACCCTGCCCTCCCTTCTCCTGTCCAGCTGCACTTTGCAGCCAGCTGGGGCTAAAATCACAGCGGGAATGTGGGAGAGCAGCGGAGTGGGCAGGAGCAGAACCTCTCTCCAGGCTGGGGCTGCGGGAGATGGATCCGTGTGTGCAGGGCTGGGACACAAATGATGGATCCGTGTGTGCGGGGCTGGGGGTCAACTGATGGATCCGTGTGTGCGGGGCTGGGA
>VYXD01004751.1:115293-126049 GCA_013397195.1 Hylia prasina | reverse complement strand
CCGGGGGTTTCGGATAAGCCTGGAACTGGGAGCGCATCCCGGGGGTTTCGGGTAAGAATGGAACTGGGAGCGCATCCCCGGGGGTTTTGGATAAGAATGGAACTGGGAGCGCATCCCCGGGGGTTTCGGATAAGCCTGGAACTGGGAGCGCATCCCCGGGCGCCGCGGGGTCCGCGGTGATTCCAGCGCGGCCGGAGGAGGGTAAAGGCTGCGGGGTGGGAGCGCTGGCCCTGGCACCTCGCGGGAGGGTCTGCTCAGGGCTTTCTGTGCACTCTGTGAGTGATTTCTGTGGGATGAGCGCTGGGGGTGGCCATCCTTCCGTCCTCCTTCCAGATCCCAGTCCATCCCAGCTTGGAAGCTGGAGAATCTTGACTGGGGCTCCAGGAGCCAGAACTGTTTCAGGGGCGTGGAAGGGCCCTCGGAATGCGCGGGGAAAAGTCCATCCATGCTCTCACAGCGTCGGGGGCTTTGTTTGAGCTCTCCCGCCCAGCTCCAGGACAGTAACCAGGCTTGCTGTCCCCAGCGGTGTCACGCCTGTGCCCGGGGCTGCCCCCGCGCTGGGAACAGCAGGGAAAGGCTTTCCACAGACGGGCAGCAGTTTCCCAGCGGCGTCCGGCACCTCTGATGCTGCTGGCTGAGCTGGGAGCAGCACGGTTTTGCACAATTCCTCCCAGCTTTGCGTGGCAGGCTCAGCACAGCCAAGCACAGGGTCAGGGCAGGAGAGGCTGAGCTGGGGACATCTCGGGTTCCTGCCCCGGTGTGGGAGTGTCCATGCCCTGCTGGAGCTCTGGGATGTCTCTCCGTGATGCCCTAGGGTTCAGTTCGTTCCTTAGGGGGGTCTCCGGCTGTTTTGGGGGCTCGTGTGTGGAGTGGGATGTGTTTGCCTGGCAGTGGGGCCGAGCACAGCCCTGCTGTGCAGCACCCTCTGCTCCCAGCCCCGAGGTGATGCAGGGAGCTGATGCTGCTGAGCTGAAGCCCCAGATCCCACGTGTCTCATGGGCACGGAGATGCCAAGCCTGGCGGGATGCAGGGAACTTCCCACTGCCCAGGGAAGAGCAGCCTGCCCGGGGTGGCACGGCTGTGTTATCTCATTCCAACTCCCCATCCCACTGTTTGCTCAGGTGGACTTTGCTTTGCAGCAGCAGGAAGCCCAGACCCATGAGATAGGAAGGTGTTGTGTCCCAGCCTGCTGTGAACCTTGGAGCCTTTTTGCCAGGGATTGTTCTGGTGCCTCTTTTCAATCCCTGCAAGCCCCTCAGATGTCCCTTTTCCTCTCTGAGGTGCCAGCCATGGTGATTTTGGAAGTGGTGGCATGTTTGGAATACTCCAGTGGTGCAGGGAAGCAGCCCTGTGACTCCTGTTAAAGAAAATATGGAATAATAGCAAGCCGTGGCACAGCAGGGAAGTTAGGAAGGGCTCTGAAGCCTGTGGATTGCAAATTTGCACATTCCCAGGCAAGGGAAATCCAAACTCACTACAGATCCTCTAGGCAGGTCCTTTGGGAACTTTGCTGACTTTTCCAGCATTTTTCACTTGCTTCAGCTGTTCCTGAGAGCTGAGAGCTCACCCACAAACCAGACTGAGCATGTGTTGCACCTTCTCTCCCTCCCATCCTGATTAGAGCTGAGTTTCTTCTGGGTTGGGGTTCTCTGGAGGTGTTTTGGGTCCACAGATCGATCCTGAGCTCCTCAGCCCCTGCTGGAAATGATGGTCCCTGGAGGGATCCCACTTGCAGAAGTGCCTTCATTATCCTCAGTTTTAGGGCAGCTGGAGCCTGCCTCTCTGCTCCATGGATTTGCTGGAGAATAGCTGGGAAAAGCCAGGGGAACATCAGGGAGCAGGGAGCTGGCTTTGTGGTGAGGTGAGTAATGTGTGAGCAGGCAGCAGCCTGGCCGGGCTTCCCCCTCTGCCCTGCTCCAGCTGCACCCAGACAGTTCCCTGTTCTGCCCTGCTGCCCTGAAATTGCACAACTTCTCCCTGCACTGGAGGTCGTGGGGTTCTGCATGTTCCCAGAGCAGCTGGGGCTGTTCATCTGCTGCCCTTGAGCCTGATGATGTGGCCAGGATGCTGGGGTTTTTCCACAAATGATTTTTCCACTCCTCTGGCTTAAATTGCAGGGGGGGGGTTCATCCAAAGTCAGGGGTTTTTTTTCCTCTGCTGGCAATTTGTGGTTGCCAGACCAGGGGCTGGAGAAGAAAGGAGCTAAATGAGATCATTGTTCCTTGCTTTGCTCTGACACTGGTGAGGACTTGAGCAGTGCCTGGGGCTTCCACAGGGCTGGGATTTTCATTGCTCACCCATCCCTGCCTGCCCTCCAGAGCTGGACCTGGAGCAGCTGTTTCCTCAGAGCACACCGGGTTATTTTCTCCTGGGTGCAGCACAAACTGGTCAGTGCGAGTTCAAACTGGGACTCGATGTTTTCTGGGCAGAGCAGGGGTGACCCGTGCTTTTCTGGCAGTTTGAAAGAAGGCAATGAAAACGCTCCTTTTTCTGTGGTCAGGCATAAAATGTATTTAAAAAAAAAAAAAAATAAAGAGGGGGGCTCAGCAGCCCTGAATGTCGTGTCTGATTGGAATGGAGTGATGTTGCCAGTTGTTAAACACGGCCTGAGAACAAAGTGGGTGGGTTTATTTCAAGGTCAGCGCAAAGATACAGAGAAGTTTCTCTTCCCTGTTGATTGCTGGAAAAGTTGGGGTTGGAAACACAAGGGAGGAAGCCTGGGGAGTGCTTTAACCCTTGCACTGCCAGGCCTTTCAGTGTTGATCAAGCTGTTGTGTGACGTTTCGGGGTGGTGGTGTCAGAATTTCCTCATGCCAGGGATGGGCCACGTGTTAGGTGACAAATCACCGGGTGACACGGGAAGGCATCTGACCACAGATTTATCTGTGTGATTTGGAAAGTAGATTTTTCTCTGAACAGATACCTAAAGTAGGAAATGAGGGATACTCAGGAGTCTTTGGGAGGGCTCATTAAAACACCCTGGTGTTGGTTAGTCTGTAGAATCTTATTTATTGCTTAGAAAATGTGCTTTTTATTCCCCCTCTCTCAGCACATCCTTGATTTGCCTTTATGGATGCCTGGATATGAGGCAGCACACCCAGATTCTCCATTCCAGCCATTTCCAGAGACAGAGGGGTTAAAAACCATAATCCCCACCCACTCAGGGTAGCTCAGCTGGCTGGACCCTCTGTGTGGATGCAACACCAAGTTCCCTGTGCTGTGCAAACTCAGGGAATTCTGGCCAGCTGTGCTGGTTCCCTGGGGCAAAGGCTGCTGACAGTGTGCAGGACTGGGCCCAGCAGTGCTGGTGTCACCCCATGTCCCCAGCAGCACATTCCCCTTTGCCTGTGCCACTGCAAAGACAAAACTGGGTCCCCACAGCAGCACTGATGTCCTTAGGGGAGAGAAACTTGGCAGGAAAGCTGAATGGGCTGCGGGGAGGAAGGCACCGAAATGATTTATTTCCCTGGGAACTGGTTTGCTCCACTCGACGTGGGATCGTTGCTGGGCTGGGAGCTGGACCACACAGGCTTGTAAATCCCTGCTGGAATAAACCCCAGGCAGGAGGGGTTGAGCTGCTCTCAGCCCCCAGATGACAGCCTCTGGCTGAGCACAGGGTGAGCAGGGAAGAAGTTGGATGATTTCCCTGCTCCTCCTTGGAAGTGCCGTGGGTAGGGCCAGGCAGCCCTGGCATTTGGAGAGCTGGGAGCTGATTCCTGTGCTGCCTGGAGGAGCTGCTGTGGCCTTGCTGCAGGGCTGCTTGTTCCCTGGAGTGTTCTGTCACCCAAAGCCAGACCCCAGCTGTCGCTGCACCCACTCACACTGAGCTCACCCGGAGAGTCCCCGCTGTGCTCTGCTCTGCTGGGGCTTGTTCCCTGCTGGGAAATTCTGCAGGAGCCCGGGGTTCAAGGTGCTGTTTGCTGCCTTGGCTGGGTACCCACCCTGGCACTGATTCACTGCTGTTCCTGCCGGGATAGAGGTGAGGAGGCTGGGGAGTGAAGCTGCTCTCCGAGGGGGAAAAGCTGTGGTGGCTCTTTCCCTGTGGAATCGGTTTTTTAAGCAGTGTGGTTTGGTTCTTGCTCCACCTGGGGTTGCAGGGAGAGCTGGGTCAAAGCCAAGCAAGGATCTGGGACAGAGCAGGGAAAAGAAGAGGCTGATTTTGCTCAGGACAGAGTGGTCACTGCAAGGTCCACTTTGGCTTTGCTCAGGGCCAGGTAAAGGTGGGATTTCTCCCCTCAGAACAACTCGTGCTACAGGAGCCTGATCCTGGAAATAAACCAGCTTATTTTAAGCTGTTTCAATGCTGGCAACCCAGGAATTCCTGCCTGTCCCAATGCAGGTCCCTTGGTGTCAACAAACGCTCTGGAAATCCCTGGCACCTGGAGTTTGGGCAGAGGGAGTTGTGAATTCCTCGTCTGCACCAGCCCTGAGGAGGAAAGAGCTGGCTGGCTGAAGGCTATTTCTTAAATAGATGGATCAGGAGGATTAATCAGCTGCTCAGCACGTTCTCATTTCACAAAAATTGCCTCCAACCTGGAAAGTGCTGCACTGTTTTTAATCTCCCCCTGCCTGTGGAGGTTTTCGGCCTGAATGCAAAGCGTGGCTATCCCTGCTTGCTTTTCCCAGGCTGTTCAAAGGGAATTAGAATTAAATCCACAGCTGAGGAATATGCCAGAGTCAGCTCCTGGTTTTAGTCTGCTCATCCGTGGTCCCTGCATGCTGTGGGAGCTCCCAGCTGGAAGCTGGAAGGCAGCTGGACCAAATGTGGGTGGGGAATGTGGGTTGTTGCAGTGGTGCCAGTGCCTCCGTGGGACATCTCCCCATTAGATCTCTCAGGAAAAAAGTAATGATTCCATAGCAATGTCACAAGAATTTTTGGTCTCTCTTTCTTCTCCAGCCTCCTCCGTGCCCTGCTCTTTGTTGTGCAGTCAACAATTGCAGCAGCAAGATGATTTCTCCCATCCTGGGGGTGGAAGTGCTGTTCTTGCAGCTGTCCAGATGTGCACTGAATGGCATTCCCATTCCTCTTCCGGGCATGGAAGAGAAGGCAGGAAATAAACAGTGGGCTCCCTGAGCAGGAAGGCTCAGCTGGAAAAGAGAACTGCTCCCTCCTGGGGCAGAGGGAGGCTGGAGAGTGAGCAGTGAGCCAAAGAGCAGGAGCAGCTCAGGAGGGCTCTGAGCAGCTGGCACAGCTCTGCTCTCCAGCCACCAGTGCCTGCCCAGCCTCTGTGGAGAGGTTTGGCTGCAGGAGGTGCCAAAGGCAGGGATTGCTCTCCCTGTGCCAGCCCTGCTTGGCCCTTGGGGTGGGGTGGGCTGGCACCAGGGGATGCCACATTCCCACAGAGGGCACCGATGCCCCCGAAGCCAGAGCCGGGGATTGATCCCTGCAAAGAAATCAGGGCTTGGTGCCAGAGCAGGACACAGGGAGGCTTTGCTGTTGACCCAGGAATTCTCTGACTCTACATGAAGTGACTGTGACTGATTTCCAAGCTGGTTCTGGACAGGACTGCAATCCATGTCATATAAAATGACAAAATTAGTGACCTGGACAGAAAAGGAAGTCAGCTGCAGCTGATCATAATGGCTTCTTCTGCCTTTAACAATCTCATTTTCACTTCTGTTCCACACGTTCAGGGATGAGTAACTTTTTCTCCAAGATGCCACTTGTCAAGAAGCAACTGAGGGGAGGCAACAGAGGAAATTTGGGGCTGCTTACTCAGTAAGGCATGAAGATAATGGCTGTGTGATATTTGCACAACAAAACCGAAGAGGCTCCTTGGAGCTTTGCTTCCCTTCTTGGGAAAGCACAGAAGCCCTCAGCTCTTGGATGTGGGATGTGACCTGGCAGCAGTTTGGCCTTGCCGCAGTGGGATTGTGCAAACCCTTCATTCTCTGCAGACACCAGGATTCTGCTGCAGGCTTTGGGGTGGGATTGGAGCTGGGAGCACACCCCTGTGCTCAGGTAGCACAAGGATGAGACCTTTGCCTTTGTTTTTGGGCTGGAGCCTTTCTCTTTGCCCCTGACCTCTCGGTTCACCTCACTGACGCCAAAGATTTGCAGCTCTCACTCTCGTTATTTCTCTCTCTGTCAGGAGGTGAAGATTTTCCGTGCCTTAATCCTCGGGGAGCTGGAGAGGGGCCAGAGCCAGTTCCAGGCCCTGTGCTTTGTGACCCGGCTGCACCGCAACGAGATCATCCCCAGCGAGTCCATGGCCAAGCTGCGGCAGGTACGGGCTCCATCCTCCCCTCCAGCCAGGAATTCTCCCAGCTGTGCTGCCTGCCTGCCCTTCCCAGGCAGCTGCCTGCCCACCCAGCTCTTCCACCCACCCTGACTGCCCCTCCTGCCTGAGGGATTTGGTTTTCAGCTGAGTTCAGTGGTATTGATCCTGTTCTAGTGAGGCACTTGAGATTTAGTTGGGCCTCGTTTGTGTCGTGGTTTAGTTGAGACTAATTTATGTCGGGGGTGGGTGAGTGGCTGTGAAAATCCCTGCCCCAGTGAAGCCAGTGCTGATCTGGGACCATTTTTCAGGACAAGACATGGAGAAACCACCCCAAGCAATGGTAAAACATGTTGCAGGTTATTTCAAAGTGCTCTCACGCAGGTGGGATGCAGGAGTTCTGATGCTGGCAGCACATCACAGTGTGCTGTAAGGAGTAAGATGCAGCCAGGACTGAAGTTCTGCTGATTCCCTCTGCAGAAAAACCCCCGGACAGTGAGGCAGGCAGAGGAGGTGCGAGGCTTGGAGCACCTCAGCATGGACGTGGCTGTGAACTTCAGCAAGGCAGCCCAGCTGAGCTCCCACATCCACAACGTGTGCGCAGAGGCCAAGGAGGCCATTTACACCCGGGAGGAAGATGTCAAGTTCTGGCTGGAGAAAGGTGAGTTCCCGTGGGCTTTGCTGGAGCTGCTCCTGGCAGGGTGCTGTGATGGCTCCTGCCGGGTTTCTGGGGATCAGCACCGATTGTTTTGGCTCTGAGGCACGTGTGTCACCCTGCAGCAGCCCGTGGGTTAGCAGATCTCACTCCTCCTGCTGGCGCTCCCCGAGTGAACATCATTTGGGATTTTAAAAGTAACCTTTCACCTGCTCCACCAGCAGGAGGAAAAATGCTGGTTTTGTGTCTTTTGGCTTACTCACCCCAGGGTCTTTTGCTCTCCTGTGGTTCCTATTCAGATTTAAATCCCTGGAGATGCTCTGTCCAACCTCCTCCTTGCCCTCAGCGCTGTGCAGATACACCAGAGCTGGCTTTGGTGGCTGTCTCCTTCGGCTTTGTCTCATGGCAGCTCCCTGAGGGATGTCTGTTCTCGAGGCTGCTGCAGGGCTGGGACCTGCTGCACCTTGCTTCCCTTGGGGTCTTTTACTTCTCCCGTGTTTCCCATTCAGATTTATATCCCAGCAACTCCTGGAAACATTATCCAACCTCCTCCTCAGCCTGGGGGCTGAGTGGGCATGGCTTGGTGGCTGTGTCCTCTGGTCCCTGAGCTTCGGGAGCTGCTGCACTTGCTTTCCTTGGGATCTTTTGTTCTCCTGTGGCTCCCATTCAGATTTAAATACCAAAAACTTCTTCCTCAGCCTGGGGACTGAGTGGGGATGGCTTTGGTGGCTGTGTCCTCTGGTCCCTGGGCTCTGTCTGTGCTTGTTCCACAGTAGTGGGCAGCTCCACCTTCGAGGTGCAGAGCTGCTGCACTGTTGCTTTCCTTGGGATCTTTTGCTCTCCTGTGGCTCCCATTCAGATTTAAATCCCAACAACTTCTTCCTCACCCTGGGGGCTGAGTGGGGATGGCTTTGGTGGCTGTGTCCTCTGGTCCCTGAGCTTCGGGAGCTGCTGCACTTGCTTTCCTTGGGATCTTTTGTTCTCCTGTGGCTCCCATTCAGATATAAATCCCAACAACCCGTGGAAACATTGTCCAGCTTCTTCCTCAGCCTGGGGACTGAGTGGGCATGGCTTGGTGGCTGTGTCCTCTGGTCCCTGAGCTTCGGGAGCTGCTGCACTTGCTTTCCTTGGGATCTTTTGTTCTCCTGTGGCTCCCATTCAGATATAAATCCCAACAACCCGTGGAAACATTGTCCAGCTTCTTCCTCAGCCTGGGGGCTGAGTGGGCATGGCTTGGTGGCTGTGTCCTCTGGTCGCTGAGCTCTGTCTGTGCTTGCTCCCGCAGGGGTGGACACCTCCGTGTTCCGCAGGGCTTGGACCTGCTGCACATTGCTTTCCTTGGGATCTTTTGTTCTCCTGTGGCTCCCATTCAGATTTAAATCCCAACAACCCGTGGAAACATTGTCCAGCTTCTTCCTCAGCCTGGGGGCTGAGTGGGCATGGCTTGGTGGCTGTGTCCTCTGGTCGCTGAGCTCTGTCTGTGCTTGCTCCCGCAGGGGTGGACGGCTCCATGTTCGAGGTGCTGCCGCAGGGCTCGGAGCTGCCGGAGCTGCAGCGCTGCAGGCTGTGCCCGGACCGCTGGCAGCCGTGCATGTGCAGCTACTCGCTGAGCATCGAGTGGTACCCCTGCATGCTCAAGTACTGCAAGAGCCGCGACGCCGCGGGCAAGGTGTCCTCCTACAAGTGCGGCATCCGCAGCTGCCAGAAGGGCTACACCTTCCACTACTACGTGCCTCAAAAGCAGCTCTGCCTCTGGGATGAGGAAACCTAGAGCCAGGCCAGGCTTCCCAGGGGCGGCTTGGCCGCCCCGGCAAGGAGCTGGCTGCTCTGAAGAAGGAATGCTGTTCACAGTGGTGCCTCGTGCTCTGTGTGTGTGCCTTTCCTGGTGGCCTCCTGTGCCTCCCTCCCTGTGACAAGCGGGCTCAGCTGGCGGGGGGATGGTGGGAGATGCAGGTTTTGGGGTGAAGCGCAGGGAAAGGGCTGTGCTGCCCTGCTCTGGAGCTCAAAGGGGCACTTCCCAGCCTGCAGCTGAGCGGGCAGGGCATGGATCTTGCTGACCTGGGTTGCCAAACGTCTCTGCCGCTGAAGAACCCCCTTGGCTGCCTTGGCCACCTCCTGGTGACACAAACACGGGGAAACAGCTGGATTTTGGGGCCAACCCCCTGAACAAGGAAGGTTTGAAGCCCACCCAAAGCAAGAGCCTGCCTGTAGCTTTTCCTAGTGCCTGACTGGCTGTTATATCCCCCTGTGGATGGAAGATACGCCAGGAGGATATAGCCCAGCATCTTGTGCCCCTGAAGGGCTGGTAATTAGGGCTTTAATTAATCCCTACCTAGACTAGTGAAGGCCCAACTTTTTGTGTTGGTCTTGTGACTGTTCCACTAAGAAAGAACCATCTAGAGACTCGTGACTACCACCATAACCCTGTGGTTGCAAGGGGAGAGGAGGATCCCAGGTGGGTTTTGAAGAAGACAGGATTCTACATCCACATCCCGTTTTGTGTCCTGCCCTGCCAGCTATTCACAAGAAGCTCTTAAATAACTGTACTGCTTTGCTGTGCCTTGAGTTTCCCCCACGTGTTAAACAGGGATGACACTGAAGTTGTCCTCGGGCCTGGAATATTCCTGGAGGGATCAGACAAAAAGCACTGCAAGTGCTGCTTGGTTCTGTGTCCTCTTCCACTCAAATTAGGACAAGCACAGAGGGGAGAGAAGCTCTTGGGGTCTTTAGGAACCCCTGTGCCTCCTGGTGAAAAGCCTTCACAATGTGCCTTTTTGCCTCAAATACAGGAATTTTTGCAAAAGAAGAAAAAAAAAAGAATTTGGTCACAATTATTTTTGTATCAATCACTTAAGGGGGTGGGGGGAGAAGGGAAAGGTATTTTAATATTGGAACATGAAGTAAAACACACTTGAAATAATTTTTTTTTAAAAAAAACCAAATTATTTATCATTTGTAAGGTAAAATAAACTGATTTTTTAAAGCACCCTTGGCCTGGAAGTTTCTTTGTGCATGATACTCTGTGTGTGAATTCAGATTTGTTCCTTTATGGGTAAATNAATTCAGATTAGTTCCTTTATGGGTAAATCTCGGGCCTGCACTTGATGAAGAGCCACGGATTAAGGGAGAAGAGAACATCCAGGGATTTCTGACTCAGGAACGTGATAAACACTCCCTCCTTTCAGACCCTCCACAGGGAGACAGGTTTGTCTCATCCCAAGCAGTGGTGGGAGCTTTGAGCTCGAGCTGGATAAACCCATGGGCTGGGGGCTGCTCCTCTCGCCCAGTGGTCCCACGAGGCTTCTCGGGGTGGGGAAATATTCCCGGTGGATTCCTCTGCAGCTCCAGCTGATGAGGGCGGCGCTTTGGGGCCAGCCCAGAGCTGCCGGTGCCTGCCGGAGGGACAAACGTGGAGCTCTGATTCCCTCTAGCGTGGGGAATGCAGGGATGGGGCGAGCACTTCCAGCGTTTCTCCGCTTCGCCCCCCAGCAATCCGCCCTTTTCCGGGGAAAGGGGAGCAGGGATTTGTTCTCTGCTGCAGCAGGACACCGCGGGGTTTTGTCGCGGTTGTTGGGGTCAAACCCAGCTCTGGGGCAGGTGGGCTGTGAGCAGGGTGGGGTTGGATTGCAGGGGCTGCAGCCCGTTCCCACCTCTGCCGCCTGCACGGGGATGTTGGGACGGGCACGGGCTCGCTCCGGGAGCGTGGGGACACATCCCAGCGAGCCTCCACGGGCTTGATGTCGCAATTCCCAGGCTCTGGAGTGGCCGGGAGCCGGTGCACTTCACCGGCCTCCAGCAGTGGGTGCTGGCGGAGCGCGGCTGCGCCCGGCCGGGTTCGGGGTGTCGGGATGTCGGGATGTCGGGATGCCGGGATGTCGGGATG
>VYXD01004751.1:90728-109755 GCA_013397195.1 Hylia prasina | reverse complement strand
TTTTGGCAGCCAGCAAAACTTTGTGCTTTGTAGATTGCCTAAGTTAGGGTCCCTTGGCAGTGGTACAAGACAAGAAGATGTTTATAGCTGATGGTAATTACTCTTCCTGCAGTAGAAATGCTTAGAAGCCCCACTAAACGTTCATGTCTTAATTGCAGAGGGTTTATTTGAAGGGGGGAAAAAGTAAAAAATCCCACAACTCTTTTCTCCCTCCTTTCCCCCCCCCTCACCCTTTAATATAATTTAAGGAAAGGAAGTTTCTGGAGTATGTGAAAGTTTCTATGCTCTGGTATAAAATCCTGATTTTTTTTTTCCCCTACCTTTATTCATTTGCTGGAGAAAGATTCAGACTTTCAACTTGATCAAAGCTATGAAATCTTGGCCAAAAAAGCAGATTATCTGCTGTTTGCACACGAGGGGAAACTTTGAATGTGGGGAAAAGAAAACCTGCAGACGCACAAAGCCCTGCCTGGTTTTGGTGTGAGCAAAAGAGGGAAAGGGGGATAAAACTCCAGCGGGGCTGCTCTCATCTGTTTGGGAATAACAAAAGGTGGATATGGGGAAGAGGAAAAGGGTTTGCATGATGCTTTTAGGTGGCTTCCACCTGCCTTCCCTACCCCGGCAAAACCACAGCAAACACTGGCCCGGCTTCCCCGCTGTTGTTATTCCCCGATGCAAATGGCAGGAGCCTGTGGCCGGGATTGGCTGCAGGAAGCTCATGCAAATCACTCAAATAATTAAAAATTATCTCATTTTTCACCTTTTTCTTTGCCCCCCCCCAAGTCTGGAAACAGTTAAAATTCCCGCGGAAAGGCTGGGAATGCTGAGGGGGTGTCCATCTGAATTTGAATGGATAGCCCCCCTTCTCCCACCTCTGTGGCCTTGGCCTCTTTTAAGGAGGAGATGAGCAGCCCGGTGTGAAGTTGACCATTCCCACCTTTTCTTGCAGCTGTCCCCGAAGGAGAAAGCGGCCCCGGGTGTGGTGGCAGTCATCACTTCAAGGGTAAATGACAAATTTCTTGGCGTGGGTGAGGAGGGGAGGGAACAGCAGGAGCTGGAGGGGACAACACTTCGGGGCAAGGCGGATCTTGGGTGGCTTTTGAGGGTTGTGAACACCTGCAAGTGACAGAAAAGGGGATAAATAAAGTGCAGGTAGAGGCAGTGGGAAAAGCAAGTTGAGTTTGAGCCATCTTGAAGGACAGGGAAAGGATTTGGGAGGACGCTGGAGGGATCCCCATCTCTGCGGGTGTGGGAGGATGGCGTCACAGCCAGACCACTGCAGCAGGTTTGGGAAGCCGGACCAGGCCTGGGGAGCTCCCAGGGCCGAATCCACCCCTTCATCCTGTGGGTGAGGAGGGATGGGAAGGGTGAAAACCCCACAGCAAACTGGGGAGAGGGGACAGGAGTGAGGGGGGCTGCAAAGAGCAACAGGAGGGAAAGTGCATCCTCAGAGCTGATGAATATTCTAGTGCCTGGATGTTGAGGAATCAGAAATTTGAAAGTCTGATGGTTTATTATAATTACACACATTCATTTGTGCTGTTTAGTGGAAGCCACATGTGCCTGTTGCCTGGGACTGTGACCTGTTATTAAAATCAGTTGTGCCTCCTTTTGCAGAGATCAAGATGAGCGGGGACGCGGCAGATTCCACAGACACCCGGCACGAACCTGACCAGGTGGAGCCAGGTAAGGAGGGTCTGGGCTGGCAGGGGCAGGAGGAGGGGAAAGAAAACAAAAATTATATATATATATATATAAAAAAGGAGAATGTGGGGGCTGGAAGTTTCTCCCCGCTCTTTTTTCTCGGCTCCTGTTGCTGCTGTTGCAGCTTGGGAGTTGATCAGGAATGTGCTCCGGGCTAGGATTGCGTTGGTATCTTGATCAGCGGGGCGAGATCCCTCCTGTGTGACAGCAGCGAATCCCTGAGTGCCTCCCTGATGTCCTCAATGCGTTTGACATGGAAATTCGCTCACGCCTCTGCCACAGCGATAATGGCTTTGGAACAGTCCTGGTGCTAGGGTTGTGCCAGGAGCTTTTCCTTAGGGAAAACAGCCCTTTTTGGGCTCCATGTGTGCGCGGAGAAATGGGAGGGACTTTGGGAATAATCAAATCCAGTTGGGGAGTTCCAGCAGAAGCGGATGGAGAGGCGTGATTGGGTTTCTCAGCTCACACCTGACGCTGTGCAGGCTCCAGCCCCTCCACGGAGCCTCGGCATTCCTTGGATCTGGAAAGGCACAGATGATTTGAAGATGACAGTGATGGTGTGAGCACTGATTTCTGCCAGGTGATGCTTTGAAGATGACAGTGATGGTGTGAGCACTGATTTCTGCCAGGTTTGCCCGCCACGAGGTGTAACAGGCGCCCGAAAAATCAGGTTTGTGTTTTCGGGCTGCCTGAAGTGAGATTTGAATAAAAGGCCCGAGCCCTCTAATTTCCCAAAGGGCCGTGGTCACATCTCTTTTTAGGCAAATGAGCAGCAATAAGCAATCATTTTAGCACCCACTAGGTACAGCAAATTAAAATTATTAAAAGCTGCGCTATAGGCTTAGAAATCAACACTTTTTGAAACAAAAAAACTGGTGGAGAAAATGTGGAAGAATCAAATATTCTCTGAGTAATGAAGAGCCCTAAGCCTGGACCAAGGGGGTGTGTAAGAGCAGGTGAAAACTTTGCATGGAATGATTTTCCTCTTAGAAAATTTGAGATAACTTGGGGGGAAAAAAGGAGATTTTGGGTAGCAAGAGAACTCCAGGTTTTAAAGGGACTAACCCCACCCCTTGATTTAGAAAACCTCTGTGCTCCTGGCTGTTAAGATGGGTTATTTGACATAATCTCAAACAGAGATAAAATCTGGTTCTCTTCACATCCATGAACTCTGATTGACTTTGGCCAGCTCAGCTCCTGCTCGGGGCTCTCAGATCACCCCAGGTTGGGGTTTGGGATAAACGAGCAACAAACACATCCCCAAGTCCTCAAGCTCCTCCAAAGTAAACCCTGGGAGCTGTGACGGGGCCTCAAATTAGGAACTGGAACCCCCTGAAATATTTGGCGCTCATTGAGGGGCGTCGGGATTAATCAAGATGAAGGAAAACGAGGATTTAATTCCGGTATTGGTGGTTATTAAATGTAGTGGGAGGCTCTGGCTGCTGCTGCTGCTGGAGTGAGAAGTGTTAAAGCAGAAGCTGGCAGCACATTTGGTTGGATAAAATACGGGGGATTTTTTTTTTTTTTTTCACCTTAAGCATCCCAGACAGCCATTAGCGTGAGCTGCAGCGCCTCTTTTTAGTGGTAATTGAGAAAAGAAAGCAGAGCAGCGAAGTCGATTTGTTTGAAAATAACAAAAAAATGTTCACTCTTCAAATCAAGCAGGGAAATCAGGGCGAGTAAATCGCCTTCATTTGCAAAAAGAGTGGCACAAAGAACCTGTTTAAATCGCCTTTTTTTTTTTTTTTCCTGAGGCTGTCCCGGTGATTTTTTTTGTTTGTTTGTTTGTTCGTGTACTTTTGGGAAAGGAGACGCTGCAGAGGGTTGGCAGCAAGGGGACACCTTGTAGGAGCCTCGGGGGGTGGCATCACCCCCTCACTCACCTGTCCAAGGTGTAGCTGCGGGTACTTCACCCAAACCCCCCCCTGCGCCTTCCCCGCGTTGTTTTCTCGCTTCTTTCAGCCCTTTCTGTTTATAAACAACAAAGCTCTCTTTGTGCCGAGCTTCCCGGGAAGTTTTCGCGCTCCTTTGCGGGCATTGTTGGAGGAATATTTACTGCAGCTCCTAATAGCGGCGTGTTTTGGTTACCTGCTTCATGTGGGAAAAGGCTTCGTGTGTTTGCTGATGACTCATTAATTGAATTTCCCATTTCCTACTGAATCAGGCCAATCCCTGGAACCTCGTTCCCCCCAGAGGAGAGGTCTCTTACCCGAATTAACAGTATTAGACCTAGAAATGCTCCTAGGCGCAGGTAGCCAAAGGTTTTTCATCACCAAAAGACGCAGGCTGGCTCCAAGAACTTGAAAAAAAAAAGAGAGAGAGAAAAGAAAAATGAGGGAATTAAGCACCAAAATGCTTTTGTAAACCAAGCCCTTGATCTAAAACTGATGCCTAAAGATCTGATGGGAAGTGTCAGCAGCAGAAGCGTAATTTCATCCTTTCATATCTCCGCCAATTCCAGGCTTAGAAGGGAGGGGGGGAACGGGGTAATTTGGGGCATTGTTTTACTTTGAAAGTGTTTGAAATAATTGTGGGGGGTTTTCTTTTCTGAGAAAATTGTTAAAATCGTTCGCCTTTTGTAGGAGGTTTGGAGGGCTCAGTGCCTTTTTTTATTTTTTTTTTTTCCCTTTTTTTTTTCTTTTCATCCAATTTCATAGAAAATGTTTCAGGGCTTTTAAAAAAAAAAGATATTCTCCAGAAACTTGTGGTTTTGTGATCCCAAATCTACCGGCTAGAGTGAAATTACGCCATTTTGCAAACTATTATTTTAAAATTTATATAATTTCTAAGGCTTCTCATGGCAAACTATTATTTTAAAATTTATATAATTTCTACGGGTTCTCACTGCCCAGCCCTGCGAACATTAATCCTTCCTTTCCCTCCGCTCTGAATTTTTTTAATGATGCGTTTTAATCAGCTGCCCCCGCGAGGGTGGGTTTGTGTTCCCCACCACCCCGGGGATGCGGGGCGGGCTGATCAGGGATCATCCCTCTGCTTTTAGGGTCCTTTCCCCCTTTCCCTGCGTGATTCCAAGCCTTGGCATCGGGGCCGGGCTCCCAGGAGAGCCTCCATGGGGGGTAATGAAGAGCGGCGAGTTTTCTGCTTGGCTCGGAGCTCTTTTCATCTTTTTTAAACTGATGAAAGCCATGCCAGCTGATTTTTTTGATGGGAACTGTGGGGGCTTGGCACTGCCGAGTGTCGCCCCTGGTCCTGCAGCCCCGGGGGCAGAGATCTCCCCCTTCTTGTGGTTTATCTAAGCCCTCGGTATCTGATGCAACAGAACGCTGAGGTGGGACTTGCCCCTGTCTGTCTGTTTGTTTGTGTCAGACACTTGTTCCCCGGTTATCTCCTCCATCAAAACAGGTTACACCAAGCAGAGCTACTTCCCTTTGATTTCATCTGTTGAGGCTATGGGGGGGAAGCCAAAGCTTTTACAAAAAGGGCGATAGGGAAGCGCTTCAAACACAACCACGGGGAACCGAATAGCTGCAGGGCATCTTCCCTCCCCACCCTGGCACCCGGGGAGCCGAGCCCTGCCAGCAGCCCGGGGTGGGGTGTGCTGGGCACCTCTGGGGGGGATGTGGGGTGTCCTGCGGGACAGCCCTGCAGCCCTCCGGGGAGCTTTGGGTGGCTTTTGGGATGGGGGGACTGGCTGCGCCAAGGGAAGCTTGGGTTGGATGTTAGGGGAAAAAAAAAGTACAGAAAGAGTGATAAGGTATTGCAATTGGGGAGGGTTTGGGTGGCTCCTGGCATGGGGGGATTGACTGTGCCAAGGGAAGCTTGAGTTGGATGTTAGGGAAAAGATTCTTTTCAGAAAGTGATAAATTACTGCAACTGGGAGATGGGAAGAGCGCCGTGTGGGTGGGGNGAAAAAGATTCTTTTCAGAAAGTGATAAATTACTGGAACTGGGGAGGGTTTGGGTGGCTTTTGGGATGGGGGTATTGACTGTGCCAAGGGAAGTTTAGGTTGGTTATTGGGGAAAAGTTTTTTACTGAAAAGGTGATAAAATACTGGAATGATCTGCCCGGGGAGGTGGTGGAGTCACCGTCCCTGGATGTGTTTTAAGAAGGATTGGATGTGGCACCCAGTGCCAGGGTTTAGTTGAGGTGTTAGAGCTGGGTTAGACTTGATGATCCTGGAGGTCTCTTCCAACCTGGTGATTCTGTGACTCTGTGATTGTGAATTCTGTGATTCTGTGATTGTGTGGCTGAGCCTGGGAGCTGGATCTGAGGGGATGGGGACAGGGGTGTCTGGCTGGGCTGGTGGAGCTCTGGGCTCTTGGTGGCCATGGGAGCAGGGTCATCTCCCCCTCACAGCTCAGGTATCTGCTCTGAGTGCTGGGAGGGACCCACAGGATCATCCAGTGCAGCTCCTGGCCCTGCTCAGACACCCCAAATCCCTGGCAGCACTGTCCAAGTGCTCCTGGAGCTCTGGCAGCCTCGGGGCTGGGCCCAGTCCCTGGGGAGCCTGGGCAGTGCCAGCACCCTCTGTGGGAAGAAGCTTTCCCTAAAATCCATCCCAAACCTCCCCTGCCTCAGCTCCAGCCATTCCCTGGGTCACAGAGAGCAGAGGTTGGAGCTGCCCCTCAGAGTCCCATGAATTCTGCCCTCACTCTCCCCTGCAGAGAGCACTGATGCAGGAATCCCCTCTGGGATTAAGAACGACCCTTCCCTTTAAACCCCAAGAAAATCAAGCACTGAGGGGGCTGTGACACGTCCGCTCCTGAGTGTCCCCTCTGAGGGTGACATCCACCCCTGTGGGTGCCATTCCTCCCCTTCATCCCCACCCTCAGCCCGTGCCAAGCTGTCAGCCTGGGAGAGCTTCTTGTGCTGCTGCCACGGCACACCCGGGCTGGCCTGGCAGGGCAGCTCTGACACTGGACACCAGAACCTCCACCCCAGCAGCCAAACCCCCTCCCAGCACATTTTGCATTAAATCCATGTCAGGGCAGATGGAAAATCAGAGGCTGCCTCAGTCTGCCTGTGCCACAGACTGAACTGAGGTGAGAGTGCTGCTCTCCTCTCCTCTCGCAGGGTGTGAGGTGTCTGCAGGTGCTGCTGTGCCCAGGGATGGGCAGAGAGAGCCCTGACCTCTGCTGGGCTCCGGGCATGGGGCTGTCTGTGGCATTCCCACGGGGCAGGGTCTCTTTGGAAGGTGATGGATCACGTTGGGATAAAGTTTGGAGGTTCTGGGCTCTGTGTCAGCCCCTAGCTGAGGTGAAAGGATCCAGCAGAGGTGTGAGGGATGGCATGTTGGGCTGGGGGTGCTCAGCCCGTGCTGGCTCCCACCTTCCTTTATTTTTTTTTTCTGGGAGCTTTTTCTCCTTCTGCCTTTTGTTGTTCCCTCCTCAGCTCGGGCTGGAAGCAGCTTGCCAGGCCAAAGTCTTTTGAGGAAACTTGGCCTCTCCCGGCCCCACGCTGAGCTCAGTCCTGGGCTACGCCTTTGCTCCCCAAGGCTGGCTCTCCCTCGTGAAACTTTCCTCAAAGCCTCCAGGATTTCTCTGGTCTCTTCCCCCTGCAGCCATGCACAGCCCCAGGACAAGTCCCGGGTAAATGAAAGCTGCAGCAGTTGGGCTGGAAACAGCTGGTTGCTATGGCAATTGGGGCTGCTGGGGATTTGCATAAGGCTGATGATTTTCATAGCACAGCCACATTTAAGGCAAGCAGGAGAAATTTCCATATTCCCAGCTCCGAGTCAGTTGGGGCGTGGGGGAGGCCAGGAGGGGGATATTTGAAATTCAAATGAAGGTGATTAGGGTTTGAGGTTGGGTTATTTTATTTTATTTTTTTTTTTCTTAAACATCCCATTATGGAAGAGGATAAAAAAGGATGGGGAGGGGAAAGGGGAACAAAAGGCTGGTTTGACTTGAATTAGAGGGGCAAAGGAAGAGCTGGTCTGATCTGCCTCTTGCCTCTGGTCTAGCAGAAGAGACTTGCCCTCTCCCAGCACCTGCAGGTGAAATGTTTTCCGTGGGAACAACTGCTGCCCTCGGGTTTCCTCCTGGAAGGTGCCCAGGTCTCCCACACTGGCTGTCCTGCTCTCCTGCCCCACACGAAGGGGCTGCGGACGGGGACGGGATCCCTCTGAGGCGCTGCTGACAAAGGGGAGGCATTTCTATAACCCAGGGCCTTCCAGCCAAATGAAGCACTGGAGTGCTCAGTGAAAGCTTCCCCTGGAGTCTGGAGCTGTCTGAGTCAGCACAAGATTCACTTTTGCCCACCAGCCTTGGCTTTCCCATGGAGATGCTCCCGATGGTTTTGGGACTTTTGTGTCTTGGGAGCAAAAAGTTCAGATTAAAACTGCAGCCCTACCTGGCTGCCTCAACCCCCCTCCATCCTGCTCACACTTTAAAAAGTGAGGCACTTTTTAAGAGCCTTGGGAGCATCAAGCATCCCAGCAGGGCATGTGGGAACCCAGGGAATTGACTGGTGCCTGCTCTGCTGCAGTTCCTGCTCCCCCCAGTGCTGGAGGGAATCAGGGGTGGTCACTCCACGGGGAAAAGGTGACTTAAGGGAGCTCACAGCATTCAGGGCCTCCTGCTGGCGCTGGGGAAGTCGCTGGTGTGGCTGCTGGGAACAGCAGCATGAAGGCTATGCCTTGTTTTTTTGCCTGAATTTCCAAAGTCAGTGGAATTGTGAGGAGCATTTCATGCTGAATGTCTTGTTTTGCTGATTCCTTCAGTGCAGGTGAGGATTTGGCTCCATTTACAGCTCGTGGGACAAGTACTGGTTGTAGTTACAGTAATTGCCACTCTTCTCTCTACCAGCGCTTGGGCAATCCCTTAACTTCACACCTTGTTTGAGGTGAGAGATTTGAACGAGGGAATTTTTCAGAAATGCCCCTTGAAAGGCACCCTGCACCCAGCCTGCTCTGCCAATCTCCTGTGGCATTCTGCTTCATCAGGTGGAGTGCAAAAATCTCCAGGATAGGTGAGATTAATCTGAATGTTAGATATTGGATCCTCTGAGGCTGCAGCCTGACCTGCTCACCCCAGGGATCTCCAGAGGGTGATTCATCCCTGTGCCATCTATCTCGGGGGCGAGAGAGGAATTGCCCTCTGGAAGCTCCTGCTTCCTCTGCACGGCTGCAAAGGGAGCCTGGAGCAATTGGCTCCCAGTGAGGCACCTACAAGTTTCAGACGTCTCAGCCCAGGCAGCCGAGCCCCCTGCCTGGTGTCTGCCTGGCACCGTTCCCCCAGCGCCCTTCAGCTGTTCCCCGTTTCCCTCCCAGATGTGCAGCAGCAAACCGATTCCCTGCAGGAATTCCCCAACACCTGCTGGAGGCTGGAATCACCTCCTCGTCCCCCTGCCCCTCCAGAGCGTGGGGTGAGCTCAGAGTGGAGCTGGGAAGAGCCACGAGCCCTGTTGGTGTGGCCGGGTGAGAAGTGTCACTCGCTGCAGGTGACACCTGCCTGTGGCTGCCCCTGTGAAGATGAAGGCCACCCTGATTTGACTTTTCCCCCCCATTAGGGTGCTTTTATCCTCCAGGGCTGGACTGGCTCTGCAGCTCTGCTCCCCGTGGATCCATCCCTTGGCTTTTCCAGGGGTGGGGGGAAGCTGCCCGGAACTGCTGCTCCCATCCCCAGAGAAACCTCCCCAGGCAAACTCGCACCAGATCTGCTGCCAGGGCTATGCAAAACAGCTGCCAGGTGAACCAAGGAGAGCAGCACAACCCTGGGCTGCCGGGCTGGGGGAGCCAGCTGAGCTTATCACTGCTCCTCCAAAGGCCCAGCCAGGGCAGGCTGAAGCCTCGGTGCTGGGGATTGCAGGGGCTCCCAGCAGCCTTTCCCCACTGAAATCCCGGGGCTTCCCCAGCCTCGTGGAATTTCAGGAAGGGGAGGACTGATCCAGCAGATTCTGGAGGTTCTGGGTCCCACTGTGGCTGGCTCGTGCAGCAAAAATCAAGTTTGTTGGCTGGGTTGAAGCTCCATTAAAATGAGTGGAGTTCTGGCAGTTTGCAGCAGCAGAGAGAATCTGCTGCCACTTACACTTTTCTTTCTTTTTATCTCCTGGAGCTAGGAAAGATTAAATCTTAAGTGCAGATTGTTTGAACAGCTCGTTCCTTTAAGGAGAGAAATGACTACTGCAGTGCAAGTCCTGATGTTGACAGAAACTGGGAGGAAACTGAGGCTATTTTTATAAAGCATTCATAGGAAAGTTACAGTTCAACTGAAAGAGTGTTATCCCTATCACACCCAAACCTTGGCTGGCAGCTACAATCACTTGAATTTTACATTTACTGAAACAGGGGGAAAAAAAAAAAAAGAGGGGCCAGATTTGTTTGCAAATGAATCTGCCCAAACACTCGTTGGTCCTGCAGAGATTTGTGTATCCAGCTCCCATTTACATAACCACTGGGAGCAGAAATCACCCCTCCCAGTTTTAAATCTCTCCCTCTTGGACATCTAAGGCTGAACTGGTTGCCCCTGGGTCCCTTTGGAGTCAGTCAGGAGGAACAGTCATCTCCAGAGGGCCGCTCAGGCAGGGAGATGGGTGGCTCAGATAGGTGCAGGAATGGCCTCTGGAGGTGCCTCCCGCTCCTTGTGTCTGCCCAGGCAGCCCCAGGCACCTCCCTCTGCCTTAGACACCCCAGTCGGTGCCAGGCTCCAGGGATACTTGCGCAGCTGGCACAGAATTCCTGGCCGGGCTGCTCCCGAACCCCCTCTGTTCATCTGCAGGGATTTCTGGAGGATGCTGTGTCTGACTTTACAAAGAAAAGGTCCCAGTGTGTCAGCTGCACGTGCTTGTGGAGGGAGGGAAGAGCCAGAGGAGGGGAAAGGCTGTGCTGGAGGATGTGGGGCTGTGCAGGGAAGCTCTGTTCCAGCTGTGCCTCTCGGGTTCCAAGTTTTGGGGTGAATGGTGGTGACTCAGCCGTCGTCACTGGGACCCAGGGATTCCCCTGCAGCCCTTGGGATCTTGCCTCATCACCAGTGAAACTCCTGTCTCCAAGAAACCAGGAGATTACCTTTTCCTTCCTGTTCTATTTTAGCAGCTGGAAACTTTTATTTCCTCCTTCCCTCCTGGCTTTGCTTCCCTTCAGCTGCTGCCTCCAAGATCGCATCAAACACCCCCCAACACCCCGTGGGGGTTTCAAAGGTAGAAACTGCAGGCCTTGAAGATGCTCCCGCGGTCCTGCTCAGGTGTGTGGATGCTGATTGTGATCATCCATTAGCTCTATCAGCATTCCCATCTCTGGATGTGCCCTCCTTGGCTTTTGGGGCTGGAAGGGAGCTGGAACGCAATGAATGAACCCCATTCCTGGGGAGGGAGCAGCTGGAGAGAGCTGGACAGGGAGCAGAGGGGGCTGGGGCGAGGGAATTACACGGGGAAAAGAGATAAAGGACTGAGATTGGGGAGGGAAAAAGCTGGGAGGGAAGGCAGGAAGAGCAGAATAAATGCAGGCAGGCTGGGGGAGAGGGCTCAGAGCTGGTTGGGGTGCAGAGGATGAGGAGATGGAGATCTCAAACTGGAATGGAAGCTCAGAGCTGTTTGGGGTGTGGACGGTGAGGAGATCTCAGACTGGAGGAGAAGCCCAGAGCTGGCTGAGGTGCAGAAGGTGAGGAGATGTCAAATTGAGGGGGCAGCAGCTCGTTCTGCCGTGGCCCTGCTCGACAGCACAGTCCCACAGCTCCTTTTCCACAGTCAGTGCTTTTTAAATGTCACAGATTAAATCTCCAGGGCTGTTTCTAGACAGCAGAGAGCAGCCACGAAGCTCTGTTATCCCTGACTCTCCAATGTTTTGCCATCCGTGGATAATTGTGCCGAGCACGCTCCCCCTCAGGATCCACGCTGATTCACCTGGGAATGCTCTGTGCATGGAAAGATATGTGCTGGGATAGGATAAAGGCTTGCTCAGTGGAGGGAAGTCCATGGGAGAGCTGGATTTGCCCTCCTGCCTGCACAGCCTCTCCCAAACGCTTTCCAGCTCTTTGCAGGAGCTCTGAACTGCTGGAAAACACGATGTGTTGGAGCTTGATCAGATCACAGGGCTCTGCTTCATGGGGAAGGTTATCCTGGAAAAAACAGCCGGAGCAGGAGGCCTGGGGGCTTGTGCCGGTGGGATGTGAACAATTCCAGGCTCCTGATCCCAAACTCGGCTGGACTGGCAGGGAATGGCTCAGGGAATGTGCTGCAAAGGGAAGGGGTGTCTTGGGGTTGCCTCTGCAGCTCGAGAGCTTCGTGGAATCCCTTAGAGCGTTCAGATCCGCGGAGAGCACAACCTTGGCTCTGTGATGTTCTTGATGAATTTGGCAGGTGTGATGGTTGGGGGGGGGATGTTTATCATCAAAGGGGAATGAGTGAGGGCCTGTGCGGTACCTTCAGGCTGAAACCTGTCTGATTTTTCCCCCTGTGCCTGCCAATCTCTTTTGGAATCAAGGAGACGCCTCTCGAGCACAACCCCACGGCACCCTGTGTTCCTCCAGATATCCCATAATTACCGGTGCCACGCGGGTTCCTGAAGATCCCAAAGTGAGCAGCCCTGGCCACCTGTTAGCTGGCCTTTCCCACAGTCAGCCCTGGATTTCCCTGGAGATTTGTGATGTCCTCCAGCTCACCTCTGCTGGAATCTCCCTCGCGCTCAGCGAGATCTCCCCCGCCCTTGGCCAGGTATCCCCCAGGCAGGAACACTTTTATTATCCCTCAGCAAAGGCTGGCACCACCTAAATGCTGCAGAAAGCCTTCATCCTTCCATTTCTGCACCTTCCTCCTCCTCTCCTTGCTCTGCCAGGGCCAGTTTTTTTTGGTCATGTGTGTTCCAAGTTCTGGAAATCTTAATACTGAGACGTTTTTTCTCTTTGTTTCCTTGTAGGGAATGAACAGAATGGGCTGGATTTTAACAGGCAGGTAAGATGCTCCCTGGCTCGCCAGGTATTCTCCTCCTTTCTGTTTTTCACTTGCTGGTCATGCTGCAGCTCCTGCAAAGAGATAAAAACTGCGAGGTCAGAAGCTGCCATTAAACAGACCACAGAACTTCTTCCCAGTTCCCCTTGTGGGATACAGTGACAGATTGCACCTCTGGTTTCCCTCTCCCTAATTCATAGAAGTTCAGCTAATTACAGAGTTCCTTTCAATGACCATTCGCTTGAGGGGTGTTCTGGCTTTTAACTTTTTTTTTTTAATATCATCATTTAGAAACAGAAAGCACCTCAGTCATGGTGGCAGGGGTACAAATCCCTCCCCAAAGCCCCAGTGTTGTGACACTGCCAGGGGACAGGGACACACTGCCTGTGGGCAGGGACAAAGGCACGGGGCAGACTCAGGAGTGTCAGCCAGCACTAAAAATGAGGTGGTTTGAGGTCTTGGGAGTGCATAGATCAAATTCCTGTCTGCCAGGCGGCAGGGAAAGGGACAGCAGGTAAAAATATGGGGCAAGCAAACCCCAAAAGAGCAGCTGAGGGGCCGTGTCCCTGCTGGGTGTGCTCTTCTCCCCCTGCTTTGTCTAGCTAAAAGCATTCCCTGGCTCAAGGAGTGCCTGCAGATCTTCCTGTGTGGCTCTAAAAGTCCCAGAGTGTCACGTCAGGAGGGGACAGCCCCCTTGGATCTGTGCAGACACAGCAGCTCTGCTGGCAGGGTGGGGAGGGACAGGGTGCCCAGAGCAGCTGTGGCTGCCCCTGCATCTCTGGAACTGTCCAGGGCCAGGTTGGAGCACCCTGGCATAGTGGAAGGTGTCCCTGGAAGGTGGAATGGGATGAGCTTTAAGGTTCCTCCCAGCCCAAACCATTCTGAGATTTTAGGAAAATGCTCTCTGAGGGCAGAGCTGAGGCCTCCAGTGGCCAGCCGAGCTGGGCTGAGCCCTGGAAAGGAGAAGAGGAGCCTGGAGAGCCAAACACTGCCCTGCTGCAGGATCCCAGGAATGCAGGAGGGGCTGCAGTTCCATGGACATACTGTTGGCACAGCAGTCCATCCACTTCCAACGTGCTCTCCCCAAATCCAAGGGCTCCAGCCCTTTCCAAAGGCTCCCAGGGAGCAGCTGCACCTTCTCCACGTGGCTTTTTGTCCCTCAAGCTTCCCTTGGTGGCTCTCACTGTGACAAATGTCAGCCAGGCTGCTGTTGGTTTGTTTGCTTTGGCTGCTCCAGCTTTGGGTGGGTCTCCCTTTCCTATCAAAGGTGTCCTAACACGCTCAGCCATCTTCCAGGCTTCTGGAATCCCCAGCTGCAAACAAAAAGCTCTGTGTCTCCAGCCCAGAGCACAGCTCACTCTCCACGGAGAAGAATCCAATCTGCTCATCTGGGGGGATAGAAGGAAATTCCTCACAGATAGAAACGAGCAGGAGATCGTTACCTGCTGCAAACTTCTCCTATGGCAACAAAAATGTGTTGGAGCTGGAAGTTGGGCTGGGGTTAATGGAGGAGAGTGGTGGAGCAGTGCTGATTTACACCCCCTGCTGCTCTGACCCACCATCCTCTGTATCCCTCTGAGCGATGCTGGGGGAGTTGTGGGGGCAGCCAGGCTTGCAGCACTAGAACTATCCTCCTTCTAAAAAGAAATTGTGGGTTTATGATTTTTTTTTTTGCAGCATTTCCACTTTTATTTTCCTCCTTCCTCCAAAACGGCACCGCAAAACCCAATTCATTTATTCCAGCTTGTCTGTGTAACTGGATAGCCAACTTAGCTGGGGGCTTTAGCAAGGTTTAAACAGCAAAAGGCTCTGAAGGAGCTCGTTTTATTGTTTTATTTTACTTCTGATCTGCTCTGATTGCCCAGAGTCCAGAGGGGTTTGCAGTGATGCCAGGGATGGGGATGTAGCAGTCCCTGAGTGGACACAGGCCTGTGCAAGTGGCTCTTTGTCTCCCTCTCTTGGCCCTCCCAAGGCCATGGGTAGAGTGATTTTAAACCATTATTATTTAAAATAATAATTACTATTTGAAAGTAGTGTTATTTAAAATAATAATTATTATTTTAAATGGTGCTCTTAAGTGAGCAGGAGCCCGAGCGCACACGGGCTCCACACTCACATTTAGGGTTGACCTCAGCTCTTGGTGAATTCACCCTCAATTCAGCAAATAGATTTCAAATGACTAGAAAAAAGGAAGAGAGGAGAGCTGGGAATATCAAAGCGTTTTCATGTAAAATCAGGTGCTGTGCTCTTTCATTAGGGGTGGAGGTTGGTGGGTTTTTTAATTTGGTTTGGGGTTTGAGGTTGGTTTTGGGTGGCTTTTTTTTTCCCCCCCCTTATTCGTTAGCTTGCAATTCAAGTTTTCAAACCGAAGCCAGGGCAGGATGGTTTGAAACCCAACTCCAAACTGACTGCAGGAGCTCTCTTTGCCTTTATTTGGAGCGCTGGGCTCTAATCACTTTGAAGATCATAAATCTCACATCGTTTAAGCCTCTCCCCCAGCCTTTGTAGATGGCCTACATTTCAGGTCTGCTTCCCTCCCTGCCTCCCGTGTTGTGCTCCGGGCGGGATGGGAAGGGTGGAGTGACCTGGTTAGACCCCTTCCCTGCCTCCCAACTCCCTGCTGGGGCTGCTCTCACCCTGCAAACGGGGAGGGAGGGAAACTCTTGCGGAGTTTGAGGTTTTCTAGCAGTTTGTGGGTCAGCCCTGCGCTTTATGAGAAAGCTCCCTCTGATCCCTCAGCCTATTTGGCAAACATTTCTTCTCTCCCCCCCCTTTCCCTCCCCTCTTCAAACTCTCCTCCCACCTGGATGCAACAGTAATTTGTATGTGAATGAGAGGGGAAAGGGTGTGGATGGAAAAAGCAGCATCTTCAGCCTTGCCTATCTGGTTTGGCTTTTTTATTCAGCGAGTCTAAATGCTGGTTGTTTCCTGTTTATGGCGAGGGAAATGCAAAGGCACAGGAATAAACTTTCACCTTCGGTGCTGGCAGCCTGCGCAGGCACTTCTGCCTCCTGATGGGTTGGGGTGGTGGCCAGAGCGTGACAAGGACAGATCTGAGTGTCTCTGCCTTTTTCCTGGCAAAATTCAAGCCCGGTTTGTCCCAGATGGGAGCGGGACAAGGAGCGCTGGAACGGGAGCTTTTCCCGGCTGCCGTGTGGCGATGCTGCCCAGGTGCTGCGGTCTCCCCAGCTCTGCCTGGGTTTAACTCCCCGCTCAGCCTTTAGGAAATACTGGATTGTTTGTTTTTGTAGCTGCTCTGGAGAGCCAGGTGTCTGGAGCTGAGCCCTGGGATAATGCTGCCTGCTGGAATACGCACACGGATGGAGGGCTGATGGTTTTGGGAGGTGCCAGGGCTTGTGTGAGCCGTGTGAGGGTTGAGCCCGGCACACAGAGATGTGCATCCACAGCTGGAGGAGGAGGATGCACAGCTGCTGAAGCCAGGAGTGCTTCTCCAGCAGGGAAGTGATGGCAGGAACTTGTTGGTCCAGGGAGGAATGCAGGATCAGCTCTCCTCCTTCCAGAGGAGGGAATGAGAGCTCCTCTCCAGAGCCAGGAGGGAAAACGCCCCTCCTGAAATAGAGCTGAGAGGCTTTTGTGTGAGGCAGGATCTGCCTCTGCTCCCTACCCAGATGTGCCAGGCACTTTTCATTCCAGCAAAAGGCTGACCCTTGCAGGACAGGCTGTCATTTGTTTATCAAACCTGTCATTATCATCAGTCACATCAATCTGAAGGTGATCTGGCTGGGAGATTTGGCAAGGTTTAAGAGAGGCACTGAGGTGCCTGAGCAGGGCCCAGCTTCAGTTTTACTGTTGGCTCTTTATTCCTGTTCTTTGCTGTCTTTGCCTTACACCAATCAGGGGATGTAGTGAGGATACAGATTCCCAACAGGCTTCCTAGAAAGCCTTTTCAGCTGTGTCTGCTGAACAATTCTTCCTTTCTAAAACCAGGTCAAGCATCCTGTGTGCTACTGCCCTGCTGGAGGGGTTCCCTTCCCTCAGGACCTCCTTGTCTAACTCCTCTCCCTGCTCTGCTCACATCTGACAGTCCTTGCCCAAAGAAACTTCAATTTCTGAGCTTTGTGTGGGATTTCCAGCAGTTGCTTTGAGTTATCTCAGGGCCCCAGAGCTGATGTCCTGTCAGCACACGATGTGAGGCATTCAAACTGGGCAAACTGCACCCGAGATGTGAAACCCCTGGTGGCTCCTTTTCAGTGCCATGAATAAACACCCTGACCTTGTTTGGTACCTTCCACCCACACGTCTGAGGGCTCTTTGCTGATGGATTCAGCATCCCTGGGTGCCTCTGGAAGCTGCAGACACGACCTGACTCCCCGGCTCTTCCCAAAGATGCTGAGCTCTGTGATTGCAGCCGGCATCAGGGGACGCCTCGTGGGACAGTTGCCCGTGGACATTGGGCTGGACTGAAATCCAGGGGCCTGCCAGAGCTGGGTTATGGACTCCCATCCTCTGATTCATCGTCTTGTGCTCAACCACAGACAAGTTCTTCCTCCCCTCCGTCCTTTTGAAGGTGCAGAGAAGGGCCCAGCTCGCTGGGTAGTTTGTTATTAATATCTGGGATGCAAAACTCCCTGCACATTTAATTTCGCTCCACCAGGGCTTCCCTCCCCCCTGGGGATCTCTCTCAGAGTTTTTCATTCCTCTCCGTGTTCCCACCTCCCCCTAATCTCATGTGCTCCCTGGATGTCATTGCTGTTCCTGCTTGGCTTTTCCCCGTGGGTAGCTCAGGTTTCAGTCTGCCCTCCAGATTTCCATCCCAGTCCTGTTTTGCCCTCCTCTCAAGGGGAGGTTCACATCCTGCTTCCTTCTCCCCTCTGGGGATCAATTCAGATTTTGCTCTCTCTTCTCCCCGTTGCCCCGGGGGATCAGCCAAAGTCTTGCATCTGCTTTTCATCTCTTGAGCCTCCCCTGCCTGGAAATCAGGGCTGGCCTTGTATCTGCCTCGCCTGACACTGGATCTAAGCTCAGCTCTGCCCTGGCCTTTCCCTTTTGAAGTCTCCCTGCTCTGTCCTAGGGACAGGCTGATTGCATAAATTTGTTTGTGTGCAGGTTCCTCATTGAAATGCAGCCCTTTGGGAAAGCATCAGAGAAAGCCCTGGCTCCAGGGAAAGTCCTCTGTGCCTAAATCTGGCCCTGCTTTGCTTAGGACAGATATGCAGAGGAACCCCTTCTTCAGGCTGGGTTTGTTCTGGCACCTCGGGTGAGCTTGCTGGGAATGAACTCCAAAACAGGCCAGGGGAATTTGTGAGGGAAAGGGGGATGCAATTAGGAGCAGGGATTTGGCCTTTTTTAATTGCTTTTCTCAAGAGGTGGACTGAAACCACTGAATTAATTTGTTGACAACAACCCGGAGTTGGCTGGATTTTATCTGTTCCTTAACATCCAGCTGCAGTCCATTCCCAAACTCCTGCTTTGAAAGGGCAAACTTCATTTACAGCATCATTCCTACACCTGTTTCCTTGGCAAAATACCTGGTACAGCTGTTTCAGGTCTGCCTGAGAGGGAGAGACCGAGATCTTTGTGCAAATTCCCTGCTCATCCTTGGGGAAACGCTTTCTGTGCTCACAAGGGACCAGCCCCGGGTTCACAGATCTCTCTGAATGGTCACAAAACTCGATTTTTACAACAGAAGCTCAGCCCAAGGCACGGCTGTCCCTGGCCAGCCACAGTCCAGGTGGCCCAGCACCTTTTTGGGGCTGAGTGGCACCAACTGCTGTGCCTGGATGTGACTCTCGGGGAGTCACCACTAATGAGGGGAGCACTCCGAGCCCTTGAAGGCCTTTCATCTGCTGAGCTCCAAGAATTCACCCCAAACCTGCACCAGCCAGCCAGGGTGGGGCCCTGCACCCGTCCTGCACGAGGGCGAGTCCCAGCACACGGAGGGGAAGGCGGTGGGTTCCAAGCAAGGCCTCCAATTTTGGACATCAGAGGGCACTTTCTCCTTCCCCAGAGGTGCTGAGCTGCTCCCTGTGGGTTTTTCCTGCCTGCTTCCCAGCCCATGGAATTTGCGTGGGCTGGGGGAGCAGAGCTCTGAGCTGCCCCCACCCCAAATGGAACCCTGTGGGATGCTCTCCCATCTTTCTTCACTCCCCCTTTCTCTTTCAGTGACTTTGCTCAGCTGTTCAGTGCACTCCCTCCAGCTGCTCTTCTCCTGTCCCAGTTCCCTGGGGCGTGGCAGCCAGTGCCAAAAGTGCCAGGGACCAACGGGAGAGGCCTGTGGAGCTGGGATGGAGCCAGCCCCAGTCTGATTCCCAGTTAATTCCTCCTAAAAGTGGGATGTGGTGGCAAGTGAGTCCCTACCATGGGCTACCTGGGCTGTGTGGACACTGTCCCCGTGGGTGACCGACCCAGGGATGTCCACACAGCGCCAGGTGTTTGCATTTGTCACTGCCAGGAGGCACAGAGAGTCCTGAACAGGCAGAGATTCCTCCCCACAGGCAAGGGATGCATGAGAAAAAAAAAA
>VYXD01004751.1:72403-90700 GCA_013397195.1 Hylia prasina | reverse complement strand
AGGTCATTTTTCATGCAGGGCAGATTCTCAGCCCAGAAAATCCCAATAAGGCAACTTTGGAGTGGAACAGGAACGTGCTCGGGCTCCAGGGGACCTGTGTGAGCTTGCAGGAGGGCAGGGGAGAAGCCATGGAGTGGTGTGTGTGAAATCAGGGTGATAAGGAAAGGGGCAGGGATGCAGCCCAGGGTGGGAGCAGAGCAGATAAGCACGGAGGTGTAGGCAGAGGTGGAGTTCTGGAGAGGTTTGGGAGTTGGGCAAGTGAAATGGAGAGAGAGAGGTGCAGGGAGCAGTGCTGCAACCCACAGCCAGGCTGGGGCAGGGGGTGAGGAAGGGGCAGGGAGAGCCCTGGGAGGGAGACGGGGGAGAAATCACGGCCTTGATGGTGGGAAAATCATTTCCCATGCCTTGAGTGGAGCTCCTGGCCACTCTGGCCAAGAAAATGGCATCTCCCCCTGCCTGCTGTTAAACTGCTCCCAGTTTGGGATTCCCACAGGCCTTGGCAGGGAAGGTGCCTGAAGAGGAAAAGGGAAGGTGCTGTAAGTTGCTTTTTCAGGGTCTTTTCAGCAGCTCTGTGGCACAGAGCAGCTGCTGAGAGCGCTCAGCAGGAGGCTCTGAGCCCGGCCAGGACACTCCCACCTGAGCAGGTGTCGCCCTGAGCCTGGCCAGCCAGGGCAGGTGCTCTTCCCACCTCTGCCTTTGCTTCTGCTCTCCCTTGCCCAGCTCCTGTGCCACAGCAAGGGGGGGGACTTCTCTCTCTTCCCTGTTTGTTTGGAAGCAAAAATTCCAGGGCAAAGCTGTATCAGAGAGCCCACAAAAGCTGCGTGTGCTGTTTGTTTTCTCCTGTCGAGCAGCTTGCTTGCTCCTAAAGTTTTGACTTCCCACCCTTACTTTGACTCCAGCAGAACCATTTACATCCCAAGCTGAAGCTCAGGATAAACCCCATCAGATCAGACCTCAATTAATAAACTCAAAGGCCTCGTGTAGGGTGATGCAGGTGTGCTGAGGTTTGGGACTGCATTTGAATTTTCCAGCGTGCTGCTGTGGCTGAGCTTTAGGACAGAGCCTGTTCAGGAGTTAATCCCACGCTGAATTCCTTTCTGTCACGCTGACAGCTCCCAAAAATTCCCAGCCTTCAGTGGTGAATATCGTGGCATTGACATAAAGGTGTTTTCTGCCCTCTTTCCAGGTGTCTGTTAAGCCCTGCTGTACATGCAGGATAGTACATGTGGAAATAGTAATTGCAACCCCATTATTATTATTATTATTGCCATAATTTATTATTAGTGTGCTTTTTATTTTATGGGGCCCACGTGTGCGGGTAATTCACGGCGCAGCACTTACGCCATCGGAAGGTGGGAAGGCTCAGGGAGCTGCAGGAGCCTTGGATCCAGCTAAATGCCTGTTTCCAGCTTAAAACCTCCTCCCTGGGCTCCAGGCAAAGGCTTTTGGGGCAGCTGGAGGCAGCCCTGCTGTGCTGAGGAGCACTTTGGGGTGACTCAGAGCGTTTTGGGGTGACTCAGAGCTGTGTTGTTCCTTTTTGGCGAGGGCCAGGTGCTCCAGCCCCTCTCTGTGCACCTGATCCTCCTCTTCCCTCTGCTGTGGAGGGCTGGGAGTGAGTCAAACTCTTAAACTCGGCTCTGGCTGTGAGATAAGGCAGATGTGGAGGCAGATAAATGTGTTTCAAAGAGGTCACTGGCTAAATAGGAGCTTCACAACAAATGGGGTTGTCTCCCATCTCCCACTCATGTGGTTCCTGCCTGATAACTGGTGCTGGAGAGGGCTGGCAGGGCTTGGATAGGAGAGATCCAAACCTGGATTTGGGGAGAGGATTGGAGGCTCTGAGTTGGTGGCTGAGTGAGGAGGATGATGGAGCACTGCGTGTGTCACACCAGGAGCTCATCCCAAGGAGGATCCTGGGGCTGACAGATGGGGAAGACATTGAGTTTATCCCTAAACTGGGATTAACCCTTGGAGGGCTCCAGCCCAACCAGTGGGATCCAACCATCCCTCCATGGACCCCAAGGCTGGTCAGTCTGAAGGGAAGAGCAGCAAGCAGAGCTGCTCAGGAGAACCTTCCCAATTTCCCGGCTTTGCACGGCTCTGCAAGATGTCTGCAGGATGTTTTCACGAGCCGAGCCTTTGCCAGAAGTTCACAGATCAGTTACAAAACAGATGTACCTTTTTTTTTTTTTTTCCTCTCCCCTTCTTCCTACTGGTAAGGAAGAGTTTGTGCAGTAATTGCAGGCAGGTTGGGAGATGTTTTCTTCATAATTCTCCTTCTTATGAAATGTTTATGAAACACCTTCCACAAATCAGTTACGCAAGCGGGCTCCGGAGCTTTGATCATTTTCCATCACCCTCAATGTGTTTCTTAGTTTGTTTTGCTTTTTGTTTTCGTGTTTAGGCCAGAGATAGGTAAGAAACCATCCATCCTTGCAGCTGTTGGAGCCAACAGCGGAAGGGACTCTCTCTTTTCCACCCAGTCACCCTTCCTGTGTTTTTCACTCGGCTTGCTCGGGGGCTGACCCTGTTTCGAGGCTGTGAAAACATCCAAACATCCACTTGAGATTTGCAAGTGTGATTCCTGCCCTGGCCCAGGGGAGCTCCCGTGCCTCCAGCTGCCGTTACCTGCTCCCAGCCCTGCCCTGGGCCTCCCCTCAGGGCCCCAGGGCAGGAAGGTGCTGGGGATTCACAGCCAAGAGCCCCCACACCTCACCTCACCTCGGGGATTCGCCGGTCCCGCTCTTTGCCCCGCTCGTTGTTTCCGTGGAATGGTTTGGGTTGGATGATCATCCCCTTCCGACCCCTTGCCACGGGCAATGAAGCTTCCACCAGACCGGGCTGCTTTTCTTAAGTACTGTTGTTTTTCTGAGTAAAGTTCATGGGAACAAAGTCTCCATGACTTCTCCTTCCCCTTTCCCCATCCACCATCATCCTATAAAACCGAGATCCTCAGCATTTCCAGTGGGATCTGCTCCTGGTTTTACCCAAATCACTGGTTCTCACTTGCAATATTTCAGCAGAGCTCCCATCAAATACCCCCACGAGGTGATTATTTGAGGATTTCATCATTTCAACTTTTTTTTAAAATTATTTTTTGTTTCCTCAAGGAAAACTCTTCCCATATTTGCAGGCATTTTCTGCAAATCCGAGGCAGATGCACTGGGAAAAGGAGGAGGCAACACACTCCTCCCCTTGTTTTATTAACTCAAAATTTACATTATTTTAAGGGAGTCTCATGATATTGAGTGGCCTCGCCCACAATGTGTGTGGTTTTTTGGGGTTTTTTTGGGTTTGTTTTTTTTTTCCCTTAATGTACCCTTGGCAATATTGCCGGTTTAGCCAGGGAAAAAAACGAAGGAGCGGGATTTGCATAAACCATCCCCAAAGTTTTTGGGTAGATCCCGAACTCCTGCTCCTGAACAGCTGCAGGCCTGTCGGGGAGAGGAAGAGGAGGGCGAGGTAAATTTGTGCCTAAACCCAATGGAAAGAGGTGCAAGGGGGAGAAGGATTTGTGGAGAACAAACCCCAGGGTCCCGCCCACTGCGCAGGAGGGAGAATTCCAGGGCCGGGGGAAGGAGCAGTGGGAGATGTTGTTGTTGTTAAATCGGGAGCCGGTCCTTTGCCAAACCCACCTCCCGTTCTCACATCCAGCCATGCCGGGATGCGGCTACACACCCCTTTCTCCCTGGAGCGCCGCCAGCTCGTCCCGCTTGGCAGCTGGAAAAATTGATTTCAGTTTGGAAATGGCTCGTGCCTCTTCAACACCCCACTCCCATCGGGATCACGGGAGCCAGAGCCCGCCTCTCTGAGACGCCAAAAACTTGAATTTCCTGGGACTGCTCAGCCTCGGATGAAGCAGACAAACGTTAATTTTTATTTTTTTTTTGTTTAAATAATTTTTTTCTTCTTTTTTTTTTTGCCTCCGATGGATTCTTTTTAATGCAAAGGACATCCGCAAATCCACGTGCCTGGAGTGACTGGATGGCTCAGGGGTAACGGGGTGTCCTCCTGAGCCTTTTTGCCTGACATTCAGTGGCTTATCGCTGTCGATAGCGATCAAGAAGATCTTTCCACCTGATTNGGCTAAAAAAGATTTTTTCCCCTTTTTTTTTTTTTTTTTTTTTTTTTTTTTTGGCCCTGCCAGGCTAAGAGGGATGATCATGCCAACCTGAAAGGTAGGAAAGAGCTGGAATTCATAGCATGTCTACCTCTTGTTGCAAGGAGCTGGGATTATTGCAAAACGAGTTTCGGCGGTGTCCAGAGCTCGAGTTGTAATGACAGGGGGTGTTGTAATCGCCTTCCCTCCGAGCAGCACCTTCCAAAATGCAGAAGGGAACATTGCAGCTCCCTGTTCTGGAGCTGTTGAGCCTCTTGTGATCCCATTTTCCCCTTTTCTCCTCTCATGGAGATCCATCAAAGCTTGGACTCGATGACTGCAGAGGTCTCTCCCCAACCGAAACTATTCCGTGTATTTTCTTTGCTTTGCTCCAACGGGCAGAAAAGCTCCTTCAACCCCAAAATATTCGCTTGGGATGGTTTGTGGAGCTGGATTTCTGGTCCCCCTCTGCTGGCAGGAGGGTGCAGGGCCTCAAGGCCCCATCAGTGGGGCAAAGACCCTCCTCATCTTTGGGGGATGTGGGGTTTGGAAGGGATCCTGAGGATGTTCAAGGAGTCAGGGTGAATCTTCAGGAGCTTCAAGCCGTGTTCTTTGTAGAGTCCTCCTGGTTTTTCCAGTTTTTGGGAATTAGAGGCTCTTCTTGCTGTGATGAGGAATAATCCTTGTTCAGGGTGTTCTCGTGCTGAGAAAAGGTTTGGGTCAATCTCTTCTTGGAGGAGAGTTCTGTATCTTTTACCTGTCCCCTGTGCATGGACACTCCTCACTCGCCTCTCAGGAATTAAACTAAAAACTTCCAAAATCCTTCCCTGCCCCAGTCATCACTACCGAAATATTTCACCTGCTACAATAATTGGGACAGATTTTTCTTATTACTATTTCTTAATAAAATAATTTTTAAAAATGTATTAGCAAAGTTAGACATGGACATGGAGATTATGGAATAAACCGGGAGCAAGGATTCAGTTCTGGTCCCTGGGTGCATTTTTTTCTAAGAATGTGTGGATTTAAGAACCATTATTTCTTTGTGGACAAGAACTTTGCTTGAACATTAAAGTAGCTCAAGAAGAGCACTGGACACCTGTGAAGTTTTCCAGTCATTTTTCCACAGCTTGTAACTGAGGAAGGAGATTTTCCTTGCAATTTCTTGCTGGTTTTTGGTAGAAATGGAACAAATGCATTTGGCGCCTGGAGTGCTGCATTTTCAAGTTTGGGAGATTGCTCTGCTTTTTTGAGGTCCTTTACTCCATGACTTATCCCTTCCCATCCCCTTGTACCATTCCCTGTTTTGTGCAAGGAAAAATGGAAGGTTCTCCATGTCCAGCCCTCCTGTCGGGGCTTGAGTCGTGATCTGGAAAGGGGAATTGCTTCTTTTCCTCATTAAAACTCCACAAAAGGCTTTAAACTTTGAAAAGCTGCTTGAAATGGGTTGTTTCCTGAAGGATTTTAACTGAGCAAAGTGCCAGCCTGGAGGAAAGGAAAACTGTGCATGGGATGGAGAGGAGAGCAGCAGTGTACCGTGACCCTGATTTCAGCCATGGAAACAGCTGAAAATTCCCTGAGAGAAGCCTCTGGGATCCCAGCTGCCCACTACTCCTGCTCTTCCCTCCTCCCTGCTCCCTAATTCCACAGTTCCTTTGCTGTTTTGCAGATTAAAACCGAGGACCTCAGCGACTCCTTGCAATCTGCCATCCCCCCTCGGTCGGGGCACCTCGTGCAGGGATCATCCATGATGCCAGGGAGCCAAATCGCAGGGGTGAGTGACCTGGCTGCCCCCAGGAGCCCAGGAAAAGAGGCTGCCCCTCACCCCCTCCCCAAATGCCTTTGGCCAAGGGGGCAAAAGGAGCCTGAGAGGGTGAGGAACACTCCATCGGAAAAGCGAATCCTCGTCTTCCTCCTTGGTTTTTCCTCGTGGGTTCAAGGGTAGAGCTGGGGTGAGGTTTCCTCCGAGGGTTTGTTCAGCAGGGAAACCACCCCATGGTCAGGAAATCCCTCGGACTGGAAATAATTGGAGGCTGAGGCAGCACCGTGGGGAAGTGTTTGATAATGTTTGCCCAGCTCTTCCTCATTCACGAGTGTCTGGTTAATGCCATTGTTGGAGATAGGATTCTAGACCAGATTAACTCCTAATCTGAGCCTCTTGTTGGCTCAGATTGATTTACACCAGGGAAGAAATTAATTCCTCGAGGGGATTTATTTTTTCCCCAAGGTAAAAAAAGTGGAGTTCAGCACCTAACTCTTGTTAAATTCTAGTGGGAATTGGATGCCAGGCGGCCACAGAGATGCTCAATCATCCCTTCCCTCATTCTTTCCCGGGGTATTCAGATCCAATATACAATTTAGGCATTCTTCAATTTCCCCCAGTCTTCAGAACAGTCCTGGGGGAAGCAGTGTTGGTGAGCTGGGACAGCCTGCTGCAATTTGCTGTGTGATTTTAGGCAGTTCACCCTGGAAATTCTTTATCTGAAGAAACTGAAATCCGAGAGGTTTCACTGTTCTATCAACCAGAGTTTGATTGCCTCAAAAATGTCTTTATCAAGAGTTAATTTTTCCAGAGAAAAGCAGGCAGTTCTCCACGTGGATGTCTCTATATTCACCAAATTCTTCTCCTATACTTGAAACTTTCGGACCTGCAGCTCTCCAGCCCCCAAACTCCCCAAATTCAGTGAGAATTCTTCTCCTACCCCTGAAACCTTTGGATCTGCAGCTCAAAAATGTCACCACGAGTTAAGTTTCCCAGGGAAAAGCAGACAGTTCTCCACATGGATGTCTCTGTATGCACAGAACCTTCTCCTACACCTGAAACTTTTGGACCTGCAGCCCTCCAGCCCCCAAGTCACACAAATTCAGCATGGATTTGTGAGGAGATGCTGCATGAGGAGAGTAAATCCTTGAGTTTTATTGTTCCCTTTGCTTTTTCCTGTAGGACATGAGCTCTCTCCACACCCTGCAGCAGCTGGTGTTGCTCCCCGGGCACATGCAGTCAGTCCCCCAGTTCCTTCTGTCCCAGTCGCAGGCAGGACAACAAGGTAAGAGAAAGAAAAGCTGAGGTGATGCCTTTCTAAAAACAGAGGCCAGACAGAATTAAGAGAATAAAAAGCAGTTCTGTTTATGGAAGGGCCTTCAGGGACATTTAGGGCAGACAAAGCCCCCCAGGGGCTGCACCCAAAATGGACAATGGTCACGGGGTTTCACACTTTGATCAGTTTGGTCCATTTGCACATTGGGGGTTCATCTTCCAATTACAGCTCCAGGTAATGAAGTCATTGAGCCCAAGTTTGCTGCCCCCAAGTCACTTTTGTTTCCATCTCTCAGGCCTGGGGCAGTGAGGTGTCCTTGATTGCCAGGCCTGGAGAGGAATTGTTGTGTCTGAGCAAAGTGGGGAAGCAGCAGCTCACACTGTGTGTGGGGTTTGGAGTTCTGCACTAAAGAACTGCAGGGTCACGAATATGTGGCAAAGAGAAAAGCTCAAATCCTAAAGCATCAGACATGGATAAATAGTTAGGGAAAACGTCCCTCCTCATGGATGTCGGGTTTTCCCAGCGTGTTCCCACAGCGATGTTCCCACCCTGGGGGTGATCCCGGATCCGTGTGGGAGCGCCCGGGCTGGAGATGCTGCGGGCACCGGCGCCGTGTGCGCTCCTCGAGTGCCACCTTGGGGCCAGGCAGCGCTCCCAGCCTGGAATTCGGGACAAATCCAGCCGAGCAGCCACGGAGCTGCTCCTTGGGGAGCTCCCTCCCGCTGCTCATTAATTCCAGAAAGCTCATCGGAGGTCGGGCGGAGGGAGAGTAAATCCAGGGAAGGAGCAGAGCAGGTCCGGCTTAGCCAGGAGCAGCTCAGGGATTAATTTGGATATTCCTTAGGGCAGGAAAGGTCTCCCTGCTCCTGAAACACAGAGAAATCTGCTCAGGAAAAAGCTGAGCAAGTCCCTGTAATTCTGTTTTTAGCCCCAATATTTTTACAGCATTTCTCCCACCCCAGGGATGTGGATGGAGGATTTTTTTAGGCTTTAATTCATAACCTGGCAGATCCAAAGGGGACTTGGATCCTTTGCTTGTGCTCCTGATTTATCCCAGCACAGAGCTCCCTCCACATGAACTAAAATTCAGGATTATAACCTTAAATCTCTGCAGCTTGAACCCACTGGTTCACACACTCCAAAAGCAAGTGGGGAATTTATTCTTCCTGACAATATATAAATCCTCCTCTCTGCCAAATGACACTGAGTGATGGATGAAGACACTTGATGTATATTTACAAACAACTTTGAATTAGTTTGTTTGAAATACGGTCAGGGCAATCTATTCCTTGCTGCCTGCTTTTATTCATGAAAAATAAACCTCTTTTACTGCAAAGCAGAACTTGCTGCCTTTGATAGATTAGAATTTGTCTGTTCAGCGACTTTTTTTGGCTGCTATATTTGGTCGTCACCCCTTCCAGTTCCAGGCTTGACCAGGACTGGATATTCTGGCCAGGAGCTGGATTTTTGTGCAGGACATTTTCATTTTCGTGGGTGATTGCCAGGTTTTAATGATCCTTTTGCCACGTGCATGCTCAGCCAGTGGGGAGTGAAAATGAAGGCTCAGGTTGGCTTTGTGGAATTTGGTTCAAGAGGAGTTTTCTTCCTCCTGAAGGAAGGCAGAAAATACTCCAGAATTGTCCCTGGGGCCATCAGGGAATGTCCTGAGTGCCTCCTGATCTTGGGCTGTGGGTCCAAAAATGGATTTCGTGGCCAAAGGGGCTTGGCTGGGGGCTGAACCTTTCCAACAGGGACATGAATTTTAGTTTGGTTGTGTTCTGAGCTGATAAATTCCCAGGTCTGATTCCTCATTCCCTGCACAGCCCAAATCCTGACACCCCTGAGTCAGGGGTGGGAGAGCTCTGTAAAGGTGAGAATGAACAGCCACAGAGATTTTGGGAATCCTGTCAGTCTAAAGATTGCTGCTGAAATCTTCATCTCAGCTGTCAGACCGGTGATTCCCGAATCCAGCCCTCCAAGCTGGAGCTGAGGTGTTCAATCACGATTTTAAAGACTCCAAATGACAGAGCATCTGCCATGTCCCAAGGCAAAGCCATTGCAGTGATTAATTACCTGCACTGGTAAAAATGTGCACCTCATTACCAGCCTGGATCTGAAATTCTGAGTTGTTCCAGCGTTAGGGGAGGTTTATTCCATCCCCAGCCTAAGTAAATAAATGGGATTGTGCACATCAGATCTAAATTAAATAAGAAAGAGAGAGAGGGAGGGAGTGATTGATTCTGGAGATTATCTGTTTTCCCTTTTATTAGCAGAAGTCCATAAATTTCTATGGATTTCCCTGTAATTGTCAGTTACAATCAATTAAATATATTGACTGCTCTGAGCAAGGTTATAAATCCTCACTAAATTCTATAGGTTTCACTCACAATGGACCTGATACCAACTAAATTTCTAGGGAACTACACAGCCTAATCCTGTAGGACATTCCCTCTAAGAGCTATAGGCTTGTACTTGGCAGTTTGTCAACTAAACAATCACACAGTCTCCATAAATCCCAGGTTTTGCTGGGTTTATGGATTTCCCTTCTTTCTTCCTTTCATCATTTCGTGTCAGCTCCGACGTTCTGAAAGAAATTCAATTTATTTGAAATACAGTAGGGTAGGAAAGAAAGGGTCAGAAGGGCTTCCAAATGACATTTGAAAATGAAATGTAGAATTGAGAGCAGAGTGGGAGGGCTCACGAGATTAACTGGAGGATCAGGGGTTTTTTTTAACAAGATCAAGTGGCTGAAAGTTGGAGTCACAAGGGCTCATATTGGAAATAAGATGTCCATTTCTCTAAGAGCTACAATGATTAAGCTCTGAGAGGGATCCCCACGAAGGGTGTAGGAAATTCTCTGCTGCTTGGCACCTCAAATCAAGATTAGAGGTCTCTAAAATGCCTGAGCGTGATGAGTGACACGCAGGGATCAGCAAATGAGGCATTTCACTTCTGTCATTATTGTAATAATCCCTTGCAGGTTGAAAAACCACAGGGAGAACATTTTCTCTCTCATAATCCAGCTCAGAGCCAGACACGTTCCCAACAGCTGAAATTCGTGTATTTTGGGCAAGAAATAACAAATGGAGCTCCCCACTCTGAGCATTCCTGGGGGTGTTCACTGACCAGATCCTCTTTTTGTTTTTCGCCCTCAGCTTTGCAGCCAAACCTCCTCTCCTTCCCTCAGCAACAGGGCAGCCTCCTCCTCTCCCAGCCCGGACCCAGCCTGGCCTCCCAGGTAAGAGCACACCTGAGACCCTGCTAACTCCACCCTGCTGCTTTAGGGAGGGCAAGCAGCACGAGAAAAAAAAAAATCTGATTTTCTGTGGCTCTGAGCATCTTTTTTGGGGTGTTTTGGACAGGCTGTGGGTCGTTCTGGCCTCCCTGGCTCCTCGGTTGAGCCTCACCTGGACGTCCCCCAGCACTTGCAAGTGGCAAAGCACCTGACCCCAGCAGGGGCTTCCGAGGAGCCCAGCGACCTGGAGGAGCTGGAAAAGTTCGCCAAGACTTTCAAACAAAGGAGGATCAAGCTGGGGTTCACACAGGTGAAGGAGAGGGAGGGGATTGGGGGGGAGTTTGGGGCAGAGGCGTGGATGAAGGAAAGGCTGGATTAGGTAAATTTGGGTTATTTTGCAGCATTCCCTTCCAAATACACCAAGAGACAAACCTTTCCTAACACCTCACCACCACAACCTGGATATCTGCACCTTCTCCAGTAGTCAGGGGTGGGGGCAGATGCCTGGCAGGCAAAAAAATCCCTTTCCCTGGCAGGCAGGTCCTGGAAACAAGACTGAAGCTGTCCTGGAAGCAGCCTGAGGGGAAGTTTAGGCAGCATTAGGAATAAATTCTTCCCTGAAAGAGTGATTGGGCACTGGAATTGTCTGCCCAAGGAGGTGGTGCAGTCACTGTTTAAAAAAAAAAAAAGCTGGATGTGGCACTCAGTGCTATGCTTTAGTTAATGAGGAGGTGTTGGGNCCTGGAATTCTCAGTGCCCGGGGCTCCAGCAGTGACTCTGTGGGGCTGTGACAGCTGGGGGGCTTTCCCCTGTGCTGACCCTGGGATTTGGGTGTCCGTGGCAGGGCGACGTTGGCCTGGCCATGGGGAAGCTCTACGGCAACGACTTCAGCCAGACCACGATCTCCCGCTTCGAGGCTCTCAACCTGAGCTTCAAGAACATGTGCAAGCTCAAGCCCCTGCTGGAGAAGTGGCTCAGTGACGCAGGTAGGTGACACCGAGGCAGAAATGTCACCAGCAGGAGAGCGTGGTGTTTAATCTTCTTTTTTTTGTCCCAGTGGCAGGGTTAAATGTGTGAAACGGTGTTTCTTGTTTGGACTCAGATGTTTATTAATTCTTATCTGGGTTACAGTCTCATAAACCCTCAGTGCTGCAGCACTGCTAGCCAACAAACTAAAAATGGAGCCCCATCTCTCTCTCTACAAGGCCTTTTAAGGATGAAATGTCCAATTATGAAATGACACCGAAATTATTTTTATTTTTAACTCAATAACCAACTACCGCTGGTCCTCAATGTGGATTTTTCTATCCAGTTACAAAAAACACCCAGACCCATGAGGAAGAAGGTGAAAAAGAAGGACTGGGCTCTGCCCTAAACCCTCCATCTTGGTTTATATATATTACTATATTCTAAACCCTTAAACTCTGAGTTTTGCCCCCTGTGCTATCACACACTTCTATCCAAACCCCACACCCACAATCCCAGGGCTGTCACTCAATTTTGGAGCCTGTCCCACAGCTCCAGGTCAGTGCAGGTTTTGTTTGGGGGTCAGTGCCTGTCAGCACAGAAATCCTGGAATTCTCATCAGGGTTCCAACAGGAGAGGATCCATCCAGGAACCTCAAATCCCTCCAGCCCCTCCCTGTGGAGCTGGCACAGAAGGGGAGGAGCTGCTCAGGGATCAGCCCAGGGTGTGCAGGTGGGAAAGGAAGGGTTTCACTGAGAGGGGAATTCCCAGGGGCAGCAGGATTTGGGGTGGTGTCCTGTGCTGCCCTCACGTCAGCCTGGTGCCTCACCCAACCCTCCAGGATGTCAGAGGCACTGGTCACATCTCAGCCACCCCGAGCCAAACAGTTTGGTCAACATCCTCTTCTGAAATTAAATTATTGCAACACTCCTGGTCCCTGTCAGAGCAGGCTGGAAATCAGGCTCACAAAGGAAAAACGGTGTGTGGGTTAAAACATTTTTCTTCTTTGATTTGGACAAGCTCTTTGATGGATTTGGGGCGATTTTAATCGTCATCAGAGGCAGGATCCACAATGCAGGAACAATTTTTCCATTTTAGAAGGGTGCCTTTGTTTCACAGAAAGCATCTGGGAATGAAAATAACTCATTATCTTCTTGGATATCTCTTCTTCCCCTCCCTCTTCCCCCAGAATCTGCTCCTTTGGATTCCTCCATGAGCACCCCCAATTCCTACCCCTCAGTGAACGAGATGTTTGGACGGAAAAGGAAGAAGAGGACCAGCATCGAGACCAACATCCGCTCCACACTGGAGAAGAGATTCCAAGATGTGAGGGGAAAATCTTTCTGTCTGTTAGCAGCTCTCCCTGAGCCTGTGGCATTGAGTCCTCTCAAGAAAAGAGGGTTTTTTCGGGGTATTTATTTGACAGCAGGTTAGAAAATGCTTGAAGAAGCAACAGGGAAAGTGTTAAACCCAAAGAAATTCCCTGTTATTTGACAGCAGGTTAAAAAAATTCTCGGAGGAGTTAACAGGTAAAGTGTTAAAGCCAAAAAAATTCCCAATTATTTCCTTGTTGTTCTAGGGGAATTGTGATTTTAGCACCACATTTCTCTGTTATCTCCCACCAAGCCAGAGCTGATCTCTGCCCCTTTTCTTTTTGAGTTGCAGATGTGTCACAGCAGCTCTGTGGCCACAATACTTCATCAAGCAGCTCTTGTGAGACCCCAGAACTTGTTGCTCCAAATATTTTTCCTGAACCCATTCAGAAGTGGAGCCCTTCTACGTTTTAAACTCCAAGAATTTCAAGAAAAACCACTGCAGACATCAAAAAGAGCTTTAACCAATAGGCCTAAACTGTGCTTTGGCAACTTCTCAAATCAAAACTGTTCCTGAGCTTCTCTTTTCTTAGTTTCTCCCTCATATCAAAACCTGCTCAGTCATCATCAGATCATTTCAGCAGCTCCTTTTTAGCTGGTAGAAGGCATTCTGTGTAACGGGAATATTATCTTGGCATCTCCGTGCCGGGTGTCTTTGGCATTTCTGAGCTTCAACCCTGAGCAAACCCCACAGAGCTAAAAGGAATGGAAATAAATGACTCGGGGGGCGGGGTGGGCTCTGCCATTTCCCTCTCTGAAGGGCTGGGGGAAGAGAGAGGCAGTGGCTTTTCCGAGAGCAGCCCCTGTCCCCTGACCAGTGACAAGGCCACCAGGTTTAGGTGACCCCAGCACTGATTTTGGTGCTGCTAAGGTCAAAGAGGGAAGTGATTTGTGGAGCTGGGACTCGTCCCCCCCCCTGACTCTGGGAGAGCTGATGTGGAACCAGAGGCACCTTGTGCTTCACAGGACATAATCTCTCACCCAAATATTTACCCTCAGACGGAGCTTTTGTCCCCTCCCAGCTGGCAGCCAGCCCCACCCTTGTCCTCCCGGCAGCCCCCGATGCTCTTTGGGGCTTTTTGAACTTCCTGCCTCTCTCAGCAGAGCCCCAAGCCCAATTCAGAGATTTCCTTGTGATTTTGGGGCTTTTTTAATGTCCTGCCTCTTTTAGCAGAACCCCAATCTCAGTGATTTCAGTTCAGAGATTTCCTTGTGATTTTTGGGGTTTTTTTTAAACTCCTGCCTCTCTCAGGAGAACCCCAATCTCAGTGATTTCAGTTCAGAGATTTCCTTGTGCTTTGAGGTTTTTTTTTAACCTCCTGCCTCTCCCAGGAGAGCCCCAATATCAGTGATTTCAGTTCAGAGATTTCCTTGTGCTTTTTGGGGCTTTTTAACCTCCTGCCTCTCAGCAGAGCCCCAAGCCCAGTTCACAGAGATTTCCTTGCGTTTTGGGGGGCTTTTTTAACCTCTTGCCTCTCTCAGCAGAACCCCAAGCCCAGTTCAGAGGAGATCTCCTTGATAGCAGAGCAGCTCTCCATGGAAAAGGAAGTGGTTCGGGTCTGGTTCTGCAACCGGCGCCAGAAGGAAAAGCGGATCAGCTGCCCGATGCCATCCCCCATCAAATCACCCATCTACAACTCCAGACTGGTGAGGGACCTGGGATTCAGCCACCTCTTCTGATCCAGAACATTTATTATTATTCCATCCACTGAAAAACAATCGACTAAATTACAGCAATTAATTAAGCGATAATTGTAGTTACTGAAAACGGTCGAAAGAGAAGACAAATTTCCTAGGGGGAATTGATTAGTTTAATTGTAGGATAACTTATTCAAATCACAATGCCATCCCAAAGCTTTTCCCCTTGAGACTGATAAAGAAAACCTTTCCAGAATTAATGGGGTGTGAGGATTACCTACACTGATATCAATTTAGCTGCATTTAAGAGTGGCTTGGTGACTTTGCCATTTAAAAGTGGCAGGAACCTCCTCAGTGCTGCAGCACAGGAGTGCGAGGCAGAGTCTGAATTTCATCTTGAAATCTCCCAGCTTTTGGAATTCTCCCTCAGAAAGCAGGAAAACATCACAGGAAGTTTGGTTGCAGGAGCTGTGGGTGGATAATTCCCCTGTGACTGCTGTCCAAAGTGTGCCCTTGCTCATCAGCCTCCCTGAACAAAGGGCTGCCTTCAGGAATAATTGCTGATCTGGATGGCAGCTCCCACATTGCCAATTGTCACCTGAGAATTAAACTCCCTGAAGGGGAGGTTGGGATTTTTTTTTGTGCCCAAAACCAGAGGGAGGTGGGAAGTTTCAGGCTGAGAATGTCCAGTCTGAGACATCCAAATCTTGATCATCAATCATAAACTCCCTAAAGAGGATTGGGATTTTTTTGTGCCCAAAACCAGAGGGAGGTGGGAAGTTTCAGGCTGAGAATGCCCAGTCTGAGACATCCATCTCTATTTTGAGACTTCAGAAAATGTGATTATTTCAGGCTTTTCCATAGCTGATCCATAAATTTAGATGGATAGGGAGAGCATCAGGCACGTGCAACACTAACTCTGATTTTTTCCCATGGCCTTGCACATGGGAATGGTGTTTATACCCTGGAATACGACTGGAAACACCCATGAGAGCCCCAGATGTGTGTGACGTGTCCCTGGGAGCCAGCACAGCCCTGAGGGGCTGGGAAAGGAGTGGCAGGATGTGATTTATCCCCTCTCAGTGCCAAATGCTCACTGCCTGCCTCTGTTCCTGCCTAGGTCTCTACCTCAGGGTCCTTGGGGCCCCTCTCCGTCAATCCAGTGCACAGCACCATGCCCGGGACTGGTGAGCCTTGGCAAACCTCCCCTCCCTCCTTTTGTCCCTTCCCTCCATTTCTGGGTCACATTTGCAGCATCACCTTCACCAGACCCTTGGCTTTGGCCAGGGGACGTGCCCCCCACACAGCTGGGATGAGAACAGCCCAGCCTTGCTGTTGGGTGGGATAAAACCACGGAAAACGCCGGGCAAAGTAACATTTCCAGCATAATCCTGGGCTGGGTTTGGGGGGCAGGCACAACTGGGAGACAAATAACAGGGTGGGTTAGGGTCAGGCCTCCTTGGAGAGCTGAGATTGCCACATAAAGGAACAGGGGACATTCCTGGGGTCCCTTTCCTTCCCCAGGGCAGGGGCAGGGAATCAGAGGAGGCAGAGAAAGGGTGGGTCAGTGTCAGATCTCTGCAGGGACCTGAGATTCCCAGATGGAGGAACAGGGGACATTCCTGGGGTCCCCCACCTTCCCCAGGGCAGGGAATGAGAGGAGCCACGGGATGGGCACAGGGACAGAGTGGAGATGTTTGGGCAGGAGGAGGAGATGCCAGGCTCACTGTGCAGTGACATCCTCGTGCTCCCCGGGGAACTCCAGCAGGCTTTTTTAACCTGCTGCCTCTCTCAGCAGAACCCCAAGCCCAGAGATCTCAGTTCAGAGATTTCCTTGTGGTTTTGGGGCCTTTTTTAACCTGCTGCCTCTCTCAGCAGAACCCCAAGCCCAGAGATCTCAGTTCAGAGATTTCCTTGTGGTTTTGGGGCCTTTTTTAACCTGCTGCCTCTCTCAGCAGAACCCCAAGCCCAGAGATCTCAGTTCAGAGATTTCCTTGTGGTTTTGGGGCCTTTTTTAACCTGCTGCCTCTCTCAGCAGAACCCCAATCCCAGAGATCCCAGTTCAGAGATTTCCTTGTGATTTTGGGGGCTTTTTTAACCTGCTGCCTCTCTCAGCAGAACCCCAATCCCAGAGATCCCAGTTCAGAGATTTCCTTGTGGTTTTGGGGGCTTTTTTAACCTGCTGCCTCTCTCAGCTGAACCCCAAGCCCAGAGATCTCAGTTCAGAGATTTCCTTGTGATTTGGGGGCTTTTTTAACCTCCTGCCTCTCTCAGCTGAACCCCAAGCACAGCTCAGACATCTCTTTGTCCTTTTTGGGGCTTTTTGAACCTCCTGCCCCTCTCAGCAGAACCCCAAGCCCAGTTCAGAGATCTCCTTGTCCTTTTTGGGGCTTTTTTAACTTCCTGCCCCTCTCAGCAGAACCCCAAGCACAGCTCAGACATCTCTTTGTCCTTTTTGGGGCTTTTTGAGCCTTCTGCCTCTCTCAGCAGAACCCCCCAGAATGAGAGGAGTCGCAGGGACAGGGTGGGGATGTTTGGGCAGGAGGAGGAGGCCCCAGGCTCACTCTGTCTGTCCCACACAGTGACATCCTCGTGCTCCCCAGGGAACTCCAGCAGGCCCTCGTCCCCTGGCAGTGCCCTCCATGCCAGCAGCCCTGGCACAGCCCAGAGCAACTCCAAAGCTGCCATGAACTCTTCTGGCTTCAACTCTTCAGGGTAAGGCACGGCTCATAAAGAAAACCAACCCAAACCAGCCCAGGGCACTGGGGGAAACACTGGGATCTGCAGGAAGAACAGGAAACCTCTTAGAGACTCCAGCAATGTGGAGTGTTCCTGTGTGAAGCTTGGTGTGTGATCTCCCAGGGACAGGGTGGGATGGTTGGGGTGTCCTGTGCAGGGACAGAAGTTGGATTTGGTCGTCCTGGTGGGTCCCTTCCAGCTCAGGATATTCTGTGATTCTCGGGATGTGGCTCTTTTTCTGCTTGAAAATCAAGTTTGGCCTGAACAAGTGTGCTGGTTAAAAAAGAAAAAAAAAATTTAACAAGCCCCAAAGTGATTAGAAACACTGTCCTCACCTGACTCCTGTGTAAGGAAGCAGAGGAAGGTTTATTTTGCTGTTCCTGCTTGGATAACCCCCTCCACAGGCAGTTTTCTCTCCTGCAGTGCCACCCACAGAGCTCTGCTGTGAGCAACTCTTCCACAGCAGCAAAACAGATTATTTTTTTTAACTCTGCCCTGCCTTTAGAGGCTGCAAAAGCATTAAAGCAGAGGAGAGGGCTCAGAGCCCTGCTGGTTATTTCCCTGGGGGCTCTCTGCACTCGTGATTTCTGCTGCATCACCTCGAGGATGCTGAGTTAGGAGGGGGTTACCCACAGCTGCTTGGGTCACCCTGTGCCGTAAATCCCCCTCCCATTATTTTGTCCCTGCAACAAAGAATTTGCTGCTTGGAGTGAAGTTTTGTTATAGGAGCAGGGACTGGAAAAGATCAAGGAATGTTTCTTTTTTTTTTTTTAATAGTAAAATAAGGTTTTTTAAAATGTTATGACACACAAAAAAAATGAGAAACTACTTCTGCTTTCTGGATTCCCCCATTCATCGTTTACCTCTGACAAACACTTTTATCCAATGTTTATCTAAACGATAAACACTTTTATCGTCTCTGTTTTTGTGGAAACACTAAAACGAAATGAAACCTTTTTCCAACAAAATCTCTTGTGATTAAAGAAAGAGAAAAAAAAGGCCAGGCAGCACCTGAAGATCTTTAGAAACAAAGGGGGTTGATGTTTAGATGTTTAGATGTTTAGAAACAAAGGGGGTTGCTGAGACAACGCTAATTCTGATTTCTTCCCATGGCACCCACGGGAAGGGTGCTTCCACCCTGGAATACGAATGGAAACACCGCTGAGAGCCCCCCAGAGTGGGTGGGGTGTCCCTGGGGGCTGTCCGTGA
>VYXD01004751.1:1722-67811 GCA_013397195.1 Hylia prasina | reverse complement strand
GGGCTCGCAGCTCCGCTCCGCGCCTCCCTGTCCGCCTCCGGGGCAGGTAAAGCGGGGCTGAGGCGGCGGGGATGCAGCGGAGCATCCTCGGGGGATGCCGCGGGGGCCGGGCAGGGCCGAGAAGGGCTGGGCAGGGCAGGAAGGGACGATAAAAGGCTCCGGGAGCGCCGGCACCGCCTCCCCGCCCGGGCAGCCCCAGCCGGGCGAGGTGCCGGGCGCGCAGAGCCGGAGCGGGGTGAGGATTTGGGGGTCTCGGGCCCTCGGGTACCCGCACCCCCGAGCCGAGCTGGGGATGGGATCTGGTTCTCCCCCGTTGTCCTGGTTCCCGAGGGGCAGAGGCGCTTTGGGGTTGTGGTTTTCCCGTTCGGGTTTGGGCGTTTGGAAACGGCGCTAAGCGGGCTCGGGAGGAGGCGGTGCGCACGGGAGGGGGGCAAGGTTTGTTTTGCTCGTTTCGGTTGTTTGTAGGGTTTGTAGGGTTTTTTTGTTTGTTTGTTTTGCTCGTTTCGGTTGTTTGTAGGGGTTTGGTTTTGTTTGGTTTTGCTGGTCTCGGTTGTCTGTGGGTTTTTCCCCACGCTACCCGGGATTTCATGGATGTGCCGGGGTGCATACGGAGATAAAACACTTTTATCGCGGCTTCCTGAGGGGCTGCTGCCCTCCTCACGCTGCCCCTCTGCGTCCAGCAGGATGGTTCCCATCGTCCTGGAGGTGACCTGCAGCTTTGTCACCTGGCTGTGCCTCTACGGCTGCTGCTGCCGCTGGAACAGGCAGCGTTCCTACAAGTGGAGCTGCCGCCTGGTCACCCTCGTGCACGGGCTCATTGTCACCTGCCTCTCTGGCTATGTCATGTTCCTGGATGGCCCCTGGCCTCTGACCCACGCAGGTATGTTTGGAATCTCACCCTCACCTGTGCTCACCCGTGGCTCTCTCACAGCTGGAGGTAGGGGCTGATTTCCTCTCCTCTTACAGGAATCAGGTGTGTTTGGGGCCAGATTTTGCTTAATTCCTCTGCTTCGCTTTCCACCACTTCTCACCTTCATCCTTTTGTTCTTGTTTTGTTTTGGTTTGGGTTTTTTTTTTTTTTGTTTGTTTTTGTTTTTTTGGCTTGTCTGTTTGCAAATTGGACGTTTTCAGGTTGGCAGCTTGAGTTTATTGCAGCATCAGTGGAGAACAAAGTGCTTCCACGTCTTGAAGGGTGCAATAACTCCTGGATTTCGGCTGCAGGGGTTTGCTGGCTGCTTTCTACCCTTAAATCTCAGACAGTGCTGCTTGATGGAGGTTTTCTAAAAGGCTGGAAGGAGAAGGGAAGCAGCAGTGGGGCAGGATGGGGTGTGAAGGCGAAGCAGAACCAAATATCCCTAATTCCTGGCACTTGGATAAGGCTGGGAATTTAGGAGGAGAGAAGCACACTCGACCTGTACTGGTCTGTAAAGTAGAAAAACATCTTAAATAAGAGCCCGGGCTATGCATGTCTTCCATTCCAGGCTCACCAAACACCCCTCTCCAGATCCACGTGCTGTCCCTGACCTTGGGCTACTTCATCTTTGACCTGGGCTGGTGCCTGTACTTCCAGACAGAGGGGGACCTGATGCTGCTGCACCACACCCTGAGCGTCTGCGGCATGATCCTGGTGCTGGGGCTGGGCAAATCCGCCACGGAAGTGAACGCTGTGGTGTTTGTCAGTGAAATCACCAACCCCCTGCTCCAGGCCCGCTGGTTCCTGCGGGAAATGGGCTCTTACCACACCTCCCTGGGAAAAGTGGTGGATTTCCTCTTCGTGCTCCTCTTCCTGGTGCTGCGGATCGGGGCAGGAGCGTGGATCATGTATGGGATGGTGACGTCCCCCGAGCCCAACTGGCTCCTCAAGGCTGGGGGCCTGGCCATGTACGTGGTGTCCTTGGGGTTCATGGTTGAAATTTGTCGCTTTGTAAGGAGGAAAATGTGGAAAAAACCCCCTTCCCTGGACACAAGGTCTTTCCAGGAGTAGGGGTGCACCTGTGGAAACTTTGTGGCTGCTCGTTAATGGGTTGTAGAGGACAATGCCCTGGCTGCTGGAGCTTGTTCCTGTGAAAAGAACTCCTCAAATTACACAGGATTGACTTTCTGCTGCCCCGGAGGTGGATCAGCACTAGGAACCTGGAAAAGCTGAGAGAAGAGGGATTTGAGTGGAAACCAGGAGCCTGCCACTGATTCCCTGACTTCTCCAGCAATGGCACAGTCCCAAGGAGGGTGGCAATGCCAGGGATGATCAGTCTGCAACCAATAATTGCACAGTCTCTATGTTCTGTCCTCATTTCCTACACAGAGTTATTTCACAGTGTAGAGAAAGCCAAATATGAAAAATCCCATTTTCCTGCCAGTGGGACTGGGTAAGGGGCGTGACCTGGCAAAGACTTCCTGAGCCTCACCCTCCTCAGTAATCCTGGATTTGGACAACGTGCTTGGCTAAACACTCGAGTGAAAGACTCTGAACAAGACTGAAGTGCTTGCAGGGGTGTAGTGGATTTGTCCTGTGAGAGTGTGAAGTGATGGTACTCAAGGTGAGGCAATGTTTTACCTCGTTGTTTTTAGTGACACATTTCCTTTGCTCTTTTTTTTTTAACCCTTCCATTTGGGCAGGTGCTGATCTCGGAGCAGAGTGATTTCTCTGGGACTGACTCAGGCCCTCGCAAACAGGAGTCAGGAATTAGACTTGTGCCAATAAACTCCATGAGCAGGTGTTGGCTTAGGCTGGGACTGCTTAGAAAGAATAATCAGGCTCTTTGTGGGAGAGGGAGGATAGGGAAGAGCCCCCTGGATGCTCGTTCTGTTCTGGGGTTGGCTCATTTGCAAGCCAGTTCAGCCGAATTCATGGCTAATGAGTCAAATATGTGACTATTTTCAGGGGTGACAGTAATGTTTAGGCAGATCTTGGTGTGACATCTGCCCCACACCAGCAGGCATGGAACAGTTCTCTCATCTTTTTTACCTCTCAGAATTGTGTTCTGATGTTTTCCCTGGGGTTTCAATGTGAATTTCCCCCTGTTCAAGGCCGCAGTTCAGATTTAGTCTCCTCTAAAAGCCTCACTGAGGGCTGAGAAGCAAATGCAGAGGTGAGGGAGGGGTGCAGCAGGGATGCAGCTCCTCCACTGCCTTTATCTCACTGAATTTGGCTCTGTTCAGGGCAGATACCAGCTGTTGGCTGGGGCTCCTCAAGGTGGCTGGAGAGATTAAAAAATAACCTGAAATAACCTCACTTGGGACACATCCACTGAAAGCATTGCAGCTGTGAACCAGGGCAAGTCCCTGGGCCAATATTTTTATGAAAGCAGGAGCCAGAGTGGCCTCCTGAGGTGTGGGCACCTGCCAGGCTCACTGTGCTCTTCCAAAACCTCCTCTGAGTGATGGGACTTCCAATAAAGTCACGTTCTCTTTTGAAAAAGAACCGATTGCTGTGATGGTCTTTTCTTCTGGGTCTTGAGGAGGCAGCCGGAGCGAGGGCTGAGGCAAAGGGGCTTGAGGGAAGGCTGAAGATGCCAAAGTCACTGTTTCATTCCCTTTGTGCAGTTCAGGAAGGAGAGAGGAGGTCAGGAAATGAGCCCAGGCTGAGGCAGGAGCTCTGGAGGTCAGGCTGGAGCTGCGAGGGGCAGGTGAGGCTCAGCTGCAGCTCAGGGTTGTGAGCAATGCACCCACAGCCAGCTTTGCCAATGAATCAGTGCTGCAGAGAGCTGAAGAGCCACCAAACTGAGGGGTTTGCTCTCACTTATAACTTAAATTCTGGCCAGGGCCTCCTACATCCCAGGGTGCTTCTGTTTTTTTTTCTCTGCCTCTCTGGTGCTGGGTTTCACTGGGGCAGTGCCCAGTTCAGAAGGGCTGCAGGGTAACTTGTCTGTGGGGTTTTTTTTGGGAAGCAATCAAAAGCATGAGAACGTCTCAGGGGTTATAAGATGTCCTAAGTCACCACTGGCCGTTTCTGGTTGGGAACCTGCTCCTGCTGCGCCAGGACTCTGCTGTCTGGAGTGGAGGAGAGCCTGGATTGGGTTCCCATGAGGAAAACCTCTTCCTGCAGCTGAGGGACAGCCCTGGGACAGTATCCCAGTGCTCCCAGATTGCTTGTGTGCAGCCAGAGTTACCTGGGGAGGTTTGATGCAAAATCAGTGCCCTCAGGTTCTCATCTGCCAAATCTCCCCCAAGGATAATTTTAGTGCTAAGGCCTTTAATGTGGTGCTGGAAAATCAGCCAGCTCCACTATCCTGCTGTATTTCTTATTTCAAATAATGCAATTTTTCATGGAGGTGTCTGCTTTTTATCTGTCAAATATCCTTGAGGCCTCTTACAGCCACAAAAAAAAAGGAGTTTTATTGAACTCCCAGGTTTCCAGTTCTTGTTTAATAGTGGACAAGGAGTTTCCTAGTGTGGGTAAGATAATAAATACAATCTCTGATGCTTTTCAGTGCTGTGAGCTCTGGTTAGAACAGGGCCAGGAGAGCAGAGGAAAGGATGTGCAGCTGGGGGAGGCTGTGGCTGTGTTAAATGAGGCAGCAGTGTGCAAACAACTGTGTGCAGAGGTTCCTGCCCTGAGCTGTTTTGCTGAACTCTGAATGCTGGCCAAACGAGGCAGTGCAACGCAGCCCATTGAAATGGCTGACTCTGCACAAAGCAAACAGGAAAATTGGTGTATAAAGCTGCACCTCACTTCTGGTACAATCCACAGGGAGATGATTTCGCTTGCTGCCTTGCACCTCACCATGCAAAGTTGGTGCTAGAAACAAAACCAAAAGCCAACCCACAACTTCTCTGTGTCCCAGCTCCTGCATTAAATGATCTGTGCCTTGTTAGGACTCCGAGTGCTCTTCTGTGAACATCTCTGTTTTTCTTCCTGGCTGCTCATAGAATGGTTTGGGTTGAAAGCAACCATAAATATCATCTCATTCCAAAAATCCCCTGATTCTATCCTAGGTTGCTCCAAGCCCTGTCCAACTTGGCCTTGGACACTTCCAGGGCAGGCACAGCTTCTCTGGGAATCCCATCCCAGCTCCTCGTCACCCTCACAGCCAAGAATTTTCTCCTAATATTCCATCTAACCACGCCCTTAATGTGAAAACGTCAGCCCTATAATTTCCTGTCTGTCCACGCTTTTCTTCATCCTAAGCTAAATATTAAGCCAGCTCCATCTCAGGAGCTCCTGAGGCTACTGGAGGAGGGAAGCACAGGTGGAGGGAAGGAAGAGGAGACCTCAGATTTGTCAGAGAAGCAAATGCACTGTCGATGGTCAGGAGGATGAGCATTTTGTAGCAGTAGGAACTGGAAAAGTAAGATCTGTATCTTGCTGAATACCCAGCTGAAAGCACCATTTATTACGGGCGCTGTAAGCGGCAGGTCAGGCCACTCCCACCGTGTGCATTTCAAAAGACGGGATGGAGGAAAAAAACCGAGCCCACGTTTTTGGGTGGGAGAAGCTGATTTGACTGCAACTTATGCAGGGCGGAGGAACTTTTGTAGGTGCTTTAGGTGTCCTGCTTAAACGCTGAATTTGGGATGTGGAAGGCAGGAGAGAGAATGGGCAGTGAGAAGAAATCTCCGAGCTTTGCAGGGGATGGAGGGGATGTCCAGGGCAGGGTGGGAGCTCTCCCAGCCCGCTGCAGCCGTGACAAATCCCCTCGGGGGACGTCACCTCGGGGCTGCTGCTGCGCTGACACGGCTCTGGAGCTCCGCAGGAGGATGTGCTCCCATCAGGAGGGAGGGAGCGAAGGCCGGGTGTGCTCTGCGCGCACACGGGGTGACTGCAGCGGGCGGGGTGGGTGTGTAAGGAGCGATTTCTGTGTCCCCGGGCGATGCTCCGTGTGCCCCGCGGGGACAGGACCTGGCCTGGCGCCTGGGCTGAGCGGGGTGAGGGGTCCGCAGGGACACACGAGGAGCGGCTGAGCGCACTCGGCTGGTGTCACCTGGAGGAGACGATTTGGGGTCTGCGGCGTCCTCACAGGGACAGCTCTGTGATCAGGGACAGGATCCAGGCAGGGCTGGAGCTGTGCCCGGGGAGATTTAGGTTGGATATCGGGAAAAGAGGATGCTGGCAGTGCCCAGGCTCCCCAGGGAATGGGCACGGCCCCGAGGCTGCCGGAGCTCCGGGAGCTTTGGGACAACGCTCCGAAGCACAGGGTGGGATTGTTGGGGTGTCTGTGCAGGAACGGGAGCTGGGCTGATGATCCCGGTGGATCCCTTCCAGCTCAGGGCATTCCATGGCGCAGCAGGGATGCACGGAGCGGGGCGGCTCCCGAGGGATGCGCTGCGGGGCCGCGGCGGCCGCGGGTCGCTTTTCCTGCCATCCCGCCGCCCCTATTCCCTCCTCCCGTCCCTCCTCCTCCTCCCCATCCCCATCCCTGCCGTCCCTCCTCCCGGCCGCCAGGTGCCCCTCGGCCGCCGCCGCTCGCTCCGTGATCCGGGGCGGCTCCGGCAGCGCGGCCCGGCAGGTGGGTGCTGGGGAAGGGTCCCCTCCCTGTCCCCGTCCCTGTCCCTGTCCCCAGGGAACGCGGGAGCCACAGCGGGATGGGGACGGGGCCGCTGCATCCCGCGGGATGCGGGAGCACGGGGCGGCTGCGCGCAGGCGGCGCTTGGTGCTCTTGGTACGGTCCGTGAGCTCCTCCATCTTCCCGTTCGGGCTGGAAAAAATGTGGATAACGGGATAACGGTGCTTTGCTGGAGGTGGCCATATGGTTTTTTAATCGTTTTCGGGATGTTCTGCACCGGGGTTTTAGGCACGTGTGTTTATTGTAGAGGCTGCTTTCATCGCTACCGGTGATGCAAATTATAACATCTGTTATGTATAATAGATACTTAATAATATGTGCGATAATATAAAATAATATACAGGGAAATACATACTTTTATATATGGTGACACGTTATTTGTTTATTTATTGTTTAGATGTATATTGTGTAGAGTTATTTGTTATTTATTGTTCTGTAATTATCGCTGCTTTTTAAATTATATTTCTAGAGTGCTTATGCTAAAGACAAATCAGAGGGTGGTTGGGGCTGGCAGAGACCTTAAAGATCATCTCATTTCATCTCCTGCCACAGACAGGGACAACTTCCACTATTCCAGGGTGCTCCAAGCTCCATCCAGCCCGGCCTTGGACACTCCCAGGGATCCAGGGGCAGCCACAGCTTCTCTGGGCACCCTGTGCCAGGGCCTGCCCACCCTCACAGGGGAAAATGTCTTCCCAATGTCTAATACATATTTACTCTCTTTGAGTTAAAGCCACTAAATGTTGATTTTTGATGTGCAGTGGGAAGAAAGGCCCCTGCTTTCTGCCTGAGGGAGAGGCTGGAGCTGTGTCAGGGGAGGTTCAGGCTGGGTATCAGGGAAAGGCTGAGGGTGCTGGCAGGGAATGGGCACGGCCCCAGGAGCGTTTGGACACCACTCTGAGGCACAGGGTGGGATTTTGGGGTGTCTGAGCAGGGCCAGGAGCTGCACTGGATGGTCCCTGTCAGTCCCAGTTCAGAATATTCTGTGATTTTTTTTTTTTTTTCCAGGGTGTGGAGACATATCATTTTCATGACTAGGTGTGGAAAAGACCTCACTATTTTTACAACTCCTTCCTCTTCCTCCCCCAGCCTTCTCCAGCTGGTCAATCCCTTTTGCCACATCAGAATTCTCCCTCCCTTATCTGCTCTGAGGCTGGACCTCGAGCACCAGGGCTGTGAATGGAAACGCTTGCTCAGACCAGTTAATCCCATCCCTATTTCATCTCCCATGTTCCCAAGGCCCATTAAAACATAATGGCTTTGTTTACCCAGCCTCCAGTCATTCCTGGGAATGCTCCAACAGGCCAAACAGGAAGGATGGGCTTTGCAGCTCTGACTCCTCATCTCATGAAGTCCCTCTGGTGCTCCCCAGCCCTGGGAGCGAGGCCAGAGTTGGGCAGCAGGTACCAGTGGTGCTTTGGCTGTTGCACAACTGGGAACTCCTGTATCCCAAAGCCTGACTCAGCTTCTTTTGCTGCACTTCCCTGAATGCTCAGGAGCAGTGAGACACACATTTCATGGGAAGGCATTATATGAACGAAGTGCAGAATAGAGCAATGTGTAATTGGAGGGTTTCAGCAACATCCACAAGTGTTTATGTGCTGTAATTTTGCTCTGGCAATTTGTCTTTTGCTTGTTTGAGAGATCATTGCACAGTGTGTGAGGGAAGATGTATAAAAGAAATACTGCTGAAAAAAAGAATCTTTAGGGATGTAAATTCTTACTCTTTTGCATCCAGAAGATTTGGAGGTTTTGGTGCCTATAAGGATGAAATGAAGTCTGCAGCGAGGAGAATAAAGTGGTTTTCACACAGAGAAAATCTGTCAGCAGCAAGCAGCCCCCCCAGGAAGCAGCTCTGGGATGGTTACGGAGCAAAGCCGTGCTGGGTTGTGCTGACACTGCCACAGGCTCGACCTCCTGCTCGCTTTGTCTTTCTGATCCCTTGTGTCCTGCTGTTCCCAGGACAGGATGGTGTTCCCGCTGCCCCTGCGTGCAGCCTGCAGCCTGCTGGCCTGGTTCTGCCTCTACAAGTGGTTCTGCCACCGCTACCGGCACCGCAGCACGGAGTGGAGCTGCAGGCTGGTCACCCTGACCCACGGCGTCCTGGCCACCTGCCTGTCCGCTTACATCGGCTTCATCGACGGCCCCTGGCCCCTGAGCCACCCAGGTGAGGGAGGAGACCCGTGAGCCCACCTCCCCCAGGGCTTCCACCTCAGGACTGCAGTGACGCCTCAGGTGCTGTGTGCTGGAGAGCCCCAGAGGAGTGCAGAGCCTGGTGCTGGATTTTGCTGGTGTAGTTTTGCTGGGATTTTGCCCCTCCCCAGCTGCAGTTTGGCAGAGCGTGTGACCAGTTGTGTGGCCATTACGTGGGTGCAGCTGCTGGGCTAACAACTGTGACATTGTGACCCAGGGGACTTCTGTGGCCAGGCTGTCACCAGTGCAAGCCAGAGGTGAATACCCCCATGTCATGGACAGGTAGAAGAATTATAAAAGAAAGGCCTCCTCTATTATAAATTATAAAATCAGGCCTGCTCTATTAAATTAATAGCTACCCTGTCATCTCTTCTAAGTGTAGTTAAGCAATTTGCAACTTCCCATGCGAAAGCAATCTTGGCATGAAAGGTTCGTTAACACAACAACCAATTCTTGGGTTGAAAAACAAGTGCATGTGTGTAAACAATAAAATCTGTTCCATGAGAACCAGTAAAGAAGGAATGTAAACAACCTGAACCTTAGCTGGTACACACAAATCACCTTGTGACCGATAAATGAAGTAGCAGGAAAATTACCAGCCAACAGGTGTTGCACATGAGGTCTGGGAAAACTGTATAAAATAAGTGATGTTGATGCCTTAAGTTTTAGCTTAAGGTCAGGCTCTTGTCCTGCCCAAGGTGTATCCTAAAGGCCTTTCAATAAGCACCTATTTAATTCAACGTGAGCAGGAGAGAGCTCTGTTCAGTCTCTGTTTCAGGTCAGCCTTCCTAAAGGCTGAACAAAGAATTGGCTTTTCCTGCATGAAGATGACAGAGTCTCCACTGACTTATTCCAACACCCCTCTCCCCGTCTCACATCCTGCCTGTCTCCTCCACGCCTTCAAGCTCTGCTTTTTGTGTTCCAGGCTCCCCCAACACGACCCTCCAGGTGCACGGGCTGTGCCTTAGCTTGGGCTACTTCATCTTCGACCTGTGCTGGTGCGTGTACTTCCAGACGGAGGGCGCCCTGATGCTGGCCCACCACCTGGTGAGCATCGTGGGCATCGCCGCCTCCCTGGCCCTGGGCGAGTCGGCCGCCGACGTCAACGCCGTCATCTTCGGCAGCGAGATCACCAACCCGCTGCTGCAGGCCCGCTGGTTCCTCAAGGAGCTGGGCCTCTACCACACCTTCACGGGAGACCTGGTGGATTTCCTCTTCGTGGTGCTCTTCACCGGCGTGCGCATCGGGATGGGCGCCTGGCTGATGTACTGCGAGCTGGCCTCGCCCCGGCCCCGCTGGTACATCAAGCTGGGAGGGGTCGTCATGTACGTGGTGTCCTGGGTGTTCATGGTCAGCATCTGCCGCTTCGCCAGGAGGAAGAGCATGAGGAAGTACCAGGCGTGGAGGAGCCGCCAGCTGTGCTGGAAGAGCAACGGGCATCTCAAAAGCCACTGAGGGGACGCCGAGCGAAGAGTTCCTGGAGTTTGTGGGCTGGAAAGGAGGGGGATCGTGCCTGGAGTGCCGCTGTCGGGAGAGGAGCCAACGCACGTTAGCAGTTCTGGAGCCAAATTCATCCCTGGTGTAACTCCACGGAAATCCATGGAGCTATGCCACGGATTCACTGGATCTGCTGGGCCTGGCAGAGGCTGGCTCGGTGTGTGCGTGAGCACAGCCCCAACAATGAGTGAAAGAAGGGCTAATTTTATAGACTAATCATGACTAGTCCAGCAGTGCAGGCGTAATTAGTGGTGTCTGTAGCCGGCTCCTCCAGGATCTTGGGAGAGAGGAGGAGGTAACGCTAGGTCTCCATGTCCAGTGTCCTGTGCAGTCTAGGCAGCTAGAGTGACTCTTCACGCTGGTAGGAAGAAGCTCATCCTAGTGTTGCATCCAAGCTGGGATTCCTGGCTCTTCCACCACCTCGTTGTGTGACCTTGGGCAAGTCACACAACTCTAACTCTGTGCCTATTTCCCCCCTCTGTGACTTGGGGGTGATGGAGCTGCTCCATCTGTTATGCACTTTGAGATTTTTACTTGAGAGGTGCTACATAAATGCAAACTGATGGTTGTTATCTGCACTTGGTTCATTATCCCTGTGTTTCCCTTGGGAGAAACGAGTTTGGTGGTCGAGCTAGAGCGAGACTCTAGAAAAATCAGTATTTTAGGTAGGTTGTTGTTTCCTACCCTTTCTAACTCCTTTTAATAACTTATTTATTAACATATTGATAACTTATTTTCTGTAGTGTCCAGAAGCTCTGATCAGCACTGGCGCCATACAGGACTAGGTGCTCTGTGAATACACCCAAAGACACAGACCCAGAAGGGAAAATTTTTCCTGATTTTTTCCCTCTTCTTCCCTGACTGTTAAAACTCCCCTACAATCACTGCTTTTAGCTCCTTGGGTAACCAGCACACTGCATCCTGAGAAGCCCCATCAGGATTTGCCAGTCAGGGGTTTTCTTGCTGATGAGCCAAGCCCTGATTTTGTCTCCAGAACACCAAAATTCCCTCTGATGTGCCCCAAATCCAAATTGGGGTTTCTGGTTGCCCAGAATCTGCCCTGTGGAAGCCACAGACTGACCTTGGCTCTCCTTCATCTGGATTTCCCTCTGACTGGGTCTGAGTCACTTTATAAAAGCGAACATTTAGAGGGTCAGAGAGATTTATTTCACAGCTTAGTAATTAAACAAGTGAGAGGCCCAGAATCTGACCTTTTAAAGCAAAAACGAAACAAAACCAAAAAGACCTGACTGGGAGAAAAATAAGCATTACTTATCTGGTCCCATTTGCAGGGAAAAGCCATGCCCAGTTGGCAGCTTCTGGAGTTTATTTCACTGCATGTTCTTAAGCTCTTCCTTTGCTGCTGCTGTGATTTTGAGCATTTCCTTTGAGCCTCCAGTGCAGCTCAGGTGCCCCCTTTTGCTTGAGCCTTGCCTGCTGCAGCCAAAGACCTGAAGAACCCCCCAAAAAACCCCTTCAGATGAGCAGAGCCAACTGCTGAGCTGGTCCTGGAAAGGAAACTTGACTCATTCAGCACTACCGAGCCTTGCAAGGAGACCAGAAGGGCCGGTTGGAGCTTGCTGGTTCTTTTTCCCAGCTCTGCTGCTCTGCTGAGCACATCCAGGAGCCTTTTTGCCTCAACTTCACCCACTTTGGGAAGTGGGTCCAGTCTTAGCTACCTCGTAGGGTGTTTCCATTTAGCACCAAGCCACCTTTGATGAATTCTCAGTGGTTTGTGTCACGCTGTGCTGTATAAAAGTTGCTTTGAGTGAAGCACTTCCCGCTATGAGCCATCAGCAGCGCTTTGTCACCTGGACTTGGGCACTTCCCAGCATCCCAAAAGCAGGAGTGGGGTGTTGTGCAAAGGGATTAAGGGCAGGAGTCACAGGGCAGGACATGCACACAAAGGTCAGCTGCGCTGCTGCGTCCTCACAGGGAACCCCAAGCCGAGGAGAAGGTGTCTGGTGGGTTTTCCTCAGTCAGGATTGCAGGAATCTGGAGCCAGAAGAGTCTTGGCCACGGAATGAGGGCTTTCAGCAGCAGCTCCTGGAGAAATGGGGAAGACAGGTCCTGGTCCTGGAGGTGAAAACAGGCTGGGCATTCCTGGTGAGCTGCTGAGCTGCTCACCACGAAGAGTCTGCAGAGCAGCCCGGGTGGTTTGGGCTCTGACCTTTGCTGAGGGCTGGGGTGCAGCTTTAGGGGGTTACAGCCCTCACCTGCCCAGGTGGATGAGGATGGCAGCGACTGCAGCATCTGTGAAACACCTCTTTGAAGATGTTTTGAAATGCAGTGGTTGAGTTTCTGAGCAGGGGGAATCTTGGTTGGAAGAAGGAGAGCACTGCTCAGCTCTGAGGCTTTAGAAGGTAAACAAGAAAACAAAAGGGCAATTAGGGATGGCTTTATGAGGCAGAGCAAGGCCTCACAGCCCATTCAGTGGGCTCCAGCATAGAATCACAGACCCAAAAGTACAAATTCCAAGCTGTGGAGCACAGGGTGGGACCTGTCCTCAGGCTAGTCCGTAGTGGCTAAAGCAAACTGTGAGAGGAAACTGCAGAACTAGTGTGAAATAATAACTTGTGTCTGAATTACTGTGTAATAGCAACTAATGTTCCACCAGTGAATGGTGTAGATGCTTTGTATTACGTTTTATAAAAATAAAGATTATTTAATTATATGAGGAACTGGTTTTCTCTGTTTGGGTGCTGCTCGTAAGTCACAGGCTGCACTTGATGGTTTTGGAGGGCTTCTCCAACCTCAAAGATTCAGTGATTCATTAGGATGGAGCAAAAATGTTCCCTTTGTTTTCCATGCCCTGGATGCCACAGGAGAAGGTTCTCCTGTGTTTCCACACCCTGAGCTCTTCTCAATCATAAAATAATATTATTTCCTAGGAAAGCCCTGTGGTGCTGTGCTGGTAATCAGCCACTCTGCTTGCTGATGGCCACAGCCAGGGATCCAGCATGCCAAAAGTCTTGGCTTCTATAAATAGATAAGCCAATTTAGTTGTTTGCATGTAACCCTTAAGTCCAGCTTAAACTCCTCCAGCGCTGGGGAGCAGCTGCTGAGCAGCACTGAGCCCTCTGGAGATGATGTGCTGTTTGCAGAGCCCAGCCTGGGGCTGGAGGGATCTCAGAGCCTGCAGGAATTTCTGCTGGGACTTTGCTGAACCTCTGAGCCCGTTCCAGAAGCAGAGAAGAAAGTACAGCAGGGTCCTGAAGCTTTGCTTTAGAGCGGCAAGTGTCTCACAGGTCTCGTGTGTGACAAAATCTGGCATTGTCAGTGGTCAGAGGTGCTTTGTCTGAAAAGTGAAATCTGCCCCTCTACACCAAATTAATTTCATTTTTTATCATTCTATTATTTCCTCACAGGCAGCCCTGCTGCCTGCCTTTTGCTTCTCCTGCTGGCCCTGCAGCTGAGCTTTGTAAAATTAACCTCCCCTTTCAGTCCTCTGCCCTCTCTCTGTAGCTGAACTCCTTATTTGTACTTGAAAAAATAGAAACTTTTTGATATTCACGGCTTTATCCCCTTGCAGCAGTAGTCCAGGCACTGATGTAAAAGCACCATTTAAAGTCTTTATGCTACAAAAATTTGCTACAACATTAATTCCATGGGGTCTGCCATGTCCAAAGACATCAATGTCCTTTTTGCCTCAAGTTCCAGGGGCAGTGTGGCAGCTGGTAAGTTGACAGTGTAAAAGATCCTTAGAAAATTACTAAAAGAAAGAATATAACAGATCAAGGAGCATGGAAAAGCTTCTGTAAAGTAATAAAGGTTTACAGGTGGATAATTTTGTATGGGAAGAAGAAAGTTTCAGCTTCTACAGCTTCTCATGTGTTACAAAACACAGGTTTTCAGCAGTGCTTGTGTTGTTTGAACTGTGCCTTGTGTCAGAAGGTTGAGATCTGTCCAGTGCCACAATCCTCAAATGTGGAATTATATTCTCCATTTCTTTAGGTTTTACCTCTTTCTTTTTAACACCCCCTCCAGCCAGAGGATGGAGGAAGAGAAGGAAACTCAGAGTGACCAGCAGTTTCACCTGTTCCTTACAAAGGCTGCTGCTTTCATTATGCTGATATGGAACGAAAGCTCAGTGCTATAAAAATGCTGACTGCCCCGTGGATTATCCAGGTTTAGGAACTGTAATAAGCTGTCACTGTAGAAGCTGTGCTAGATTAGGCTCTCTGTGTCTCAAAATCAGCAAAGCACTGCGTCCCAAGAACAACCCTGGGTGCATTTCCAGCATTTCCAGAGTGCAGGAGAAACTGTAGGGAGCAAATCTGGTGCCCGTTTTAAGGTGGGAAGTGAAAAAAAGGTCCAGGAATTGCACAGAAATGTGGAGCGCACACAAATTTATTTTTCTGGGATTAGGTGCTCTGTTCTTTGGGAGTCACAAGTTTCTAGGCACATTTGGGAAATGAACTCAGGAATTATTTCCCCTGTGCTTTCCTCCTCCAAGGTGTAAAGGTTTGGCAGTTGACTTCCAAAAGCAGCAGAAAACGAGGAGCTGGCTCATCAATTTGTGGTGAGTGTAAATAACAGTTCAAAACACCTGAGCGTTCTCTCAGTGGCTTTAAATTGATTACTTGTCAGGAGCAAAAGAGTCTTTATGCACTTGATTTTTGAGGTGGAGCTCAGCGAAACTCTGCTGGTTATCCCATCTGAAACACAAACTGATTTTTTTTTTTTTCTGAAAGAAAAATGCTTCCAGGCACTGGTTATCCACACTGAAAATCTCACAGCATCACTTTTTGCTGATTTTTCTCTCTGTTGATGCTGAGCTCACAGTGGGGCAAACCCCTTCTGGAGCATTCCAGAGCTCCACGATCCCAAAGCGCTTGGAAATGCTCCTTTTCCCAAATTCCTCATCTTTTACCTGCCCGGGAGCTCAGGTTGGAGGAGCCATTCGAGGCTTTCCCAGCAGATGGCAACAGCTCCTCGGTGCGAGGCTGGGAAAAGAGGATTTGGCCAAAGGATCCTCGCTGAACACTTGGTAAGTTTGCTTTCATGGGAGCCCCTATAAAGCACCTCCAAGGATCTGATCTTTATTTGAAGGCAAAATAAGAAGTTTTAGTCTATCGGGATTAAATTCCTCCACTTCGGGGTCCTGCTTAGCTCTGGTCTGGACTAAAAAACAGATTGAGGAGGTGAATTAGAGAATCACAAAATGGTTTTGTGTTGGAAAGGACCTCAAAGATCATCTTGCTCCAACCCTCCTGCCATGGGATGGTTCTGTGTGTAAATTCAGGCCAAGTGACAACTTCAGAGCCACCAAAAAAAAAAGAAAAATCTATTTTAATGGGCACAGTGTAATTGCTTATTGATTTCCCCACCCCATATTTCAGGCTGTAAAACAGAATTATCATAAATAGGCATCTATCTTAATCGAAGTATGCAGCCATCTCCCACCAAAGAAAAAAATTGGCATTTGCAGAGAAGTAGTTATGTTTTTTCAGAATCTGTGTCTTAGGATTTCCTCCAGCTAATTGTTCTCGTTATGTTGTCATGAACAATAAAATATAATTAAAGTAATAAAAAAGCATCGAGGCCTAATATGCAAATGCTGGGCCTGCCATGAATCAGATCTCCCAGGAGCTTTCCCCTCTCCAGGCACAGTACTCGATGTTCCCAAAGTTAAAAGCAGGGAGGGATTTATTGCAGAGAAGATGCAATAAAGAGATATATAATAAATAAATATAGATCTATGGAGGCATTCAGTCACTTCATCACCACTGATGACTGTATGGCACACAGCTGCAGAAGGAGAGGCAGACGTGGCTGCTTGTCTTGCACTCCCACACTTTTTTTTTTCTTTCTTTCTTTCCCAAGCCTCTCTTTTCCCCAAAAGGAAACCAAAAAAGGAAGTGTAAATGTCCTGCGTATATATGTGAAGTATCATGTAGAAAATGATTTCATCCCACGCTTCCCCTCTTTGCTCTGAACTTCATCAAAACAACAAATTCTTCAGGCTCCCAGACAGTCTGCTGGCTTCCTGATCCACGCTCGCTTCGCTCCGAGCAAGGAAAAGCTCCGTGTTCCAGAGCAGCAGTGGCCTGGATGTAGCTTCAGGCAAGGTATGGTCCTGTGTGCCCAGCCAGGGATCTGCTCCCGACTTTCCAGAGCCTGTTTTCCTGCCTCTTTCCAAGTCCAGTGTCCCGCCTTTGAAGTGTATGCCGGCAAGATTAATTAAAGGGAAGAAGCGTGGTGTCCTAGATGATTGGGATTAGCTAATAAGGTTATTTTAGTCTGCTGGCATTTGCTGGGGGGAGACTGATGTTCCACAAGTTCCTTTGTGCAGAGGGGGCAGGAATTACTGGCAGTGGAGACATCCTGCTTTTCGTTCCACATCGGCCCTGCTCACGAGCTTTAATTTCTGGAGGAGCAGCATGGAAGTTTCCTGAAGTTCTCAGGCAGAGATGTTATTTCCAGGTGTTTGAGAACAAGTGGCTTGTAGCACCAGGACAAGGGGGAATGGCTTCACACCGACAGAGAGCAGGTTTTGGTGGCATATTCGGAAAAAAGAATTCCTTGTGAGGGTGGTGAGGTTGCCCAGAGAAGCCGTGGCTGCCCCTGGATGTGTCCAAGGCCAGCTGTGGAATGTGTCCCTGCCCATGGCAGGGGGTTGGAACAAAATCATCCTTAAGTTCCCTTCCAACCCAAACCATTCCGGGATTCTGTGCAGGTTCGAGACAGGCATGTCTCTCTCAGACTCTTGTACATTGCCTAAACAGCAGGGAGTTACAGCAAGGACGTGTTTGTGTTCAGCCTGCGGCAGAGGAGAGGGAAACCCACACCTGCTAAAACTTAAATGCCCGAATACCCCGCGTGGCTCATCTTTTCCTACTGGAGGTTTTGAAGGGGAGCAGGAACCGGCTCTTGGCCGCAGTGTTTCTGGAATGTACGTGCAGGGAGGGATCAGTTCTTGGATTTATGTTGACCTTAACCTGTGAGAAAAACTCCTGATGAAACGTGCGTGGGAAATGCAGGGAACGCGGGACTGGACAACAGAGCAAGGCCTGGGAGCAAACAGCACAGCCGGGGACTGCCTGAGGCTCCGCACTGCCCAGCTCCTGCCACTTCTACTCTTTTAATTCGCTATTTATTTTCTTTCTGCTCTAAGTTTCGCCGGTGTCATATTTTCCATGGAGATGGAGGCGCGGGCGCTCCCTGCTCTGAGCGCTGGTGACACGGCAAAGCCGGGCTGGGGATGGGGAATGGAGAAAGGAAACACGGGAAGAGGGAAAAAGGGAAACCTCCTCGGTTAGGGATGCAGGGGGACGGAAAGCTCTTCGGCAGGGACACAGGGTCAGGGAGGAGCGGCTGCGACCGAGCGGAGACGGGAAGAGAAGGAAACACCCCGCGGGTCGAGAAAAAGCTTCCCGAAGGGAAAAGGCCTCGGCAGGGACCGGGGGAAGGGCTGCGAGGGAGGGGGAGGAGGAGGAGAAGGAGGGGAAAGAGGAGAGGGAAAAAGGGACACCTCCTCGGTTAGGGATGCAGGGGGACGGAAAGCNCCGGCGGGACGGGCACGGGCCCCCCGCGCTCTGCCCGCGCCGGGGAGCGTCCGCTGCTCCGGGGAAAGGTTTTCTTCTTTCCCCCCTCGAGCCCACCGAGAATGTTTTGTTGTTTCTTTTTTTTTGTTGCTGTTGTTGCTGGAGTTTTTTCCTTGTTGGAGTTTTTGCTTTATCCCCCACGCCCCACTTCCGTGGTTTGGATATTCTGGGTGACTGCGAGAAGAGTTTTGGAGTTGTTTTGGATTGGGTTTGGTTTTGTTGGTTTTTTTGTTGTTGTTCCCTTCTCCTGCCCTTGAACTGAGTTTGTCCTCTGTGCATGCCTCTTCTGGAGCAAGGCTGGATCCTGAACCTCGGTGCATGTAAGGGGCAAAGCCTCGTCCATATTCCTGCAATAAGAGTAAAATGTAAATTGGATAATACGACTTCTTGCCAAAGGCTCCAATGAGTGGCACACAGTCCACAATCACGGACAGGTCAGTATAAAATGAGATTCTTCGGTTTGTTTTTTTCTCTTTTTTTTGAAGTGTTGAATATTCGCAGAACTCATGTACTTTGTGTCTTGGCTTCAGTGACAGACGGGATGAGAAAGGCAGGATTAAATCAGAGGTTCTGGGAACCAAAGGTGTCTTGACTGTCAAAGCGACTGGGTTAACTTTGAAACCGGAGTATTTCAAGTCCAACAGCTTTCAGGCCTGCCAGGCTGACTTTGTAGGAACCAGGGGTGGTAATTCAGCTCCCAGGATGGGCTGCTGCTGCGGGGAGTGTTCCTGCAAGGAGTTAAAGCAGGAGAAGCCACCAGAATTTAGGATTCAGCTCAAGGCTGAGCTCAGAGACCGTGTTGAGGATGCGCTTGGGTCTCCTTGGGTCAAGTGCTGCAGAGAGGTCACTCCAGGTGAGGGCAGGAGGGATAGTTGACAAGCAGGAATGTCTGCTGGTGTCTGCCTTAGCAGCAGCCTGCCTTCAGATACCTGCTCAGGCCCCTGGGCTGCTCTGCAGGTGCCTTCACAACTTCTGGAGTTCTCTTGTTTGTGCTGGGATGTTTCAGAGGAAGGGGAAAAAGAAAGTGACAAAAAAAAAGTCAAGTAGGAAACAACATGCTTTTGAGGCTAGAGTGGAATGAGTGTCTTCAAATTTTTTTTTTGACTACTGTATGCTGTAAAAATCATTTTATGTATCGTGTTGTATCTTTATGGTGTCTGTTTGGTGGTTAAGGTGTGAATGTGTGTGGCAAAGGCCTGCCTTTGGCCTTTCATGACCAAGCAGTTCTGGCACAGCAGCGAAGCTGGGGCTGGGACAGAGCAATGATGCTTTGGGGTGCCTGAGCTCACCAATTTTAGGCTCCAGATGTGGTTAGGAAAGAGACTGAGTGTGGTTCTCACTTAAACCCAGGCCTTTTTGTGACTCCACAGGTCCTCACAGACAGCACAGTCCAACGGGCTCTGGGACAGCTCAGACTTGTGTACAATCTGTGTTTACAACTCTTGACAGAGTATTAAATCTTGGCAATTAATTTTGTAGTTTGTACTAGCAGAGTTTTCTGTTTTGCAGTGCATGAATGATTCTTGAGTTGCAGGATGTTTTTCTGTGTGCCAGGCAAGGCAATGACAGTAAAAAGGCATTTCAGTGGATTTGTGAGGATTTTGTTACGTACTTCAGGCCATATGTCCTGTGGCAGTTGCATGATATCAAAAAGAACGACAGGATTTTCATACCAAGAAGCAGCTGAGTGATGCATGGAAGGGAAAAGCACGAGAACAGGGAATTTAATTTACTTGTTAGTAAAACAAAATACTTTCCATTATTGAATTGGAGCAGCCAAATTGAAAATGCAGCGGAGGCAAAAAAAGAGTCTTCATTTCCTTTTGCGCTCAGTCATGTCAGGAGGATGTTTCTGTTTGGTGTTCCATTAAGGTTTTGGATCAAAAGGCTTTTAATGTCAGGTGAGGAGTTGTCTCCACAACCCTGAGATTTCTGGGGTTTCTGGGATGGCTGGGGGAATGTGGGGAAACTGGATCTCTTCTTGTCGCTGTTTTTCACCTCTGGCCTGAAGCAGCCCCAGCTCGGGGGTACAAAGTCACAGTTCAGCCAGGAGGAGCTTTGGGGTGATCTCATTGTGGCCTGCCAGGACCTGAAGGAGCCTACAAGGAAGAGAGAAGAGACTATTTAAAAGGCCTGGAGTGACAGGACAAGAGGGAGTGGTTTCAAACTCTAGAGGAGGGTTCGATTGGTTATTAGGGCAAAATTGTTCCCTGTGAGGGTGGTGATGGGTGCCCAGAGCAGCTGTGGCTGCCCCTGGATCCCTGGGAGCACCCTGGGACATGAAGGTGTCCCTGCCCGTGGCAGGAAGATGGAAACGAGCTGATCTTTAAGGTCCCTCCCAGCCCACACCATTCTGGGATCCTCTGATGATTCTCTGATTTATTCCCAGGCTGAACCTTTCAGCAGAGCCCCAGACATGGTGGTGTTTGTTCCCGTCGTGTGGATCTCTGCCATTCCTTTTCATCCCCAGCACCGTGCAGGGTTTGGAGGGGATGGTTTTTGATCTCTCTTGTCCCTGCAGGACATTCCCTTTTCCCTTCGGGCTCAGGGAGTCTCTGTGTTGTCTCCTTCAATCTCCCTCTTCGGCTTGGAATGTAAAGCAGGTGCAATATAAATAATGTTGATGCTTCCACTGTCATTAGATGTACGTGGTATAAATCGTCTGACATGTTCAATTCTCTTTGTGTTTGTCAATCACCTTCCTTGGTGGGGTTGAGACGGGAATTGCCTTAAACCAGGGAAACCCAGCTTGCATCTGTGCCAGATGGTATTAGGAATATAATAGGGCAGCTTGGGCCTGGATTTTTCTCCATATTAGCTTTACATATTTGCATTTTGCATATACAGAGCTGCCTAAATCCACATTACAGACAGCAGATATTTCCTTTAGTATCCCTTCAGTTTGAGGTGACAGCTGTCACATTTCCTTGTCCAGGTTGCACTTGTCTCATCCTTGACATACTTTATATCTCTTGTTTTTGTTGATGATGTCATGATTACCATTAAATATATAAATCAGGAGTGTATGAAGGGTCGTTGCTAATGCTGTTCTGGAGCCAAGATAATAAATTATGTTTTTATTAAGCCCCCTCTTTTTTTTCCCCCCTTCTTTTATTTTTGTTCTCTTTCCCAGGAAAGTTGAATGGATTTTAGTGTCTGGCACTGCTGAAACACAGTCAGGCCAGTTCATATCTGAATGTGTCTGGGCTCATTCTCTCTGTGGACTAAACCTTACCCCAGTTAATTTTGGTAGTGGTTATGCTCAGATTCTGTTGTCAGAACTCCCAAAGCAGCATCGTTTTCTGGTGTCTTTTTCTTCAAGTGCCTTCAGTCTGGAGGGCAGTGAGTGCCTGGGGGAGTGAGGGAATACCAGGAGTTAAACAAAAAAGGCAGAGCAGCTGTTAAGGCTCCTGAGAGTGTAATGGTTGTTCAGAGTTGGTGGAGGAGCTCCTGACACACTCTGCGTTTGGGGGAGCACCTACAGAAAATTATCTCCTGACATTGCACTTGAGGCTTAAAATCACATCAGCAAAACATTCCCCAGGACAGCCGTGGTGCCTGCACGGCTGCTGATGATTTGAGAGAGTTAAACACTGATTTAACTTCCCCTTCTTTCCCTCAGGATGTTCTTTTACTTTGTCAGCTGCTTTTTTTTCATAGTCCTGGTGCCCACTGGACCGTATCAAACCCTTCATCTCCAGCCTTATTGCTCTGCTCCTTTATGTTTGTAAACATTTACACCCTCTTAATTTAATCCTCTCTTAGCTATGCTGTATTTGTTCAGAGGCCTCCTGAGGTGGCATTTATCTTGCTGAGCTTAGTAAGTCTTTGAGGTAGACACCCCTGAGCTGCTCATCTGGCTCGACTTGATCGTTAGTGGAAGGAAATCTGCACATCGAGGGGACCTTTCTTATCCTAAAGGTATCTAAAATCAGTCAGGTGGCTGAGCTTCATCCAGCTCCGGATTTAGCTGAGATTCCCCATATTTAACCTGAAAAAAACCCAAAAAATCTATTTTTGGCTGCTCGCTGGTGCTGGGTTGGATTTTTGTTGCTGGATGCTGTTTTTGGAAGGCGGATAGCAGATTCTGAGTCTGTGACCAGCTGAGGGTTTGTCGGAGGAGTGTCCCTGTTCCTGCTGGAGCGTGCCCACATTCCCTGCCTCTGGAGCTGTCCTGGCCGGACCCTGGCCAGCTCTGGGCGTTGCTGTGTGCTGTGCACGGCCGGCCACACATGGCCGGGTGAGATAAGGGCTTTATTCTTCCCAAGGCCGGGCTGAAATTCTGAAATTCGGCCATTTCCAGCCTCTGCCTGGCCACCAAAGGCCGGCCCGGGCTCGGCTGTATCCTGTTATGACACTAAAGAAACATTTGTGTGCCATTAATTTTTTTCCCCTCTCGGAGTTAACTGTATTTTTCTTCCTGTCACCGTTCCAAGCACACTTCAGGGTTGAGCAACTGCACGGCTGCAGGACTTGCTTTTTATGCTTCTTTCTGTTTATTAAAGGCCAATAAAAGAAAGGAGGCTCTTGCTTTTGCAGGACCTCGCTGAGGAACTGGTGACTCCTCTCTGCAGTTGCTTGCAAATGAGTTTTATTTATAACCGTGCTGTAGTTTCTGTTGCTATGATTGGAAAACAGCAGAGGTAGAATTTACACATAATTACCCTTGAGAAGTTTTAATTGGTGATTTGCTCCTGACTTGGTATTAAAATAGGCTCTAATTGTTTCTTATCTGCTTCAGATGCACTTTCCCTGTCTTTGGCTCTTTGGAAGTCCCTGTAGTAATTGGGAATTCTTTGACTGTCTGGTGGGGAAAAAAGAGTTTTATTTCGTCCAGCAGGGTAAGAACTGCACAGAAAGTCACACCTCAGTGTTACTGACTAGTTAGGTGTCATTATCATGCATTTTTTCATTAGCAGAGTTTGTAAAATCCAATATTTACAGAAAATGGGCTGCAGCATGACGTCTAAGGATTAAAAAGAATGATAGTCTTTGAGTGGGGCTTTTCATCGTTGTGCCTTGGCTGAGTTTGGAAATCAGCAGTTGACAGAGTCTGTGCATAAATTCACGTTTTATTTCGCTCTTCTCAAGGCTGGCAGAAGAGAGGACTGGGGTGTTTGCTGCTGGCTGGGACACAAATGCTGCCACTTCATGTTGCATAGTTTATTAGGGCTTTTACTGGAGACAGGAGCTGAGGTGAGCTTGATTTTCTAGTTTTGAGTAGAGCTGTGGGCGTTGTGATTATTTGGGTGGAGGCAGGAATGATATTTCATCTGTGAGCCCAATTGTATAATTCTCCCCGTGCACAGAACTCCTGTTAATGGCATTTTAGCATTTCAGATGGATGGATTAGGGAAGGTACTGAGTATGTTGGCTCCTTCGGTTTTAGATTTTCAAAATTCTGGTCCACATCTACAGGAATTTAGCGGCAAAAAAAAATTACTCAGCGCTGTCCTAGCTGGAGATGCTTGAGAAGGAGGAAAGTGCAGCTTGCCCTTGGAGCAGGAGTTTGCCAAGGTCACTGTGGGATTTGTTCACTGGTGTCCTTTGACTTCCATGACCTGTGTGGGAGGAGAGTTCCTTGGTCCTGGAGGGTGACAGCAGTGACCACAGTCGTCCTGCTGGAAATCAAAGAGTCTTCTGTTCACTCTCACAACTGCTCTGGACCTTGTTGTGACAGTGCTGGTTTTGTGGAAGTCATGATTGGTGTACAAGTGGTGTTTTGCTGTAGAAGTAGTGATTTAGGCATTGGAGATTTTGGCAGTTCATCCCGAGGCTGTACAGGCCACTGATGAATTTGCCTGGGGGAGGTGGTACAGACACCTGTACCAGTTATTTTTCCATATTTCATGGCTAGACACCAGGATTATTTGGTTATTTCCTGCAGCGGGGTCTCCCAGTGAATTTGTGTCTAAAGGATTTGAGTGACTTCAGTGCCTGCTTCTGTTTTCCCAAGAAGCTTCGGAGTATAACCAACAGGAATTTTGACATTAACTCCTGTTTTCCCATTTTTCCCGCAGTATTTTCAGTGGCATCCTTTACCTCTCATGGTTTTAATCCTCACCCCCACCTGGCCAGCCCTGTGCTGTAGTTTGCATTTCTGCAGAGTGTCTCAGAGAGGAGCAGTGTTTGCTTTGGTCTGGAGACTGAATTCTCCACTCCACCTCGAGGTGGTCGTTTGGGTCACCAGGGAGGTATGTTGGCTGTGCTGCTTGAAAGATAAGCTCAGCCTCTTGCCTTGAGCCTTCATCCAGGCTTCTCCTTGAATACCTCTTCCTTCCCTCTGAAAATTAGCAGTTGGAGATTTATTAATGAATCCCCCTTGTATTATCCTCGAGTTTCTAGCTGTAAAAAATGCTTCTTGTAGCATTCCAGATATTCCTCTGCTTAAGCACTCCCCCTGATATTTTATCTGCTTTGAGATAAGCAGATCTTCCTGTGTAAGAGATGTCAATAGCACTAAGAGAAAATCGACTTAAATGCATATTTTCAGGTAGGTGATGCTGTGTTCTGTGGCCCTGCTCTGGATAATTATTGGGTTTAAAGAATAAAAGTCTTAGTTCATGTCTCAGCTTGATGAAACTAAGGGTCAGGAGCCTGGATGTTGGTAATATCTCAACATCAGAAGAGAGGGCTTAAAGTAAGGACAGGAGAAGCAGCAGCAAGGGAATTAGTAGCATGAAAAGGGATGTAAAACGTGCAGTGTTTGATTAAGGACACAAATGGGATAAAATGCAAGGCAGGATACATACAAAATAGTAACAGCAGACTTAGAAAAAGACAGGAAGAAGCAACGTTTACTCATTTTGCTTTGAAAGGAAAACACGTAAAAATAAATACATTAAAATGACAGGAAAAAACAGCGTCCTTATGTTTCAAATGTAAGCATAAGTATAAATAGTAAAAGCCAAACAAACAGCGTTCAGCCTGTGACATTCACAAATGGTCTGGATGTTTTGTTATCACCCTGCATCCTTTCCTTGAGGATTTTCAGTGTTGTGTCTGTTTCACTTCTGAGGCCCATGGGCAGGAACCCTTTCTTGCAGAGCCCGATGGTAAATAAGAAACATTGCTGTTTACATTTGTTGGAAACACTTAAATGTGATCCTGTGGGGCTATTTTAAGCTCTGTTTTGACAACGCTGAAAGGTCTGGGCAGGGATGTTCGGTGTGGCAAAAGGGTTTTATGGAATTGCTGTGGCACTGGGAAAGCAGATGAGAGGAGTCCTTCCTGAGGTGGGAAAGATCACAGCACAGGTTTCTGTACTTGGAATAATTCTGGTGTGATGTGGATTGCTGTCCTGTCAGTCCCTGGATGGTCACAAGTGTGTGCTGGCCTGGACGTGGCACTCAGGGCTGAGCTCTTCCAAAAAATAAACCTTTTATGGGCAGGGAGCAGGGCTGGGTAAAAGTTGAACTGAGTGAATTAAGTAGCAGGGCCTCTCTTGGTGGTACAAAGTTGAAATGTTGGTGCTAAAAAACCTGAGAGGGAATCTCCATGTTCTGGCAGCTCTTGGTCACTCTCAGCTGGCATAAGAACTGTGGCTGCAAAGGCAAAACTCGAGCTGGTTCTACTCCTGAGCTCTTGAAACATGTTTTGGAAATTTTCAGGGATATTGGTAGGAATCTGAATTGTATTCAGGTGCTGTTCCTTACGAATCTGTGAGCAGCAGCACAATTTACTCTTGTTTGTGTGAGAAGCTGGTCCGGAATATATTTGCAGGCTGTGAATCCTGGTTTGTGTTATCACATGCAGCCCTGGGCGACTTCCCAAGTGCAACCAGTAACCTAAGAAGAGTTAAACACTCCTTTTTTAGAGTCCTGAAGCGCTGGAGAGGGGCTGGAAAACTTAGGTGGGACCTGGGTTGACCTGAGCAAGCATTTCCCAGTGTGGAGGAAAAGCCCCATGTGTTTAATGAAACACCAGACTGATGTGAGACAGGCAAGGGACTGGCAGTCCACCACTCCCATAAACATACAAGCTTCAACCTGCAGGCTCACCTGAAGCATCTGATGGCTGCTTGAAAGTGTTTTTTAGCCTGTTATGATAGTGGCTGTTGGTGCAGCTTCTTGGCAGCACTTCAGACAAGGCGTCTCCTCTCAGTGCCACAGAGGCACCGCTGCCTTTCTGCCGTGCCCAGATGCAAAAGAGGCAGCAAAGAGATCAAAGCTGCCAGAAAAGTGATGGAAAACGTGGAAGGGGGGAGAGAATGAAAGGAGGGAAGCCATAACGAGCGAGCAGAGAAAGGAAATAGGAAAAAGCTGCAGTGCGAGACAGGAGAAATCAATAGGAAGTGAGTGAGAGGGAGAGAAACGGGAGAGCTGGTGGCAGCTGCCAGATAGGAGAGAGGTTTCCTGCCTGCCCCGTGCTCTGGAGGCACATGGCAGCCTGCAGGGCCAGGCCCTGCTGCTGCAAGGCAGAAGAGCCCTGGCAGGGCAGGGCTGCAGCTGGGTGTGCTGTGCAGGGCTGCAGCAACACCTTGGGTGTCTGGGAGCGCCTGTCTGGCTCTGCAGGAGGCTGCTCTGAGTGACAGCAGGTCCCATGTGGCACTGTTTGAGCTGTGTGCTCATCATTCCTGTTCTTCTCCTTTCAAAGCTGGTGCTTACCAGCCAGGACACAGCGTTGTTCTCTGCTCCGTGTCCATAGGATTTTTTTCCCCCCTTGCTTTGGAAAAATTATAATTATGTGATGTCCTAAATGAGGCAGTGACCTCAGCCAAAAGTGAGCTGCTGTTCTGGGGATTTAAAAGAGGGACTTTCCCTGCTGCTGCAGACTCTCTCCTGACTGAGGCAGCAGCATCAGCTCTGGCAAATATCCAGGAGGAACTGCAGTAGAGGAGAGCGAATCTATATCATGTGGACTCCCTAAACGTGAGGATGGGGGGGAATCCTCGTGTGCCAAGGATGAAAGAGATCTCCTGGTGCCCGAGTGCAGCTCTCCAGCTGGCAATTTGTTCCTGCAGCCTGTCGGGAGGCACCAAATGATGGGTTGTGGTTTGCCCTGCGCAGGCCCTGCGGTTTGGGGAGCGGAAGTGGTTCCTGTGGGCGCAGATCTGATCTGAGCAAACCCAGCAGCCTCACTCGCTCTGCCCGGGGAAGGTGCTCTGGGGATCCTGCTCACAGAGCCCTCTGCAGCTGCTCTGGGCTTTGCTGTGCTGGGAGGATGTGTCAAAGGCTGTAGGGCGCCCAAAGGAGCACCTGTGCAGGTGCTGCTCTACCCTGAACCATCAGCAAATGCCCTGCAATAATTTGGAAATAACGATCTAAGAGAGCAGAGCTGTCTACATCATTATTCCCTAGACATAGCTGGATTTTCCATCTAGATATCTCTAGAGCACAGGTTTAGATCCTTCAGTGCTGGGTGATTTGGTGTAAGAGTTTGATACTACCTGGAAGTGGTAAATATTGTTTGCCCAGCACAGCAGTCCCTTTGAGTACAGCTGAAAGCCCCAGGTTTTACACTCAGGTCACTCACCTTATGGAAAGTGCTGTGAGAGTGAAATAGCAAGGGGGGAAAAAATGGGACAAAAAAAAGGCCAGCGCATGTTTCTCGCAGTCTGGAAAGATGTAGGAATGTTGGTGCTGGCTGTAAATGCTGGAGTGGTGTTTGTTTTGGATGTTAACCAGCGCAACTTCAGCTGTATGTATGGCACAGCAAACCCTGACCTGCTCTCCCTTTCCCTTTTAGCAGGCTCATTATCAACTTTCACGGGTTTTTTGGGGTCTGCACCTGCTCACCCCGTGCCTTGCCCTCCCTTCTATCACCGGGGCACCTGGTGATCCAGGCACAGTGGCAGCTTTAGGCCAGGAGAACCCTTCTTTCCTGGCAGGGTGGGTGGGATTGGAGGACCTGCAGGTCAGCAGGGAGGAGGGGACAGTCCCTGGGCGCTGCTCAGGCATTCTGGAGGAGGCTCTTCCCTCTCCCAGAAACAGAATTAAACTTAGCTGGGAGGGGGAGAGGAAACAGCTGAGTTTTGGGCTGCCTGCAAAACTCTAAATCCTGCTCCTGGAATTCAGCCAGATAAAAAGAACCTGTGCCTTCCCACTCCCTTCTTATTTTTTTTTTTTAATTTTTTAAAATTAATATCTGTTTTTATGATCATCCTGGCCCTGCAGCTCCTGGGAGGTAGCTCTGCTGAGCCTCCTCACTGGCTGCAGTGACAGGAACATCTCAGCAACTCAGAATGTGCTGAAAATTTTGCTCCATCTGTCGCTCTCCATATCCAGAGAAAATGGCTCCTTCACATCTCCAGATTGATTCTTGGAGTACTGATGGGTTCTGATCAGCAAAGGTTCTCAAGAAACTTGAAGTTTAAACTTGAATTAAGTTGGTTTTGTTACTGGGGAATCTGGCCGTGTTCTGGCCCTGGTAATCCAGGCACAATGCTGGGAATATATATATAATTTTGGGGAATATATTGCCACCCAAATAAATGTCGCTATAAAGTATATATAGGGATTTAGGATTTTCCTTTTTTTTAATTTTTTTTTAAATTAAATTACTTTTAGGTCAAAAAGCTTGCCCCAAAAGAGCATTTCAAAGAGGCAGAAAAATAAAGAACATGCAAATAATGAGGTGGGGTTTGTTGTTCTTTTTTTTCCTTTTTGTTAAATAAAAAGAGGTAGTCTGTAATTGGTTGTGGGGATGAGCACAAAGGGATTCTGGACACTTCAGACAAGGACTGTGACTGGTTTATTTAAACTGTAAATTTAAATGTGAAATCTTTTCATCCTCTCCTCTGAGTTGTATTTGGACCACTTCGCCGTGGCAGTAAATGAATAAATAAATGAATAGATCAATAGAGGAAAAGTAAAATACAACAATGAGCTGTATGGCAGTGAGGACCTCTCTCAAATATCTGTGAAGCTCGTTCCCTGTGGGATTTCAGGGAACACTCTCTCAGTTGTGCTCAGGTTGGTGGCAGCATTCCTGGATCTGTTTCCCAAGGCAGCCAATTCCATGAAAATGTGCAGGCAGAACTGCCCAGCAGCAAATGAGTTTTGTCTTGTGTGATCAGGAGCTGCCTGGGCTCTCCCCCTCTCCCTCTTTCCCATCACGTGGAGATGTTTGCTTTAGATTAAAGCACTTCTCTGGCATCCTGGTGGTTTCCCCTCTGCAGAAAATACCTGGGGAGGAGTTGTCTTACTGAACTGAGAGAAAACTGCATTTCCCTTTGCTTTGATGCGCTCAGCACTGACATTCTGCTGGAGACCCGTGCCTGATTTTTGCATTTACAGGTTTCTTGCATTTGTGGTAGCTCGGACCATCTCAATTCCTTAAGCTCAGCTCTTGGTTCTGGTGATGACACAACATTTTGTTAGCCCTGTGGACAGCTGATGGGTGATGAATGCATCTGGTTGATACAGAGGAAATTGGAAGGGAAGTTTTGGCATTTGGAGTTTGCCAGGACAGCAGGGAGAGAGTTGTGGTTTCTTTCAGGCACGGGTGACTCTGATCTAGCTGCTAACAGCCAGCACATTCAGCTTTCTGTAGGTAAGCTGTGTGCATGCTCTGCTTAAACAGAAATAATAACGCTTCATTTTGTCTATTTGATGGTCAGATGTTACCTGGGAAGCTGTCACTGGGTTAAAACTGGCCTGATTTCTGCCCTGCTGCCCCTGCAGAGGAGCAGGAAGCACCTCGTGTCCAGCACAGTGCAAATACATTATGAGTAAATAATAAAAAATGCAGGTGAATCAGCTGCCAGGCCCAGCGAGGAGGTGCAGGGAGCTGTGGGAACGTTGCTGCTGTGCAGTCTCAAACCACAGGCAGATGCAGGGCTGGACTTAAACAAGAAAACTTCCTGGCAAGGTTTGAAACCTTCCTTTCCTCCCCCTGTGTCCATTTGGGAATGGGGAGAGCCCTGGAAAGGGCTGTGGGTTATCCATTGGAGAGCAGAGTCAGAAATAAACTGAATTCTGGGGGAGATCAACTGGTGTTTGACTCATTAACAGTACCTGGAAACACTGGGAACTCTACATTTGTGTGTTCTTTGTTGCACTGAAGCATTGGGAAAATAAAAGTGTGTTTTAATGCGTTAAAAATGGATTTCTGCCTTTTCAGAGTACAGGCAGCGCTGCCTTGTGTTTTTACTTGGGTTTTTCTTCCCTGCTTTTTGAATTCTGGGCTGGAAGGCTGCAGGTGTGGGATAAAATAATGATGCAGCCAGTCCTTTTTAACTTCTGGGGTCAACATTTTGATGTTGATCCTGTCCTTGAGTCCGTTCATGTTTTGCTCTGTAAAACTGGGGTGGGATGAAGTTTATGGTGAAATAAAAAGGACCTGCAAAATTCTTTGGAAAGAATAAATGAAGCTCTGCCCCTCCCTCCCCGATTCTGGACGAATAGTGAGCAGTTCATAGAGTTTTATGGGCCTGGAAGTATTTATTGCTGACAATTCCCAGCCCTGGAGTGAACCAGAACAAGGTACTGAGTGCTAAATCCATGGAATCGGTCTTGTGTTTTTTATCTCTCTCTGAATTACGACACAGTTTTAACAACTGTGGTCAGTTTGCTGTGAATGAAATAGATTTTGTCGTAGCAAATGCAGTTCGCCAGCTCTCACTGCTCTCTTTTCAAATTGTCAGCTATAGAATGATTACTTTTCTCTAATTTATGCTGTTTTGGCGTGGACTCAAGTTTGCATTTAGTGCGTGGCATAAATATTGTATTTTGGAGCTGCTTTGGGGGGGCTTTTTTTTTTTTTTTTTTGGGGTCAGACTTACTGGAATTGGTTGAACTTAATTCAATGACAGGATAAGCAAAAATTTGTTTAGATAGGCTGTTCTGAAATGTTTAATGCCTTCTAAAATTGTTCATGGTAAAAGATCAAGGAAGGAAACTCTGTGACCTTTTAAGTGCAGCTCCATAGAACCCATTTTCCTATGCCAGAAGTCAGCCCAGACAATGAAACTGAAAGAGGGTTCCCGTTCATGAAGGATCTTTCATGTTTTGCTTATGCAGATTTATTTTTTTTATCACAGATTTAGCAGACTTTACAGCTGTCTTTTAATCAGTTTCCATATTTGTACCAGAACTTTCTTATTTTAATTGCTGTCTGTAGAAGCCATTCAGCTGCTTGTTGTGTGACACAGTAGAAAATGATAATTTTCTGTAATTCTTTTCTTGGCTTAGATCACTCCATTAATATCTATTAGCAGAAAAGGCTCTGAGTTAAAATTTTGTGCTGCAAGTTTTAATTACTCAGTTTTTTTTTTTTTTTTTTTTTTGAGGGCTGATTTTTAAAGCCCTTTGCTGAGGGTTAATGCAGCCGTGCATTAAGAGCAGACAGCTGTGGTTCAGCCTTGTAATGATTGACTCTAAACTGGGTTGCCAGTCTAATCCTAACTTGTGCTGATCTGGGCTTTTTGCTCAGCTGCCTGCAGCCCCGGAGGTGGGTTTTGTCCAGAGCACAGGATTTGGGTGGTGAATCATCTAAAATACTAAACTGAGTTGTATCTCCAGCAATAAAGTTGATTTTCCCACCCACTCACTTTAGCAGTTTCTCCCCTGTCTAAATCACCTCTGCTTTTTCCTTTGTGGGTAGTACTTCTGCAAGTGATTTAATCTTCTATTTCTCCTCTGCCAGCTTTAATTTGAATTTGCCCTGGCATGGTGCAGATGCTGTCCTCAGGTTTCACTCAGTGACTGCTACAGCCCATGGTTGCACTTGAAAAATTGAGGGTTTTCCTTAAGGCATTCTCATCTCCATCCTAAAAACATCTGCTTAACTCTTACACAGCAAAATGCTGTGAAAATTGAAAGTTTGCAGGAATTCTGGCATGTGCATGGCCTTCCCAATAAGTTGAATATGCCAAATATCTGTGATATTACCTGTACATCACAAGGTGCCACAGACTTCTATCACTTATTTTTTAAAAAAGGAGTTCTGGTGTAAGGTAAGAATGGCTGATCTGGACAGCATTCCCACTTCAATTGTTGATCTGCTTTTTCACTGCAAAAACAATTTCCTGTTTCTGCACCTCAGTTTTCTGTTTTCCCAGCTAAGTTCCAGTAATTGCAGGAGCTGAAGTAATGAAGGGTTTGTCTGTGTGAAGCAGTGGGCTTGGAAAATGATAACTTTATCTGCTCTAAGCTGTCCTTAAGTTGTCTCCTCTGACTTGCAGGAATTGCTGAGAGGAAGCTGCTGTGTCTTTACCTTCCACTGCCTCTTATGTAACCCAGCATAGCTGGGATGCTCAAATGAAATATTAACTCCTTTGTGCATCAGGTGGTTTCCTGCTTTCCATAAAACACATCCAGAGCAGCCTGAGAGAAAAATCTCTTAGTCCTTTGCTGCTTGTGAGTGGCTGAGAGGAATAAAAGGTTTTGAGACGACTCACAGGCTCTTTTTTTGGATGGAGAAGAGCAAATATAAAATTCCCCATGCTTGATTAAAGTGCAGTTCTGTGCCTCTAACACCTTTATGACTTTTTGTGGGAGGTACTGACGGAGCAGGCCGTGATTTTCGTGCTTGGAAACACTCAGGTGTTTCTCAGATGTGTCTGAAAGGTGTAAGTCATTGAGTGGACTCTGGGTCCTTGCTGAAATATGTCACATTTCTCACATTTCTTCTCGTCTGTACTTTCATATTTACACATTCCGTCAAAAAATAACGCCATAGCAGTCTTCTGCTAGTTCCTCTTTCTTTAGGATGTGTGGGATGGGTTTTGTTCTTTGACATAGAATAGAAGAAATGAACATTCTGGGCCCAAAGAAAAGGGAGAGAATGAGGGTCAGGGCTAATATAAAGCTTTGTGGCATATTTGGATATTCTGACAAGAAATCGGGCAGCCATTCCCTCAGTGATAACTTTTGGGGCTGATAAGTTGGCAAGCGTTTTAATTATTGATGTGATGTGTTATAATGTTAGGAATTCACTGCTTAAAAATGCAGGTGTCCATCTATCCCATATCCTGGTGGCGTCTGTATGGAATTCTTTGGCAATAACACGTTGTCTTCATCCATGCCTGCTTGAACTTCCCAAAAACTGGGAGTGAGGTTTGGCCTCTCCAGCTGAACTGCAGATATCACATCAAGGCTGGGTTGGGTTTGGAGGGACCTTAAAGGTGATTTTGTCCCTGGGCCAGGGACACCTGCTGCTATCCCAGCGCGGCCTTGGACACTTCCAGGGATCCAGGGGCAGCCTGCAGGATCTTCCCCCATCCCAGCCAGGATCCTGGGTGTGTGGCAGGCTGAGGATTTCCTGGCAGGGCTCCCCCAGCAGTGGCAGGATGGGATGCTGAGCTGGATTCTTTCCGCGGGGCCGTGGGCTCGGTTCCTCGGGGAGCGCTCTCGGCTTCCTCCCTCCGGAGCTCTGGGAAGCTCTGCTTTTCCCAGGCCTGGCTCCTTGCTGGGGTAAAGGTCTGCAGATTCCCTGTAAATATTTACCGGAGCCCAGCCTGGCCAGCACAGGGGTTTGAACAAGGAGAGGAGCTTGGCGAGGAGGAAAGAATTCCGTGATCCATGTAAAATATTGGGAGCCAGTGTTGCTGTTCTTTGCAAAGAGGGGTGGAGCGCAGAGATTTCAAAATTCTGGAAAGTGAAACCTGGGATGTTCAGGCTTGGAACTTGTGTGATGTTTTAGAAGCACTTATTTGACTTAATTTTCATTCATTATATTATTCTTCCTTCTGAATAGGCAATGACAACTCTTAAAATGAGTTGTTCACTACTTACTCCTACCCCATCTTTCCCATTTCTTTTTTAATTAAGTATTTTTTTCCATACTTTTTCCATATCCTCCTTTCCTGCTGTTGTCCAGGACTGTAGAAATCCCCATGGATTTAAAACAGCGATACTCCATTTCCAGTCCTTGCCATTTCTTGGCTATCTCTAATTGCTCCTAAAAAACCTGATTGCATCAGACTTTCTTGCTTTTTATGGTCATTTTTTTCCCCTCCTCCAGATTGTTTTCTTATTATGTCCTGTGACTGAGCGTACTGGGGGAAGGAAATCTGGGAAATCAGAGTAGGAAGCAAGATAGAAGCTTCCATTCCTGAATCTTTCTTGTTTTTACACTGTTTCCTGGCAGCTGCGTTGGTTTGTGCTTGAAAGGGATGTATTGTGTTGCTTTCTCCCAAAAACTGCAGATAAAATGGAAATAAAAATTAATTCTCTAGTTTTCTTAAGTTAATTATTTCCATAAGCCAAAAAAAAAAAATGCAGACAACAGTTAAGTCTTACAGGACTGTGCCCTAAAGTCCTTTTTTTTAAAATACTAAACGTTTTTCCTGATAGACTGAAATTTCATTTGGATTCTTCAAAGTCTGTTTGACTTCTTTATAACAAAGAGAAGCTGCAATATCCATTTCTGACCTTTTTAAGCTTGTTTTATGGTACAAATACATTTCTTTTCCCAAGTGCTCGTGCCAGTAACAGAATTGTTATGTCTCAGGGAATTGAAGATGTCCCTGCTGAGTTAAAAGCCTTGAAGCATATTCCTTTTGTCTTCCTGGTTTCTCCTCAATGACTTTAATGCTTCAAGTTAAATATTTTGCATTAAAATTTTAAATGGATGAATTTGAGGGGTTTTTGTAAGGATATTTTATATATAGATATATATTAATGTGGGGGTTCAGTGTTTGCAATTTTATATATGACTATGAGAATTCAAAAAGCAAAACAGGCTTACCTTAAAATTACAAAAGGTAATTTATTTGCACATATTAAGAAGAGAATAAGAAAAGAAAAAAAATAAACAACAAATGAAACTTTCAGACCATCCTTTTCTCTCCCCACAAGTATTCACTTTCCTACACACAGCATGAAAAAGACAAAACCTGTAACTTTAGTCAGTTTTACCAAACCGTGTCAATCTATAAGACATGAATACATGTATAAAAGACATAAATATGTAAAAGACATAAATAAACATATGAAATACACAAATATAGAAAACCAATACATAATATTCTGTGATGTTTTAGGTATTTTTATGATTGTAAAGCAACCTGCAACCTTAAAGTGGTGGTAAGGGTAGACTGAGCAGTTGGGAAATGTGAATTTGCTCTGTACAGTGAAGGAAATGGGAAATATAAATGTTCTAACCAAAATATCATTTAGTAAATTAAGGCTTATTGGTCTGTTAGGTTGTCCCATCTGTGTTTCACTTGATGATGAAGAGCATTAGGCAGAAAAATGTGGAAATGCTTGATTTGAGAATGTAACCCAAGTTTAAAAATATCTCTGTTTTGACACCCTCAGCAGAGGCTGCTTGGTGCATGTGATTCTCACTCAGGCATGAATAAACTGGATCTGAAGCCCTGCTCTGGGATTTGCAGCCCCTTTTCCCTGCCTTCCTTAACTCTAATTCCACATTGATTAAAGAAAACCAATATTGATCATTTTTTCCCTTGTTCTTCCCAAGGGATGTTCCTGTGAGGGTCTGAGCTGATCCTGGCCTGGCTGGGTCCTTCCCTCTGGTTACCATTTTCTTCTGGAGAGCTGACATTATCTGATTTGTGAAATTCCTAGAAAATTGAGGAGCTGGGCAAAGGCTTCAAAATAGGAACCAATGAGACAGAGCCCTCTGCTATTTCGAAAATGATAATGCATGCCACTGGAAAAGGGAGAAGCATGGAAAATACAAGTTCTGGCTGGGAAATTATTGCATGGAGCAGGGAGATGGAAGGGTAGGAGCTGATTTATTTGGCTTCCTGTCTTCTGGGTAATTGCAGCCTTGCTGCAGTTGTGGCTTGGAGATGATGCTTGGTACCAGCATCTGTTGGACAGGCTGAAAAATTTGGTCATGAGAACTGAGGAGATGCAAAAAGAAAATAACTCTTATTAATACATTAAAGTGGTTTGCTGCAGTTTCATTTTTTAACAGGCCTCGTGGTTTGGGAAGGGTGGGGAAAAAAAAAAAAAAAGCAGAATTTAATGAGGAGTAGGGCAATTCAAGCCAAATCACCAGAAATGAGTTTGGTGGAGTTCTCTGGGGTTTGATGGCAAGGACTAAAATAGAGATCTTGGTTTTTCCCTGCTCTGTCTGTACGTGGCAGTTTGGCCGCTTGTTAATGGAGGGCCGGAGCCCGGGGCGTGCTCGGAGCCCTGGGAAGATTTACATTAATCAAACACAAACAGACAGTGTAGCGTGAAGAAATTTCTATCCCGCCAGCACTGCTCCCAAACTTCATTAGGTTATTGGGGCAGAAAAAGAAAACAGCCCCTTCACCCTGCAATCCTTCCCTGGGGCTTGACCACTCGGGGAAGCTCAAAAACCTCGCAGCCCCCCTGCTTTGACCTCTGAGTTTCCCTCTGAGCGTGGCACAGAGGGGCAGTGCCTCGTTCTCCCTCGTTCCCTGCCTCCCCACTCCTGCCACGATGCAGAGGTTGTGTTTTCCTGCTGCTGGGCTCTGCTTTTCCAGGTGCCACGCGTTGGAAAACGCCCCGAGAAGCCAACGCGTGCCCGGCGTGGCACGGCGTGACCCTGGGAAAGGCTGGAAGTGGATTGAGGGGAAAATCTCAGTGCCCTCTGCCAAGCCTTTGTTCCTGTGCCTCGTGATCCTTGGATCCATGTTGGGATTTCGTGGTGGGAATGCACACAAATCTATATCTTTAGAGATATATATATATATATTTATGTGCATGCATATTGATGCACGCAGAACAGGCATATCCTTCCACCACGTATACATAAATATAGATACAAATTTTTCTGCCCCCTCCCAGGACAGCTGGAGATGCTGAGTTTTAAAACCCCAGCCCTGTCTGTCTCTCCTGCTTCCCTGTTGCTGTGGGCTGGCCGTGGGTGCTGCTCTCCCCGTGCCCACGAGCAGCCCTGGCTGATGCTGCTCGGGAGGAGGTGGGAGAGAAGAGGTGGAGTTTCTTCCCTCCCCTGAGTGGTCAGTGAACAATCAGGCAGATGCCTCCCAAGGATACCCGAGGAGAAGGCTGAAAACACCGGGGAAGCTTCCAGGGAGAGCAGCTCAGGCTCCTTGGGGAGGATTTGGGATCAGAGCGCTCCCCCTGGGAAGGGGCCTTTGGGATGTCCCTGCTCAGCTGACTTTGGCGTGTGGAACAGGTAATTCAGAGCCTTTGTTCCTATTCCCTGAGCCAGGAATACCTTCCTTGGATGCAGAGCAGAGAGAAAGGATTTTTCCTTTAATATCTACTGGAAAAAAGGGTGGGAGGGGAGGTTTGTCTCCTTTTTTTTTTTTCCCCCTTTCCTCTTTTAATAACTGCTATGTGAACCTGAGTTCCTCCTTTGTATTTTCATTGTGGAAATGACCAGTTTCATGTGTTTGCTGTGAAAATCTGTGTCTTGGTGTCTGAGCTCCAGAACAAAGGTTTTGACAGCCTGGAAAGATGCTTTAGATGTAGATGCTGGCAGCACTCCCTTCTTTCCATTTCCCAGTAATTCCATACCAGACCTTCCTCACCAGCCACAGGGAATGTGATTTTTGATAAGCTGATATTTTATGCATGTCGATGTTAAATTAGCTGTTGGTACTCAGGCAACCATCTCTGAGTGTTTTGGGTGGGGTTTATTTTTCTGGATGCATTTTTCACTGATGTATTTGTTTTTGTCATTTTATTTTATTGTGAAGTGTTCTAAAATTTTAAACAAATGGTTATCAGTCACAGTGATGGTGTGGACAGATTGGAGGCAGTGTTGATACGGTGACAGCCATCAGCACTGAGAGAAAATGCAGTTTTGTACTAATATATGAGGTTGTGATGTAGAAAGGCTGTGAGATGCTGGGGGGATTTGTTGTTGTTGTTGTTTTGATATAAATACAAATACAGCCAGTGAGGGCTGGCAGTTCTCATCATCCTGCCTGATGAGGGGGAGGCACCAAGAGCTGAAGGTGTCGCTGAACCCAGTGGGGAAACAACTCCAATCTGGCATTGCTGTTTCTGCTGCCTTGGTTATCTCCATTCCCCTTCACATATCTTGGGGAATTTGCTGCAGTCACCTTTTACCAGCTGGGAGCTTTCCTGAGTAAATATTTGTTGGGTTGGTTTTTTGCCCCCCTTTTGCTTGTATTTTTATTTATTTTATGAGACCCAAGAGGCAAATGCTGATACAAACACATCCAGAGGCCTATTAATAGCTCTGGGTTTGACTCACAGGCTGTTCTCAGGATCTTGAGCCATTTTACAAGGAGCTTCACTCCTGGATTTTTATCTTCCATTTTACAGTCAGAGAAACAGGGCTTGATGTTGCTGAGAAATCCTAATCCCGTGTTCTGCTCCAGTCCTTCCCATTGCTCTTTCTGGATTTGTGCTGTAGTTTAGGTGGAGGGGAGATGAAATGGGAAGGAGCAAAGCATGCCACAAATGCCTGTGTACATTTTTTCCCTCCTCATGCAATGTGTGCTATGTGCATCCTTCCTCTTGTGCTTTATGGGCCAGAGCTGCCTTTCAGGGGAGAAATAATTGGTTTGCATATCCCAGAAGCCTCTTTCTTCTTTCTTAGGCCATTTAAACAACTGAGACAGCTTCAACTCCAGTACACAGCACTGCTGATCTCTTTATAGCTCAGCTGATGTCACATTTTCTTTTTTTGGAAAACTGCAATGTATGGTGGAGAAACTTTCCGTGGATGCTTCTCCAACCTGAGTGAGTGCTGGGACAGAAACCCTGCTGGGAGGTGTGGAAGCCAGCAAGGTGAAATGCTCATTTAGCTGCATACTTGGAATTTAGGTTCCAGCAGTTTGGTTGCCCTTGGTGTTTGTATCTACAGGAGGAAAACTTCAGCAGCATTAGCCATGAAGGGCTGAGAGCTAAAAATACACTGTACAGGTTAAGCAACACTGTGGTAATGATTTCTTGATTCTCTCCGTGCTGCTGCTTTCCTTTGTAAAATTGTGGATCCAATTTTTCTCTTGGTGTAAATTAAGCCCCTGGGAGCACTTTGCCTTTGGGTGGTTTTAGACATATTAGCTGTAAATTACTTTATGGCAGCTGGGAAATGTTTAGAAGCTCTGCAGAGGTCAGAGGGGTGGATGTTGTCTGCACATCCCATGCAGAATGGGTGTAATTTGGCCAAAGGTTCATCACTGAGTGGGAGAAGGGAAGGCAGGGCTGGATGTGCTTTTGGGCTGAGTGTCTGCTCAGCTTTGAACTCATAAACTGCTGGTTCTGATGAGCAGGCAAGTCCTGGCTTACATTTCCAGGGCAGTGAACACTCATGAACCTCTAAAACAACCTGAGGAGGGCTGAAGGGAAATTTAAATTAAGACAAGGTGCTTGCTGACCTCGTTTGTCACAGGAGTGACTTAATGAAACCTCTGGGTAGTGCAGTAGGTCAGACCAACTGATAATACCTTTGGAATGTGTAAATCCATGGGGGAAGGTGCTGCTGAGCTCGTGTGCTGCTGCTGTTGTCAGGTCGTAGGGACATCTGTGGCAGGGGAAGTCACAGAATTCCAGCATGGTTTGGGTTGGAAGGGAGATCACCCAGTCCCATGGGCAGGGACACCTTCCACTGTCCCAGGTTGCTCCAGTGTGGCCTTGGACACTTCCAGGGATCCAGGGGCAGCTTCTCTGGGCACCCAGTGCCAGGGAACAATTCCTTCCTAATATCCAGTCTAACCCTGCTCTGTGTCACTTTGAAGCCATTCCCCCTTGCCCTGTCACCCCAGCCCGTGTAAAGAGTCTCTCTCCATCTTTTCCTGCAGCTCCTTCAGCTCCTGGAAGGTCTCACTGAGGTCACCCCAAAGCCTCTTGTTCTCCAGAACAATCCCAGTTCTCCCAGCCTTTCCTCTGCTCACCTCAGTGGCCAGTGACACGTGAAACCAGGCAGAGGTGGTGATGCTGAGGAGCACAGCAACAGCTCAGCCTTGTCACTTCTGTAAAACATCTTTTGGAAGACACATAGGAGGAGCAATAAATGTCTTACTGCAGGTTCTTTAGTACACTCTCAGTAGTTCCAGGCCATGGAGGTGTGGTGTTCCTGTGCCAGGCAACTGTACTCATTGTCCAGAAATGTGAACTCTGGGCCAAATACTCCTCTGTGCCTCTGAACCTTGTACGTATATTTGCAAAACTTAAAGCTCTCTAATTGGAGGCAGCGTTATGCTATTTTGAAAGCTACATTTCCAGTTGTATTACGTGCACTGAGTGTTGGAGTTGGGGGTTTTTTTTTGTTTTTTTTTTTTTTTTCTCTCCTCCCTTTCTAATTGCTGTCTTTTGCTGTTTTTAAGGACTGTTTCCACACCAGACTCGTTGCTGGTTCATAACAACCACAAGCTGGGTATGGCATTAATAAGGAACTAGGCTTGGTGCCTAATGAAATGCAAAAACTGCTCCCCACGCTGGGGCAGCACAAGCAATCCCAGCCCTGGGTGTGTGTGTGTGTGTCAGGTGAAAGCAAATCCCGTGGCACTCCACAGCTTTGGGTCTCTCTGGTGTGCTTAGGAAAATAAAATTGTCTCATTGCTTTGATTTTTTGGGGGGCAGTTCACTGGAAAGCTGCTGCAGACGCCATGGAGGAGGAGCGGTGCTGCTGCCACCGAGCCAGCTCTGCGTTGCAATTATTGGCAAGCAAAGCAAACATTTCATTTCCCTGTAATTAGCTGCAGTTTAGGGAGGGCAGGTTAATTTGGACTCCACGCCCTGTCTGCGCAAGAAAACCCCGGTGCTTGATTTGGTTCTTTCAGGCTGTGGGCAAAAGGGGTTTAAAAGGATTTTTTCAGAAGCGAGAGCTGGAGGAATGAATCACAACAAACGTGTTCTACCCCTCTTCCTTCCCTTCTTCCAAATAGCAAAAGCTCGGGATGCAAAGATGATGTGGAAATATGGAGAAAATTGGGTATTTTGGGGCTCTTCTAGTATGGCCAAACTGCATATTTCAGCTTTTTCTTGCTTCAGGGAAGCTTGAACTCTCTAGGCCTGGGAATATTTGTCTGTGGCCTCCTTGAAAATAAATAAATGAGTGAGAAAACTGGGTTATAACTTCTGAGATCACAAGCTTGACCTTTCTCCTGTACCTGGTCACTTGTGTAAAATGGGTCATGCAGTAAAAGCTGGGACAGGAACAAATCCTGAATGTTTCTCTTCTGCCGTGCGCTGGTTTTGTGTGAATTTCTGTGATGATAACATTTTCTGCAAGTCTTTTTAGAGAAACCCTTGGCCTCTTTCAGCATTTGTGGTGTTTAATTTTTTTTTCATTTTGAAGCTGTCAATTTTTTTTTTTCTTTCCCAGAGGTGAAAACTGAGAGATTCAGTAATTTGTAACCAGTCACGTTAGGAAACCAGTAGGAAATTGCTTGGGATTTGGCAACCTCAGCTCCCCACCAATTTCTGAGCAGGGTTTGTGCTTGCTCTGAGCTACATTCAGTGGCCAAACCTTATCCCTATTACTCAAATCTTGCTTTTGAGCTGAATCTAAAGGCAGCATTAAGGAAACATGAGCAACCTGGTTTATTTATGTTCCCTCCGGTGCCCCCTCCCCAGTTTTCATTTGTTTGGCTACTTCCAGCCCGTTGTAGGGATATTAAACAATAAATGGCCTTGTGTGACAACTTCAGGGCCTGCAGAGGGAAAGCTGCTGCTGCTTCTGAGCCTTGGAAGTCAGTCAGGAGTGGAAGAACAGCCCTGGCTGCTGAAAACGTCTCTGTGCCCTCCCCTTTGGAGAGTTTCTGCGGGGACTCAAAGTTCTTGCAGGGTCCTGGCCTGAGCAGCAGAGCAGCACAAAGGCCACATTGAGAATGGCTGCTGGGGAAGCCCTCCTTCCTTGCCTGCCCAGTAAATGCAGCTCTTTCTCCATGAAAAGCCCTGACATCAGCTCTTGGAAAAATCCAAGTGCTTGTGTCATGGAAAAAAGCTGAGGCACTTGCTTGGGCTGGGACTGAATGACTGAACTGTGGATGAAACTTCTCTGGAGATGCTTTTCTTCTTCCTTTTCCGAGCACTGCTGCTCGCAGAGAGACTCAAACCCTTCCCATCTCGGGGTTTTACAGGCAAGGACACTGAGGAAAGAGCTACAGCTGCCTGTAGTAAACTCGGAGTAGCCTGCTTGTCATTTTTACAGGACGTAGCATGATGATACATTCCCGTATCACCAGGAAATTCCATGTGTGGAGGCAGATCTCCAAATTCTTGCTGTTTGTTTTATGGAGAAGATTTATCTTTGCATTCTGGTTTTCTTTCATAATTTTAAGCTGGTTTCTTTTTGCTCTTTGCTTGCTCCCTTCTCATGCTGCCACCTTCTCTTCAGCCCTCTTGATGAAGCCCTCACCCAGAGCCAAGCACAAGGATGAAAGAGAAATCTGTGTATAGATATTTGATTTTTCAAAGCTTAAAAAGGAAGCATCCTGTGACAGTGAGGCACCAGTGGAATTCTCTTTCCCTGTAGAAACACCTCCCTCTCAGAGCCCTGACCCTCCCCATCTTACAGATGGAACTTGCCAGCCTTCCAGACTTTGATTTTTATCAAATTCATCTTAACCTAGTTTAAGTGTTTGGCTCAGCACGTTGGTTGCCATAGCACCAGTCCCTTGCATTGATCCATCAGGAAATATGCTGATGGGCTGTATTGGCCACTCTGCATTTTCTCTCCGAAAAGGAAAATTGAATGGTGTGTTCTGGTTATGGGTAGAGACATTAGTGGCCTGAAAAATGATATAATATTGAGTGGGAGGCATTTGCTGATGCTTTTTGAAGGCAAATGCAGCACTGAGGCTGCTGGGGATGTTCAGGGGGCTTTGACACTAAATTTCCTTCTCTGAAGGACTCCTGTCCGTGGAGCTGTCAGCAGTGCAAGGTTAATAATGCCAGGGAGGATTCCTCCATGAGTCACTGCGTCAGCTGTGCTGCCTGCCTCGGACTCCCACAAAAATAACACGGAGCTTGCAGTGCCTCCCTCCCTCCTGCCTCCTTGCAAGTCCCTAAAATCCATCCCTGGGCTCTGACAGCCCCCAGGGATCCTCCCCATTTGGATCCCTGTGTCCCTGCTCCGTGTGCCCAGTCCGTTGCCATCGGTATGCGATGGGTTTTTGGTTTTTTTTTTAATTTATTTAAGGAAAAACCTCAGTGGTTTCCTGAGCTTCTGTGCTTTGATCCGTGGAAAAGATGACCCAGCAGAAAGCTGCTCTTCCCGTGGGTTGATGCTGAGGTGACTGGAGTGGATGTGTTGGATCAGGGCTGTCCCAGGCTGGCTGATGTGGTTCCTGCTGTGTTTTCTCCTGCTTGCCAAGAGCTGCCCGCTCACATCCGTGTTTTCCCTGGATCTGCCTGTCACTTGTTACCTGCTCAGCTCCTCGGGCTCTCCCAGTGCCCTGTGCCCTTTTCCTTGGGACACGAAACTGGCGTGGAAAGGTCGTGTTGGTGCTGCTTCGTGTCAGCACTCTCCCCTGAAACCCTTGTCAGGGCTTTTAAAAACCTGCTCTGGGGCATCTGTCCCTCTACAACCCTGGAAAACAGATTCCTTTCCTTGTTTTTCCTTCATTCTTTCTCTTCCGAGATGAAATTCTGGGAGTTACTTGAAGAATAGCATTTATGTCAATGCTTACTGTGCTTTCAGGGCACTTAAAACCTCCTAGATTTAGACAGAAAATGCGTCATTTCTCTGAGTGCTGTCAGTGAGGTCCAATCAGGGTGTTGAAAATGAAGTTTAATAGGTATGAAAGGAGCTGGATGCACTAGGAATAGTCCTGGAATTGTTCAGTGATTTTTACCTGTCACCCAGGAACAGACCTTGTTTTTCCCAGGATCTGTTTGGGGATGTGTGAACAAGAGGAGAGAACAATCCCACTCAGCATTCCCAAAATCATTGAGCACCATCCCTGGGAGTGTCTGGGGCCAGGTTGGATGGGGCTTGGAGCAGCCTGGGATAGTGGGAGGTGTCCCTGCCCGTGGCAGGATGAGCTCCAAGGTCCTTCCAACCCAAACCATTCTGGAATTCTAAGTGAGTTAAATCATTTTTCACCAAAATCCGTGGAGCTGATTGTGGCCAAAGACTTCTCATTGACTCATGACTTGGTGCAAACCTCCTGAATCAGGATGAGATTTTTAAGAGCCAGAGTTTGGGGTTTTTATTGGGCGGACTTTGAGATAACCTTTGGTTTTCTTCTTCCCCTCCTAAATGTGTCAAAAAGACCAATGATCAACCCAGGACTGTTGCTGCTCCTGAATTTGGCACGATCAGTTGTGTTGGCTGCTTTTCTTTGAAATCTACAATTCATTCAGAGGGTTTTTCTGCAACAAGCAACATCTCATTTAAATGAGCCTAATAAAGCACTGAAGCAGCTTCCATTGCAACTGTTCATCTCCTAATTAAAGATTAGTTCTGTCAAGCAAGCAGTTTTTGGCTGTTCTCTTCTGCACAGGTTTCACAACATTTCTTACTCATCTGGGCACAAGTTGGAGTAATTTCTCCTTGCACGGTGCAAACACACATGAGCTGCATTTCAGGCATGTGAGCAGTCCTGGAACTAAAGTTAGGCACATGAATAAATATTTCCAAGGTTGAGGCCCTTGTCTGAATCTAAATATTTTTCTCTTTGATCAGCTTTGGAGATAGCAGATACTTGAATTCTGGTAATATTTTAGTAGGGGAGGGAAAAAAAAAAAACCAAAACAACCCAACATGGTTATCTGGATGCTGTGCTATTTATGGTCAGCTATATTTTCAACCTCCCGGGCTAGAATGGAATGCTTTGTACTGCTGGAAGCTGGGAATCCTCCCTGCTCTCGTGTTTTTTTGACACATTAAGTCTTCAAATTACCTTTTTCTGCTTGGCTTCGAGGTGGTTATTAGGCACTGGTGGTGCATGTGTGTGAGCTGACCTGAAATACAATGTTTAATCCACGGTGTTACTGCTTGTAGGTGTATTTTCCTCACTTAAATAGATTTTTCCTAATGTAGCATGACTAAGAAGACACACTTCTAGTCACTTGATGCATTTAAATGACTCAAATTATTCGGACCCAGCATTTTAAAAACAAAATCTGACTTGGCTTTTAATTGGTGCTGGTATTTGGGAGAGTGGAACGACTCGTTTGAAAATGTGCTGATGTTCATCAGTTATCAGACAAAATGTCTACGGGGTTTTTATCGTGGAGCCCAAACTTGCCAGCTCCACTTGGAATTAAGGCTCCAGCTGTTCACCACACCCTGCTCTGCCTTCTTGCTGCTGTTTACAGTAGGAGGTGAACTGTATTTTAATTTGAATTATGTTGTGCTGGGTGCTGTAACACGGTGAGGGGATTTTCAAGGCTGCTTTCAGATTTAATATTATTTCCAAGTGAAGATCACTGAAACACAGATAAACTCAGGGGAGCTCCTCTGTGATCTTTGACTGGATTTTATCCATTTTTACTCTGCTTCCCGCTGTAGTGACGCAGTGTTTGGGAAGTGAGGGATGTCTTCCAGGTGCTGTTCAGGCAGGGAAATGGGAAAAGGGAGGAATGTGGTGCTGAATGCTCCCAGCAAGGACCAGTGTTGTAGCCTCAGCTCAGCTGACTCTTCCACATGAAATTTCTGTGATTTTATAACTCAGTGCCCAGGAATGATTTCAGGTCCAGGAGGGGAGGTTTTCTGGGGGGACTGGAGAGCTTCAGCCTGGTTGGACAAAGCCCATCCCTTTCCTACTGTGATTTTGGGGAATACCTGTGCAGCAAAGGAGAGGCAGGAGAGGGTGTGGAGTGGTGGTTGTGCAGCACCCAGAGACTTTGCTGGGATGATCTGCTGCCTCCATCCCTGTTCTCCCTGTGTTCGTGCCTCCATCCCTGTTCTCACTGTGTTCCTGCTTCCATCCCTGTTATCCCTGTGTTCCTGCCTCCATCCCTGTTCTCACTCTGTTCCTGCCTCCACCCCTGTTCTCACTGTGTTCCTGCCTCCATCCCTGTTCTCCCTGTGTTCCTGCCTCCATCCCTGTTCTGTGTTCCTGCCTCCATCCCTGTTCTCCCTGTGTTCCTGCCTCCATCCCTGTTCTCCCTGTGTTCCTGCCTCCATCCCTGTTCTGTGTTCCTGCCTCCATCCCTGTTCTCCCTGTGTTCCTGCCTCCATCCCTGTTCTCCCTGTGTTCCTGCCTCCATCCCTGTTCTGTGTTCCTGCCTCCATCCCTGTTCTCCCTGTGTTCCTGCCTCCATCCCTGTTCTCCCTGTGTTCCTGCCTCCATCCCTGTTCTGTGTTCCTGCCTCCATCCCTGTTCTCCCTGTGTTCCTGCCTCCATCCCTGTTCTCCCTGTGTTCCTGCCTCCATCCCTGTTCTGTGTTCCTGCCTCCATCCCTGTTCTCCCTGTGTTCCTGCCTCCATCCCTGTTCTGTGTTCCTGCCTCCATCCCTGTTCTCCCTGTGTTCCTGCCTCCATCCCTGTTCTCCCTGTGTTCCTGCCTCCAACCCTGCTCCCCATCCCTGCTCCCCATCCCTGCCTCCATCCCTGCTCCCCAGCCTGTCCCTGCCTCCTTCCCTGTTCCCCTGGGACAAGAAGGAGCCTCAGGAAGCTGGCAGGTGGCCAAGGGGCTCCAGCTCTTCCTGGAGCTGCCTGTGATGGGGGACACAGCCCTGGGAGGAGGATCCTGGCCCCCTGTACCATCCAGCTGTGAGCACAGCTATGGATTAGGAGCAGGGGATTTTTGGCTCCCACCCCACCGGAATTTTATATTCACCGGTAACGTCAAAGCGCAGAAAAGATTCCAGTGTTTCCAGCTCTGCTTTATTTACAAAAACTTTAAAGTTCCTTCCTAAATAATTAATCACCAGCCTAGGTATAATGAGCAGAAAGGTTTTACAAAAGTTCTGGACCTGGAAAAGTGGACATTTGTGTTTCACAGATAGTAAAGAGCTCTGAACCAGCCCCAAAGGTACAACACTGAACTCCCCTGGTGTTGTACTCACACTCTGCCTGGTGCTGCAGGAGCAGGGCCTGCAGTTCTGGGTGCTGGTCAGAGCCTCTCTAGGATAAAGTTTGTCACTAAAATGCTTCATTAAAACACTTCCAAGTGGTGTCAGGGTTATGGGAGGATGGGATGCTAAAGAGATGTGGCTTTGCAGGTAGAGCCGAGCGAGGAGGGGATATTTCTTCTCTGAATCAGAGTGGATTTCCCAGGCTTTTAAGATTAAAACAGAGCTTTTGGGGGGCAGGAGGAAGAAGGACTACCACCTCTTGCCTTCAATTAATAAACTTTTTGCTGTTTATGCAATGACAGGCCCTGTCTACCCCCTTAATTTGGAAGCTTGCTGTTGTAGTTCAGCTAAATCCGCTGCTGTTATCTGAAAGACAGCAAGTGTCTTGCTGTGGGTAATTATTTTCAGGAACAGGCAGACAGCATTTTAATTTCCCTTGCCTAATGTGTCATCAGATGCTTGTTCTGGAGTTCCATATTAGTGCATGTTTGCACAGGGGGTTGGCGTGTGGGAGCTGGCCAGTTTTGGGTGTAGCTTGGTGGCACAGCTCGTGCTCCAGGTTTAGGCTGGCTCTGTGCAGCCACCTGGGGCTTCCAGGTAATGGGGAGGGAATTCCTGGAGCTTTTCCTGCCTGGGCCACTCCAGGTGGAGTCACTGAGGGAAGAGGAGGGGAGGAGGTGACAGGAGGAGCATTTGGGGCAGTTCTGTGCTGCCAGTCAAGGAATCCTGGTTGTGAGGGGCTGGAAAACAATGGGAGCGTGGTTTGGTTGTGTGTGTTGGACCAGCTGTGGGATTGCTGAGCTCAGGAGCCCAGAAATGCCACATCCTCCAGGGATGGGGACCCCAACCCTCCCTGGGCAGCCCCTCCCAGTGTCCAACAGCTCTTTCCACAGGGAAATTCCTGCTGCTGCCCAGCCTGAGGCTGTTCCCTCCCATCCTTTCACTCATCTGGGAGAAGATTCCAGCCTCCTCTGGGCTTGGAGCTGCTCCTTGTCCCTCTCCTGTTGTCCTTTTCTAATCCAGACCTACCCATGGGAATTCTGGTTGTTACCAAACCGGTCTGTTGAAGCTAAAAACATAAAATAAAATTTAAAAATGACTGGCAGTTTGTTGCCCTGGTAACCTCTGTGGTGTTCAAATTGTGCCGGCTTGAATTTCTTCCCTCTAGTCCCTCACCCCAGCATTCCTTGAAAAATGTATATAAATAGGAAAAAATACATTAAGAATAACTCTTATATATATTTAGGGGGAAATTATCAGCTCTAAACCATCTGCAGAGTCTTCATTTAGAACAAAAAGTGATTTAAGTTACCTGTTCTTGCCTTATACATCTTTAAATGTGTGTTTTGCCTTCCAACTGAAGGATCTAAACCATAAATCGAGTAGGAATGGAGCTGAACTTGTAAGTCTGAGAAGGAAATGTTGTGTTTTATGAGAGTAAAAGTTCTGGTGCCTCGAGCTGGATGGCACCCACCTTGTTCTGTCAGGAATTTGAGGGAAAAAAAGTCCTGGATTCATAAGTCCCACGTTTTCCTCAGTTAAAAATACAAATATACTTTTTTCTCCCTTCAACTTTGGATTTGTTGCTTTTGTTATCTGTATGTATAACGCTACTTGGAATAGGTAACTTAATTTCAGCTGTGTTGCACTTGTCTCAAAGATGGCAAGTTCATGGAGTTCCATGAAAATAGAGATTGTTTTTTGTGAAGTTACCACAGAAATGTGAAATAACAGTTTGTATTTAAGCACTAATGTTGATGTCAAACCTAATATTGAAAAATAAAAGTTTGTTTGGCACTTCTTTTTTTTTTTTTTTTTTTTTTCTTTTCAGGTTTCCTCTCAAAAAACCTTCGAGGTGAGTTCCTGAAATTTGCTTTTTTATCTGTATTGTAAATTATGCTGCAGCATTTTTGCAGGGGGAATGCTTTTAAAAGTTTTACATATATATATATATACAAACACAGCTTGCAATACCCATTACAGATGTGAGGAAATCAATATCCAGATGGGGAAAAGGTGCCAAAAATAGATTTATTGGTGGTGTCCTTGGCATGGGGTGACCATTTGCATTCTGTGACATGGCTGGGGGCTCACCTTACCTGAGATTTGAGATGCTCAGGGAAGGAAGGGGACACTGTTGGTACAGGATGTGCAGGTGCTTCCCTTCTGGGGATATTCTGAACCCTTAGTTTTGGCTTGCTGAGATATTTAAAGTTTGCTGGGAGAGTTCAGATTTCAGGAGGATTTTTTTTTTCCCCCATTAAATTTATTTGGCTTTTAAGATAAAATATGGGCTGATGCTGAGTGATAAAGAGAATGCACTTGCTGTTACCAATTCTGGAGGTTACCAAGACTGTTCCTGGAACCTTGGATCCACTCCCAGAGATTGCAAGGGAGATCATTTTCCCCTTTGAATTCAGCCTGGGAATAAATTTTTTAAGCGAACTCGATGCCTGCGTTTTAATGTGAGTTTCTGGCGAGCAGGCAGAGCTGGTGAGGTTTGTGTGAGCACCCAGGCAGCCCCTGTGGGCTCTGGTGTGAGGATTTTGTGCTTTCCTGTGCCCCAGACACGGCAGCATTCTGAGCAGAGAGTCTCCAGCAGACAAGAAGCAGAAGGTTGAGCGCTGCAGCAGCACCCACGACTTCGATCCCACAGGTAAAGTCCTGAAATTCAAGGAAAAAACCCAAATAAAAGCACTGGGGGGGGGGCCGAATAAAAATGATTTCAGTGTGGTTTTCAGAGCCCTGTTGTTCTGCAGAGGCAATGTGGGCACTGAGATGAATGTGGGCTCGATTTTAAGCACCCTCATAATCAACCTGGATTAGTGTATCAGTAAATAATTATAACAACTTCCACTTCCAGCAAAGTCAGGAGGCAGAGGCTGTAATTAGCTGTGAGTTGTTCTTCAGTGAAGTCTGGAATTGGAGATGTGGTTGGCCCAGCCAGGGCTGGGTTTCCCTGCTGGGCTTTGAGTTTTGGGGGGTTTGCTTTGCTCTTTGGTAGATTTTGATCCCTCTCTGCCACCTGCAAAGTGAATTTGTGCTTCCAAAGGTGACGTGTTTGAAGATAAACAAACTTCAGATCCTCATTTTGAAGGGTTTGCTGTCCCACTTGGATTGAGCCTACTTTTATTTTAGTTAAACTGGGGAAATGAGTGTGCACACAGGGTTCTTGTTCTCTCTGAAACACCCAGTGCCTGCTCACAAAATGCCTGCCAGGCTCCTGTCTGAGCCTCCTGGCCCCATGCAAGCTGCATTTTTCCTGTCTGTGCATTCAGGCTTTCCCCTGGGGCTTGGGGAACACAGGGGAAGTGGAGGGAAGGGGGGCACAGCTTGCAGGATGTTGGTTTTTTTGTGCACAAGGCTGATGGTTATAAACCACCCTGGTAGTGGTTTCTGCCACTGGCTGCATGAGTCCTTCTGGTGCACACAAAACAAATGAAAATGGGCTTTAAATGCCAGTTAAAAACATCCTGTAAGGGAAAAAACCACCTGGTTTTGTGCTCATCTTCTTCTCCTTTGTCCTTTGGGATAGGTAATGTAAAATGATTTCAGGTTGAGGGAGGTCTCAGGCTGTGAACTCATTTTGTAGAAGGAATTTATTTTCTCCAGAAACAAACTTCAGGAATCCTGTAATCTCAGTTTGCAGAAAGTCACTCCAGTGTTGAGAGCTGTTACCTGGCTTTGATGGGGGAACTCTGCTCTGCAGCCTGCAGAAGTCCCTTTTCTTTTTAAGGGGTGAATTCAGGATGCTGAACTGCTGTGCCTGTGCTGATTATTGACTCTGGGGAGAAACCTTGCCAGAGTCTCTGTGCTTGGAGTGGTTTTTATCTGTAATTCCTGCAGAGAACTCCTTTGGTTGTGTCCCAGCTCCTGTAACAGATTCTGTGTGCTGTTACCTGTGTCTCCATGTATTATTCACCCCTCATTCCAAGTGTCCCACCTGTGTTTTGTTCACATCTTATTTGTGTTTTGCACGATTTAACCCGATAAATCTGTGTTTTTTCATGAAGTGTTGGTTTGTTTGTTTTTTTTTTCCTCATGTTTGGTCTCCATATTTTCTATATCTCTCTCTCCTTTTCTCCTGCTCTCGTGCAGATAGCTCCTCCAAGAAGACAAAGTCTAGTTCTGAGGAGAGTAGATCCGAGACGTATGGTAAGCCAAAGCTGCAGCCTCCCCCCTGGGCAGCTCCTGCTTTTCCTGTCTGTGAATCCCAGGCTTTTCCCCCTCCCCTGATCTGCATGGTTGGCTCTGCAGCAGGGACTGCCCTTCCATCCTGCTTCAGTTCTCAGCTCGTGGTGTGCTCGTGGGAGATGTTGAATGTCTGGCACCTCTGGGGGTGTCACTGGGTGCTGCTGGCAGGGAGGGCACAGCTCCCAGAGGGGTTTGTGCCTTCAGGAAAGTCTGTGCCATATTCCCACCGTGGAGTTTGGAGTGGGGAATTCACCTTCCTGCACTGTTTGTAGGTGTTCTCTGTCGGTTCCTTTGGGCAGAAATGGAAAAACGTGTCTGTGAATAATTTCAGTCAGTGTAAGGATGTGCATTCTCTGTCCCAGAGAGATGACCCTGCTCTCCTGCAATCAATGACACACACATGGCAGGTTTGGGATGGGGATATCCCCACACATCCTGCTGGTGTCCCTACACCATGTGGGGCCTTTCCCAGCTGTGTCAGTCTTGGCTGTGACACTTCCCCTGCTCTAATCACTTATTCCATGTCCAGTCTCTGGAGATATTTGCATTCAGACCTTAGAGTCTAGAAGGCAGTAAGCACTCACAAGTTGTTTTTTGGATGCTATCAGGATCTTCAGCCCCTTGGACTTGGGCTGAATCTGGCTGCATTTCTTACTTCCAAGTGTGCATGTCTTGACTCCAGCCACGAGCTGCCTTTCTTTTCCTTTACTGTTTTGGTTTTTTTTAAATTCGTGTTTAAAACAGTCTGCGACACTTTCTGATTTTAATCTGTTCAGAAAATTGCTGCTGCTAAATCTGCTGTGGTATTTTGGATGCAGTGACTCTTCCAGAACCATCAGCTTTATCATTCCACTGGAATAAAGCTGCCAGGTGTGCATGGCTGTGCTCCAGCCTCTTAAGCCACCTCTGGAATACAAAGTGATGCTGTCAGAGCAAGAAGCACTAAAAACTAACCAAACAACACCAACCCTGGAGAGTTTAAACCAACACAGGCATGTTAGGAAAAGCTTGTGCAGTCAGGGGAGGTGTGTCCTGTTCTTTCTGTGAGATCTCCTCACTTCCCCTGGAATTTTGAATCACACACTTTTTTTTATTATTATTTAAAAAAACCCCAAAGTAATGTAATATGATAGTCAAGTTCCTCAGGGTGTGAGGGTGTTCCTTGAGCAGCTGTAAACAGCTTTGGAAGGTGCCTTGATGGAAACCTGTCTTGGGGAGAGCTGGCTTGCTGCAGCTTGTCATTCCTGCTGCCACCCTCCCTGGGAAGGAGCAGGGAGAGGGCTGCAGCAGCAGGGATTTGGGATTTGGGGATTCTACAGCCAGGTTAGGATCAGCAGAGCTCTGGGAAAGGAGCAGGGAGAGGGGCTGCAGCAGCAGGGATTTGGGATTTGGGGATTCTCCAGCCAGGTTGGGATCAGCAGGGCCCTGGGAAGGAGCAGGGAGAGGGCTGGAACAGCTGGGATTTGGGATTTGGGGATTCTCCAGCCAGGTTAGTCAGGATCAGCAGAGCCCTGTGCTCATTCCTGCCCTGTGCTGTGGGTTAATGACAGGAAACATTTGCTGCCTTTGCTGGGACATCTCTGTGTTTGTCCCTGTGCCCCAGCCTGGTGGTGGCCTGGCTTTCCACGTGTGCCAGAACCAAACACAACTTCCTAAAGTCAGCTCTGGCTTCCCCCAGGCTTCCTGCAGATGCTGTCCCCATGTCCAGGATCCCTGGGAGCAGCTCCCACTCATCCTTCCTTTCCAGTGGCCTTGCCCTGCCTTTTGTCTGCTTTTCCCAGGTTTCTCTGGAATGTGTGCAGAGCTCTGCTGTTTGCTTTGGAAGGGACCAAACTATTCCAAACCCTCCAAGCAGAAATACTGTACTGATATTTTCCTCGCTGCTGACTGGATGGGGGCTGGCCACTGCAAAGGGAATAATAGGGAGGGCTGGAATGACAGCAGGAAGGGGAGGTGTGGCTTTGCTGGGTGTTTGTTCTCACCTCTTGAAATTTTTAATTCAGGAGCCAGAATTTCTTGAGGTGTGTGAGTGGCTTGAGGGGGGGGGCAGAGTGGTCAGGGAGGGAAATGGTTGTAATGTGCAGAAATTAATTTATGGTGACGTGCAGCTCTCAGTGAGATGTTTTCATTCATAAACCAAACCATCTCACGTTTGTGTATTCAACAAAATTCAGATTGTCAGGAGAGAGAATGAGTGTAGTTTGTTATGCTGTAATTTGCTAATTAGTGCCCTGATCTCCCATGATATTTAATATCTTTTTCTCAAAGTTGCATTTTCGTCTCTTAAATGAACTTGAAACTGAAATTACCTTCCAGGGTGGTAGGTGAGGTGTCAGTTTGTCTTTCCTTTTCCTCACAACTTGGTTGCTCTTCAAAAATACCTTTGTTTTTATTTAGCAATCATCAATTTCTGGCCTAAATATTAACTTGGATTTGACACTCTTTCACGTATTTTCTCCAACTTTGTGATAAGTTTTTGAATTTTGGTTTGAACCCTCAGATTTGAGATGTTTTTAAATTGAAATTTACTCTCCCTGTGGTTTTTTTTGCAGTCCTTACCAGCTTTGTGTCTTTATGTTGTGGCCACCGTTTTCCCAGAGAAATTTGCCTTTATAAAGGTTCTGACTATCTTTGTGGAGCAGCATTCCTGACAATATTTTATAGACAGAAAGCCTCCCAAATGAAGTGAAACATTTGGCCACTCTCAAACCCCCAAGGAGTTTGATTTTTTTGTTTATGGAATGATTCATTTCAAATCCCTCTATTAAACTGCATTTTCCTATGGTGGCCTCATGCCCCCAGGGGAGGTTTTTGTTCCCGAATCTCAGCTCCTGGGCCGTGTCCTGCAGCCTTGGGAGATGGAATTCACATCCCATGGGGATCCCAGGCTGCTTTGGGTTGGAAGAAATCTTAAAAATGATTTTGTTCCAGCCATTCCGTGGGCAGGGACACCTTCCACTGGCCCAGCCCATCCTGGTCTCTCCATTCCCTCAGGAAGGTTTTTAGAGTGAACCCCTGCTCTGTTCGTTGCTAAAGAAATCCCCTCTTTTGTTAAACAACTCCCAGATAGGATGTGGGGAAGAGAAAAATCCAGAGGAGCTGCTCAGGGAAGCTGTTGGAGAGCCCAGATGTGTCAGGCCAGGCTGTGGCCGTGGGGTGTCAGTGACCTTGAGAAGTGCAGACTTTGCCCTTCCACCGTCCCAAAGAGGCTCCTGGAGCAGGGCTGGAGCAGGGAGAGGGACGAGTGCCACCTATTGAAGCTCCTCTCAGCTTTCCTTGCAGTTTTCCTCTCTGCTTTCACTTTGAATTTTAACCTCTTTATCTCCAGCACGCCTTTGGCTGCTTTGTTGTACTCCTGGCTTGAGGCTGCACCAGTTAGTCTGGGGGAGTTTTCATCTCCATGAGGATAAAAACCCATTAAAATTGATTATTTTTCCCTCCAGAACTTTAGGAATCCACTCAAGACACACAGAGAAACTCTGATTTTAAAGTGTAGTTAAGTGATGTCTCCTCACTTCTTAACATAAAGATAGTTAAGGAAAGCAAAAATGGGAATAAGATGATTGTTGATTTCATTTTGAGTATTGTCAGTGGCGAATTCAGTTGACTTTGTAATAGTCACTGAGTTTCATCTGGAAGACATGAAATATCATGGTGGCATATGTCAAAATGAGCAGAGTAAAAGCACCTGAAGGCAGGGAGTGCTATCAGAGCTGATCTAGTTCTGCAGGTCACAGTGTTATCTCCAGGAAACTTCCAGATAACTTCATTAAAATCACTATAAAATGTGTCTCAGTCAAGCATGGAATCTCCTTCACCTCATTCCAGCCTTTTATATTGGATTAGGAGAGGGGTTAAGTGTCCCTTATCTGAAGGAAACAACTACAGGAAAAAGCAATTATGGACTAATTTCAGGTCGAGTTCCCCTAATTCCAGTTGTTTCTCCAGTCTAAATTTATAACGTGGTCTTGGGTGAAATTGAAGCTTGTGGAGTGAAAGAGTTTAACCCGAATTAACTTGAATTAAATCCAGTCATACTCTGCCAGGTCAGTTTGTGTTGTGTGGGCACTGCTTTGGCATCAGGCCCATCCAAGGAGGGAGCTTCTCCGTAGATCCAGGGATTGCTGCTTGTGGAGAAGGAGCAGACTCGGGGCTCTCCTGTGTCTTTAAAGGAGGCCACTCCTGGTGAGTGCAGGGCTGAGTTCAGTGCCTTGCCCATGGGAGCTGTGGGGCTGGCAGGGAGCTGGAAAGGAGCTGTTCCTCTGAAATAGCACCAGTTCCCACACCCCAGCCCCGGGCATCATTCTTGGGAAGTGAGACTTGAGAAGCTTGGTCATATAAAAGAAGGGGAGGTGCAGGAGGGAGAGGCACCTTCCTTCACTTCTCCCTGGGCACAGGGGGTGAAAGGTGGGGGGATTTTCCTTTCCATCCACTCCCCAGCCCTGCAGGTGCCAGGTATCCCGTGCTTTGCTCCTGCTTTGCTGGCAGAGGGGAATTCCTGGGATGTGATAGTGCTGCAGAAGTCCTGGAATGCTTTTTTCCACTGCTCCCACACCCGTTTTCATCTGTGCCACACTGGAGGAGAACAGGACTGGCTGGGCAGGCAGTGTTGGCTCTTGAGGCTCCTCATTTCCATGGGGAGTTGCTCCAGAGAAGTGGAAGGAGCCGTGGTGGTTTGGGAGCAGTGGGAGACACGGGAATGACTCCCTGCTCTGTTACCATTCATACCTTAAAACTCATTCCAGAAGAGCCAGTCTGGCTGGGGCAGCACCTTCCCAACTCCCCGTGTTCCCTCCAGACCAAACAAAACTGCTGCAGTTTTGGAGTTGGGTTTGGGAGAGCTCTGGTTCCTTTCTCAAGGTGCCAGTGTAGGAATTTTGCCTGCTGCGCCTTTGGAAATGGAAAAGCAAAGCAAGCTGTTACAAGTAAGGGTGATGGAAATAAAAGAACATTGGGGGAGCTTTTACAGAGTTCCTAAAGTCACTTTTCCTCCATTGTGGGAGGATTTTGCAGCTGCTCCTAGGAAAGTGCTTGGCAAGGACTGTGCCAGGGCTGCTTGTGTTTTGCCTTTCCCTTGTTTCATTTCCAGGTGAACAAAAGACATCCCCAGCATTCCACCTGGTCCAAATGCTGCTCCTACTGAACAAAATTATCCTGCAACAGCATTTGTGTTCACATTATACTGAGTATACCAGGAAACAAAACAAGTTGCCTTTGATGTCTCACAGCAAATTAAAGGAGGGGCACATTTGAATTCAGGACCTGGGATTTTGGCCCTGGACTGGTCTTTATTTCAGAAGTCCTGTTCAGGACAGTTAAATGTGGCTTGTACCTCTTCACCTCTGCTCTTCTGGCTCTGTGCAATATTTCACCTGGAACAGAAGGTGCCCCAGGAGGAGATTTTGGCTGAGAATTGGGGCAACTTTTCCTGATCAGTAAATCTGTTTTAGCCCAACCCCCTCATGTTACTGTGAGGGCTCTGTGCTTCTGTTTTAGAGCAGCTTGTGGAAGCTGTGAGGTGTTTTTGGTGGTGCAGCAGCACCTGACAGCTCTCTGGACTATTAATGCAATAAAGGGTAATCCTGCTCGTTGGTGTGGGTCCTGCTGCTCTTCTTCAAAAGCTGCTTTTCCCTCAGGTTGTGTCTCATGTGCCAGAGCTGTCTGCATCTCTGTTTTGTGTAGCTGGAGCACTAAGCTTGACCTGTCTTGACATCCCTCTCCATTTCTGGACTGCTGCCCTGTTCCTGTCTCTCCTGTATTTTCCCTGTGCTGCGTCGTCCCCGTTCCTGCGAGCGCTCTGTGATTACCAGGGAGGATAAGGTTTTGGACTGATGCCTGGCTCGTGTCTCTTTGTGTTCCCCTCCTCCCTGTGCTGCCCTGTCCCCCCCGTGTCCCCAGGCCTGGTGCAGAGGTGTGTGGTGATCCAGCGGGATGAGAACGGCTTCGGGCTGACGGTCAGCGGGGACAACCCCGTCTTCGTGCAGTCTGTCAAGGAAGGTGAGAGCATCCCCCAAACCTGCCAGCTCTCCACAGGGATCCTGGAAATGTCTGTCAGCGGGAGCAGAAAACTCCCAAACTCCTCCCAGGTGGGGTGGCTGCAGCTTGGGAAGGGATGTGCAAAGGCAGGGTTGAGCAGTGAATTTATTCCTCAGAATCGTCTCCCAGGCAAGCACTGAGAGAAGGAGAGGACACAGCCCTGAGCTGTGCCAGGGGAAGTTTAGGTGGGACATTGGGGACAAATTCTTCACTGAAAGAGTGATTGGGCACTGGAATCATCTGCCCGGGGAGGGGGTGGAGTTCCTGTCCCTGGAGGTGTTTTAAACGAGGCTGGATGTGGCGCTCAGTGCCACGCTTTAGCTGAGGAGGAGGAGTCAGGTCATAGGTTGGACTTGATGATCTCACAGGGTTTTTCCAGCCTGGTTCATTCTGTGATCTGGTGGGTTTGGAGCTGACCTCTTGCATCCCAGGGGGAGGAAATGACTCCTTGGATCATGTCCTGGTGTATCCAGTGCCAGGTGAAAGCAAATCTGCTCTGGACTCTAAACCCAGAGGTTTTACTGACAGAGGAGGCTTGGCTGAGGGCAGGAGTATTTTGCATGTTTTACAGAAGTCTTAAAGCCATTTTTGCTAGAAATAATTGGATTGAAACAGGAACTAAGTGATTTCTTGCCTCTCCAGATGGAGCAGCCATGCGGGCTGGAGTGCAGACAGGTGATAGAATTATCAAGGTAAGGCAGTGAAATTGTGAGAGAAGTGGGTCCTTTGTGTTAAATGAGCTCTTTCTCTGAAAAAAACCCCATCACTGATGTGTCTGCTGGGGTGTTTGCATTGGGAGTGGTCTAAGCTTCAGTGTTCTGGGGATGACTCTCCTCCAAATCCTCATTTTAGAATTTTATGGACAAATTCAGCATCATGCCAGGTTCAAGTAAGACAGATACAATAAAACCAGAAATGGCAGGAAGAGAGGGAAAGCAGAGTTGTTAATAATGACCCGCAAATAAACAGCCTGCCTGAATTGTTGTTTTCCCCCTAACTGCTCCCACATCCCTGTTCTTTTTTAGTCCCAGGCAAGTAAGAAATCAAGCCAGTAACTTAAAAGACTCTGTAAACCATTGCTGCAAAATGCTACAGCATCTCCTGACACAGATGGAGCTGGGATTTCAACCAGGCATTGAAATTAATGAATTAAATTAGCTACCCTGTTGTTTTTCTGCCCAGGCAGAGATGGATTGCCTTTTTTTGTTGTTGTTTTTCTGCCTGCTTGAGTTCTTTTGGTGTGTGCACGGTTTTCTTTCTGCTCACTGAGATGAACTGTTGGAAGGATAAATTATTTATCTGGTAATGTCTTGCAAGAGGCAGTAATGGAGATGGGGGACAGGAAAATGCTGCTGTTCTTGTGGTGCATTTTGTGTGGAATTGCTTGGAAATCAGGAGGCAAACACTGAATTTCTCCCCTCCCTGCCCAGGTGAACGGGACTCTGGTGACACACTCGAACCATTTGGAGGTGGTCAAGCTGATCAAGTGTAAGTAAAGGCAGGTGGCTCTGGTGTCACCTTTGGAGTGTGGCAGGTGTCACAGCCAGGCCTCAGGGACAAGGGTGAGCTCAATGCTGAGAGATAAAGGGAGTGTCTGAAACAGGGAAGTGAAACTGAGATTCCTTTGACATCCTGAACTTAAGCTGATACATTCTCCTTTAGCTTCTCCTTAACTTAATGTTTGAATTAGCACCAAGCCTTGCCTGGGTGCTTTTATTTTCACTTTAAATACCACAGCTGGGCAGGCACTTCATGTGCATTTCTGTGTGATGCCTGCACAGCACTGCAGGAAATGGGTTCCTGGTGGATTTTCTTGAATGAGGAAGGAGGTGGAGGTGGTTCCTTCCAGCCTGGTTTATTTTGTGTGTGTGCACTGGGAACACAACCTGCTGGGCTGGAAATTGGATCGCTTGCTTTTTGTAAGGGCCGATTCTCATGAAAGCTTTCTGAAACTTTAAACGCATTTCTAAGCCAGGAGGGGACTCTCCAAGAGGAGGAATGGTGTGAGGGGGATCAGAGAGGCCTGGAGATGTCCCCGTGTGTGTGACCTGTGCCTGTCCTTGTGTCCCCACAGCGGGTTCCTATGTAGCTCTCACTGTGCAGGGGCGCCCTCCAGGGTCGCCCCAGATTCCCTTGGCGGATTCCGACGTGGAGCTGGCAGCTTTTGGGCATATGTCTCCCATCATGGCATCCCCCCACTCGCCTGGCACGTCAGGGAATGCTGAGAGGATCACCAGCCCAGTGCTCATGGGGGTAAGGCTTGAAGCTTTCTTTCCAAAAGGGGAAATGGAGCTCTGGGTGCTTTGGGCCTGATTTTTTTTTTTTTTTTGCACTTCAGATTGGCATTGGGATATTTTTTTTCTGTCAGTGGGTATTTATTCGCTTGTGAAAAAGTGTTTTGCAAGTAAGAATATCCAGTCCTGTCTGAGGTAATAAAAATACAGGGTTTTATATTGTTGATAGCTGTTCAAAATTACGAAATAATCCATAGGATAGGGTTGGAAATTTGAATTCTCATGGGGCTTTTCAGAGCCTCTTCTTAGGAAGTAGGTGAGAAATGTGCCTGTCCATTTTCCTTATCTGCCCAGCTCCCCCAACAAACCCAACCTTAATCTCTCTGTGTTTCCTAGGAGGAGAATAACATTGTCCACAGCCAGAAGGTGGAGATTCTGAGGAAGATGCTGCAGAAGGAGCAGGAGAGGCTGCAGGTACTGGAGTTGTGCAGTTGGCAGAGATCTGGGGGGGGAAGTGATGCAAAGAGGGGTTGCTAAATCACAATTTCTTAGCAGAGCTGTGTGGAACAGACTCACCCAGCTCCTTGGGTGTGCAGCTGTTCATTCAAAGGGGCCAAACGATTCCTTTGCAGGTGCTGCAGGAGGAGTACAGCCGAGCCCCCTCCACCCGCCTGCTCAAGGAGATCCAGGAGGCAAAGAAACACATTCCTCAGCTGCAGGAGCAGCTGTCCAAGGCCACGGGCTGCGCTCAGGTAGCAGAGCTCAGCCTGCTCTGGGGAGTGCTGGCCCTGGGGGTTGGTGGTGTTCTGGGTGAGCTGGAGTTGCTTGGACGGGCAGGCTGCACCCTCTGCAGCTGAGATTTGAAGTTGGCTCTGTCATCTTGATCAGGATGTGGAGGAGATCTTGCAGCAGGCTCTCAGCTCATCTGTGAAAAACCCGCTTTTAAGAGCAAGTGCAAGCAATGATGTGTTTATTATCTGTCAGTGCAACTTAAATTACACCCATGAAGTCATTCTTGGAAGCTTTAAACAATTTTGTTTTCACTTTCGGGAAAAAAAAAAATATAGGCTGTGTCACTTTTTCCCTTTTCCCCTGTGTTAAAAGTGCTGAAAACTTGGTGTGGTTTTTGTTGTTTTCTCTTAGAAAGTCATTGCAGCCTTCTCTAGATAAATGAAGGTTTTATGAGTAATGTGAGCTTAGCTGGCTTTTGAAAGAGTTGATGTTTAAGGACGGTCTCTTGTTTTCTCTTAGAAAGTCACTGCAGCCTTCTCTAGATAAATGAAGGTTTTATGAGTAATGTGAGCTTAGCTGGCTTTTGAAAGGGTTTAAGGATGCTCTCTTGAAATGCTCTGCTGCCTCCCAACTCTTGTTTGATCCTTGCAGGATGGAGTCCTGTCCTCCAGGTCCGTGTCGGAGTCGCTGCAGATCAGCGAGGGGGAGGCAGAGAGTGGGGACAGTGGCAGCAAACTGGATTTCAGTGGTGACAGCCCCTCCAGGCCCAACAGTGACATTGCTGATGTGAGTCTGGGGCAGCCCCAGGGCTTTGCTTCTCCCCCTCTTGCATGTGGCTCTGGCAGATTCTGTGTGTGTGTTACCCTGCTGACCCTGGAACAGGCTCCCCGGTGCCCACCAAAACCTTTTCCCTGTGGAAACCTGTTCCATTGCCCTGGTGTTAGAGACTGGGAGAGAATAAATGGGGTTTTATCCAGGAAAAAGCCAGGCTGGAAAGCAGCAGCCTGAGCAGTAGCCTGGCTGGAAAAACCTTTGGACACACTGAAGATGAGCATTTGGCCACATGCTTGGTGTGCTCCTGGCTGCAGGTGATGCACCTGGTTTGATGTTTGGGAATGTTTGGATCCTGGGAGAAGCTTTTGGGAGGGGGAGCCAACGGTGACATTTTTATCCCACAGTGACATTTTTATCCCACAGTGACATTTTTATCCCACAGTGACATTGCTGATGTGAGTCTGGGGCAGCCCCAGGGCTTTGCTTCTCTCTCTTGCATTTGTGTTTCCTTGGCAGAGCCTGTGTGTGTGTTATCCTGGTGACTCTGTGCATTCCTGGAACAGGCTCCTCAGTTTCCCTGTGGAAACTGGTTCCCTTGCACTGGTGTTAGAGACTGGGAGAGGATAAATTGTGGGGTTTTATCCAGAATTAGATTGTCCTGCCATTAATCCCTGAAACCAGACAGAGAAAGATGGATGCCAGCATCCTGCTCAAAACTCATTTGCCAATTAGAGCATCTTTGAAGGGAATATTCCAACTGCAGCGCCGTGACTCAGATCCAGGCAGAGGCAGCTTGCCCTGGAAATGGGAAAGAGCCTTCCCTCCACCAAATCAGCTTCAATTCCTGCCACCAGCAAAGGCTCTTAGTGTGCTCACTCATTAGTTATCAATCCTTGTGCTCCTGTGCTCTCCCTTGGTGCCTAATCCTTAATTAAGTCACTATCTGATTAGTGCAGGGGAATTGAGACTCTCTGCCTGGATTTGGCCTAAGTTTGTTGATTAACTTAAGGATGTGGGAGCTAAATTTGTCCCAGCAGTTGGAAGTGAGAGGGAGGTGGGTGAGATGGGATCATCCACAGTTCTTGTTTTGAAACGTTCCAACTCCAAATCTGACCAGATCCCACGTGGTGTTTGTGTTTAAAATAAATACACAGCAAAATTCATAATTATCTTCCTAATGAAATCATCATCCTGGCCTAATTGGGGATGGTATTTGATCAGTGCAGGTGATTGACAGACCAAAAATTCCAGCTTTTCACTCCAGCTCTGAGAAACTTCAGGATCAGGGGCAAAAGAAACCTTTGGAAGTGGAAAGAGTTCTGCAGCTGGGAAAAAGCCAGGCTGGAAAGCAACAGCCTGAGCAGTAGCCTGGCTGGAAAAACCTTTGGACACCCTGAAGATGAGCCAGCAGCACGTGGTTTTTGCAAATAAGGCTCTGCAGGCTCCCTGAGCACGAGGATTGCTGGGAGATGGGAGAAGAGAGCTGAACTGTGAGAAAAAGGGAGAGCAAGGAGAAGGCCAAGGGGATTTTACAGCTCTGCTGTTGCTCGCTGTCACCAGATTTCTGACCAAAACTTCTGCATTCACTTGAGTTTTGGGTTGGTTTTTTTTTTTTGTATAGCCGTGCATGTAGGACACAGATTTTACTCTGGTTTTTCACACCTCCCTTTCCTGTGAGAAAGGAGAAGTTTTTGGCTGCTGTGGCTGACAAATTGCACTGTGCAGTTCTCCCTTTCCTGGATTTGCTGGTACTTACCAGAGCTGAACTTCCCTCCTCCCCAGAGTCCTCGCAGTGGCCTCAAGGAGAGGATTTACCCAGATGAGAGCCCAGAAAAGGCTGAGCTTCAGGATACTGTGAGTACAAAACATCAAGTGTCACAACAGCATCTCCTCTAACGAGCCCATTAAAATCTTGCTGCTTCCCCCCACTTTCTAAATGGAGCATGCCTGAACTTTGCTTTACAAGATAAAATGCAATTAAAGTGGTGCAGGGAAAGTTAATTAGCTGAGTAAATGTTTATGGAGCTTAAGAGCAGGGCCATTTAGAGGCGAGAAATGCCTAATCTGCAGTGAAACAGCTGGGCCTGGGATAAGGAGAGCAGTTGCACGTGTTTTATTTGTGTTTTATTCCTTGAGTCCAGCCTTTTCTTAGGATGTTCACTCATTTAGGGGATGGCATTTCCAGCAGGGCTGCAAGTGGAGCTCAGCAGGAAGTGCAGATCTGTCTGAGCACATCATCATCATCCTCATCCTTGGGATGGCCCCTGAATTCTCCTTCCCCTGCTCTGCTTGTCCTCCCAAAGCCACATTTCCCCCTCTCTGCAGAGGTGGAATTTGCTCCTGGCTGCAGGTGATGCAGCTCATCTGATGTTTGGGAATGTTTGGATCCTTCTGGGGAGATCCAAGGTGGAGATTTTGAAGGATTGAAATGATCAGAATGTCTGCGAGTTTTGCTGTGAGGGACAATCCCAGCCTTGTGCTTTTCTTCCTTCTCTTCCCCAGGATTCCCAATCCAGTGTTGGGAGTCCCCTGTCCCGAGTGGGGACTCAGATCATTGGAGCAGAGGATGATGATTTTGACACGGAGCAGGAGCAGGTGGGGAATGACTTTTAGCCTTTTTTTCCCCCCCACCAACCAGAATTCTCTTCCCCTGTTCCCAAACTGCCTTGTTTCTGTGAGTGCTTCTTGTATGGTGAAATAAGGATTTGGGAATGGGATTCCTGTTGTTGCTGATCTTCCCAAACAGAAACATTTGGGGAGTTTATCACAATATCCATCTTTGAGTCTGTTATTTTTCTTTCTTCTCCAACCTTCCAGCTTTCTAGGAATTAATTTGCCTCGTTTCATTTTCTTCAGCTCTTATTAAATCCTGAATTCTTACCACAGCAGCAGAGCTGCTGCCTATTTACTCTGAATTATTTTAGCTGTCCTTTCCCTGATTCCTGGATAAGTGAGGTGGAATTCCCTGTATCCCTGCAGATCAATGGGCAATGCAGCTGCTTCCAGAACATCGAGCTCCTGAAATCCCGCCCAGCTCACCTGGCTGTCCTCCTGCACCACGTCGTGTCCCAGTTTGATCCTGCAGCACTGGTGAGGAGCTCTGGAATTGTCTCCCTGGCTCACATTTGGGAATCTTGAGCGGAATTTGCCAGATCTTGTGTGGCACTCGCTGCCACGTCCTGGCAAGGAGGGAGGTGCAGACCCTGTGCAGGCCTGAGGGTGACAAATCCTCATTTATCTCCTCAGATAAGTGGAGAAGCACAAAAGGAATTGTTTCCTTTACATTTGGCTGCTTGCAAATTATCATTTATCTCCTGAAGGCTTCTCATTCCACCCCAAGGTGTTGGATGAGTTGTCTGCAGGGAAGGTTTGGCCTCTCTGGGCTCCACTTCCAGCCCTTTCCCTCTCCCCCATTGCCAGGGCACCTCCCTGAGGAGCTGGGAATGATTTCAACCCAGCGCTGCAGAATTCCTTGAAATCTTGGAGAGAAAACTTGGAGTTTTCATGGTTTTCACCTCATTTCTTGCCCTCCTGTTCCCCACAGCTGTGCTACCTTTACACAGACCTGTACAAACAGACCAATTCCAAAGAGACCCGGCGTGTTTTCCTGGAGTTTTACCAGTTTTTCCTGGACAGAGCTGCAGTAGGTTCCACTTGTTTTCCTCATTTTCACACACATCCAGCAAGCTGACTTTGACCTTTCTCCACTCACCTGAACTGTGAAAACCTAAGGAGGTTAAAGCCCTCCAAAAGAAATGGTTTTAAAATTCAAAATCAGAATAATGTTTAATAAAGAACTTCATAAAAATGCAACAATGCAATAAAAGTTTTAAGTATTTTTGTTGAAGTGTTAGCAGGGAAGTGAATGGCCTCAGATGCCTGGGAACAAAAATAAATCCCAGGGGATTTGTTGTTGATAGGAGAAATAATTTAGTGGTAGATAAGCAAATTCTGGCTCTTCTACATTGCTTTATAGTTAATAATTGCTGTGGGTATTGATGTGGATTGGGAAATTTTATGTGTCTGTTGAAGAGCTGAGAAAATTCTTTGCTGTCATGAATTAAACTCCCAGAAACTGCAGCAGAGGTTTATATACCACGTGTTCATCTGAAATAATCTCTGTGAATTATAATATGTTCATGGGGTCTCCCCTTTTCAAATCAGCAGGTGCTGAGATTGGATGAATTTGGGTTTTGGGGGAATTTGGAGTCATTTGTGTGTTTTGTTGGGGTGCTGGTTTCTCTGTTGGTTCTCCCAGCCTTTTCTTTCCTTTTTGCAGAACCTGAAAGTCCCAGTTCCAGATGAAATCTCCTTGGAGTTAGGTAGGGTGCTGTGTTTGGGGGAGTGTAAGGCAGAGGGTGGGTGAATTCAGGGAAATAACTTTATTAAAGTCATTTATTGAAGATGGGGACTGTTCCCAGGGGGATAATTGATGAATTCTCTGCCTCACAGACAGGAGAAGGCCAGAGCTGCTCCCTGAAGAGCTCCACCGCCAGTTCATCCAAACCATGCAGGATAAAGTCTGTCCAGAGGTTCAGAGGAACCTGGAAGATTTCAGGTACCAAAAGCTCTCCGTGGAGTTTCCACTTAATTCATGTTTTATTTTGATCAGTGTTCCAGCACAGGGAAACCTATACAATTCCTCTTGGATTGGATAGGAATATATCAGGAATATACCCTGTGACCAATCCTTAAATCAAATCATCAATTGCAGTCCTAGAGCTTGGATTCTTCATTGCTTGCAGCTGTGTGAGGAAATGTCTGTTTTCTTACGTGTTGTTACATAAATCTCCCTTACTGATTGTGTTTATAATCAGCTTATATTTTTTTTTTCCTTTCCCTATTTTCCTTCCCTCTCCCCTCTGGGCAGGGAATAATCCCCTTTACACAGCTGTCACGGGCACGGAGTAGAAGTTGACAATTAATTTGCTTTTTCACGTGCAGCGCCGAGCGCTCAGTAACGAACAACTTCACACCTACAAACCTCAAACACCCCAAAACCCCCTCCTGTGACTTCTGTGGGACACCCTGCTTGTGTCCCACAACACCCAGCTGCAGGTGATGCTTCCCCTGTGCCCTTCTCCAGGCAGAAAAGGAGCATGGGGCTGACCCTGGCCGAGGGGGAGCTGAGCAGGCTGGACGCAGAGCGGCTCCGCGACCGCAACGCCGTGGAGAGGGAGAGGAGCTGTGCAGAGCAGATCATCGCCAAAATCGAGGAAGTGCTGTAAGTCACAGCAGAGAGAGAAGGGGGGGTAAAAATGTTATTATTATTATAATTATTAATAATAATAATAATAATAATGATAAACACCATGGAGAGGGAGAGGAGCTGCGCAGAGCAGATCATCGCCAAAATCGAGGAAGTGCTGTAAGTCACAGCAGAGAGAGAAGGGGGGGTAAAAATGTTATTATTATTATAATTATTAATAATAATAATAATAATAATGATAAACACCATGGAGAGGGAGAGGAGCTGCGCAGAGCAGATCATCGCCAAAATCGAGGAAGTGCTGTAAGTCACAGCAGAGAGAGAAGGGGGGGTAAAAATGTTATTATTACTATTATTATTATTATTATTATTAA
>VYXD01004748.1:0-25596 GCA_013397195.1 Hylia prasina | reverse complement strand
TTCAAGCTCTTTATTGTTTCATTTATATACGCAAACATTGTATTTTTATTTTCAAAACCTGCAGATTCATATTCAGAATTTCTTACAGCATAGAATCCTAACTATAACACAGCAGATACAGGGGGTTATTTTAAAATCAATTTATATAAAAATTAAGATTATTTCTCAATATACAGAAAATGAGAATCTGTATATTGTTCACAGTTTTAAGTATTTTACACACAAACCTCTCAAGAATTTTCAAGCATTTTTTGGGCTATAACCTCCCTTTGGTTTGGGGGGACCCCACCTGACCCCCTCATCCCTCACTCACCTGCTCCCCCTCCACAGTCATTAGGGTGTCCCAAATGACACCATCACTCCCTGGACTCCCCCATCTCCCTTTTTCCTCTCCCCCAGAGAAGGCACAAAACGAGCCCAAGTGCCCTGGCCAGCAGCTCGGTGCTTCCATAAAAGCCTTTTCCACATGGACACCCCCCCAAAAAGGGGGAAAAATCAAGGGAGGGCAGGGCAGCCCCCCGAAGAGTTGGAGTCTCCCAGCTCCTGTCCTGCAGCACAGGGAGTGTCCCTGAGGGTGGTGCCTCATCTCCCACCCAGGCTCTGGTCTGCCACATTCTCCCTCCATTCCTGTGCTCCAGACAATGCCGGGAGATGTCTCATCCCTTCCCTGTGGTGCTGTTGCAGGGAGATCATGGCACCAATGGCTGGGAAGATGAGTCCAGACCACGATCCTACAATCCTGAGGGTCTGGTATCCAACCTCTCTTCCTGAGGGTCCAAAATCTAACACCCCTCACCACAGCGGGGTTGTCCTCTCCTTTCAGCTGACCGGGAGCCATAGATGGACCAGGCAGTGAGCATCTTTCTTACTTTTTGCTTCCCTCATGGTGCTCCTCACATCCGAGTTCCTGAGGCTGTAGACCAAGGGGCTCAGCATGGGGACGGTGACGGAATACACCAGGGAGATGAACTTGTCCAGCTCCAGGGAGGGGCTGGAGACGGGGCGCAGGTACGTGAGGATGGAGCTGCCGTGGTAGGGAGCCCGGCCATCCGAGGATGGATGAGTGGGACACCAGGATGAAGGCCGTGGTGCTCAGCACGTTGAACCCCACCACGGCGGCACCACGCCTGCTTCACTGGTGTCGGAGCAGGGCAGGGCCCATCACAAAAAAGGTGTTTGATGGCCCGGGAGCGGCAGAATGGGGCGTGGAATATGGAAACTGTATGGAAAGGGGAGCTGAGCACTCCAGCCAGGGAGGCCCCGGCCAACATCCCAAAGCAAATCCTCTGGGACATGAGCACAGAGTAGAGCAGGGGCCTGCAGATGGCCACGTAGCCGTCGTAGGCCATGGCGGCCAGCATGTGGCACTCGGTGGTGGCCCACGTGGCGAGGAAGAGCTGGGTGACACATCTTGTGAAGGAAATCGCCTTTTTCTTCACCAAAATATCCCTCAGGCTCCGGGGGATGATGGTGGAGGAGTAGCAGGTGTCCAGCAGGGACAAGTGGCTCAAGAAGAAGTACATGGGGGTGTGGAGGTGCGGATCGATCCGGATCAACACAAGGACTCCCAGATTTCCTAGGAGAGTGACCACGTAGAGGGCAAAGAACAAGACAAAAAACATCACCTGTGGGTCTGCTCAGGTGATGAAGCCCAGGAGAATAAATTTAGATGCAAATGTTTCATTTTCTCCAGCCTTACGGAACATTTTATATATGCAGTTCAGCTGTTTCTGTCTTTAGATTGAAGTGTTTAATGCACATAAATCCATTGATAATGATAAGAATGTTGTTTTCGTCAAGGAGTTACAAAACCTCCAGTCCATAAAAGGTAAATCCTCCTTGAAAGAGAAAAGCCACAAGTTCCTGGTGCCAGTATTCCTGTTCAGCCAACATATTTGGAAGCAGGGGTATATTTAAGCCATTAAGAAGGGAAATACCATAACAAAATAAATAAATCATACATAAGTTGCAAGGCTTCCTCCTAGTTTTCCTCAATCCACTTACACATGGAATTCCATTATTTTCCTGATAATTCCAGGGAAAATGGAATTATTTCTCATCTTCTGACAATTCCCTATCCAGTCTGAGCACTTGGGGAATAAATGCCTGCTCCCCGTGTCCCAGGAAGAGATTTTCTAGGTGAAAGCATTGTAAAATGGGACTTCTCTTAGTGTTTTTTTTTCCTGGTGTAGGAATAAGAGCTGGAATTTGTCTTATCTCACTTCGCTTTAGATGTGATGCTTGATATGGAGGTAAAAGATAAATTTATGTTCCATCTTGCTGTTCACCAAGGAGAGATCAGCAGCTCCTAAAACCACACTCTACAACAGATAGAATAAATAAATATGGATTTTTCTCCTGGATAATCATGGCTTGTCAGAGTTACACCACAGAGTAAACCATGAGTAGGCACAGCTGGCTCCTGACAAATGGATCCAAACTTGAAAATCCTCATTATTCCATGAGCCTTGGTTGAAGGGCTGAGTTTCACCACCAGAACCCGACATCTCCTTTCAGATATTCCGTGGTCTCTTGGAGTTATTGAGGATTTAGAGCTGCTTTTCTTCATCCACATGGAGATGCCAGAGGTGTTAAAATAAGGAAAACCAACATTTTTGGGGCTGAATTTCCTCCCAGAGGCAGAATCCACCTGCTGTCATCAGAGAATTGACCTTGATTTCTTGCTCAGCTAAAGTCCAGCCTCACTTTTCCTTACTCAGCCAACCAACTTTACTTTGTGTGACGGATTGGACACCTGGAATGGAAATAAATTCAATGAAAACCCATGGGTTATATTTTATTCCTGCTGAGAAGCGGGTTGGTGTGGAATAACTAATAGAGTGTTCATCCTTGTCCTCCTGTGGTGAGGATCTCCATTGTGGCACCCAAATTCCATAAAATCTTTGGGCAAAGCAGTAGAAGAGCTTCCAACGAGCTGCCCTAGGATTCACCAACGTCACCCCAACCAACCTGGCCTTGGACACTTCCAGGGATGGGGCAGCCACAGCTTCTCTGGGAAGCCTGTGCCAGCACCTCACCACCCTCCCAGGGAAGAATTTATTCCCAATATTCCATCAAAACCTATCTGAAGGTGGGGTTTTGCTCCTCTTTGTTCCCAGGTCCAGTTGAAGCAGTTTTTCTACTTCCAGCTGCTCCCAGCTCCAGCTGCAGAGATATGCCAGGGCTTCTACCATGTAACACCTGTGTTTCCAGAGCTTTGCCCTGCAGAGAATTCACAGAGCCAGGGATAAAACAAGTCAGAGGATAACATCTTACCCTCCAGGGAACTCTCACACCAAGCGAGGGGCAGCCAAGCCCTGAGGGGTCCTGGGATCCTCCACTGCCAAGTCAAGATATGATCATTTAAAAATTGATGGCAGCAAAAGGTGTTATTTGAAAAATAACAGCTCGGAAATGTTGCCTTTCATTGTTTAATACATCCTAAAACTGTCCCCACTGGGAATTTCTGACAGTATCTGTATCATGGAATGGTTTGGGTTGGAAGGGACCTTATGGATAATCCCTAAGGCAGGGACACCTTCCACCAGCCCAGGCTGCTCCAAGCCCCATCCAACCTGGCCTTGGACACTTCCAAGGATGGAGCAGCCACAGATTCTCTGGGAAATCCATTCCAGGGCCTCACCACCCTCTCAGGGAAGAATTTCTTCCCCCTAGCCCATCTAACCCCGCCTGAAGGATTCAGACAACCTAAAGCATCAGCTGAAAATTTATAAAAAATAAAGTGGTTTAAAGCATCATTTCCAAATGTGAGGAGAACTTCAAACACCCCATATTTTCAACAGGCTCAGGAGCTGATGCTTGGAAAATAAAATATGCAGGTGGGATCCACCACATGGTGCCATTGTTTTATTTATTGCCTGTTTCTCAGTTTCCTGAGCAGGAACAAGACACTTTGCTACCCAAGGCTGACAGGAAAAAAAGGGAGGTTTTATGTAAAATAAAAAGGAGATCATGTTCCCAGCAGTGTCCAATAGATGGTGATGACATACAGGAAATATTGGTTTTTTTACCTTTTTGCCTTTCCAGTTGTCCATTTCATACCTTAAAAGGATTTTTATGGCTCTTTAACATCCCTTGGGCTTGACAATAGAGCACCATAGTGCACTAAAGGAGCAAAAATAAGTTGTTCATGTAAAAACAGGAATTAATTTCATTTGGAAGTAGGTGAAATGCAACTTTTTACAAGGAAAGGGGTTTTTTGACAACAAAAACCAGGTTGATTTGTCATTCTTGCCAGCATCAAGTTTTCATCCAAAATGTGGAAGCTGCAATTTCTGTCAGGAGTTATTTCTTGCCTGAAAATTTGACTTTTAAAATAATTATCACCCTTCATCTTTTAATTTCAGGTGTTCAGGTTTTATCTTGCTTTGCTTTGTTATTTTTCAGTCCCTTCTCCCCACTGCCAAAGTGCAAATCTCTGGATACAAACTCCACTGGTAATATTCCTGACTTTGTTTTTAGCAAACCACCAGGGGCATAAAGTGGAAAGCTAATTAGAGCTTTGTTTGAAGGCTTTGAGAGGCAGAAATTGGGGGTGGAAAAAGGACAGGGCAAAGGTGACTGGTTCACCTGAACCTGGAATTTACCCTGTTTTCAAATATGGAGCTATTTATTAAATAATTCATTGACTTGGCTTATGGGCGATATCTCCAAACTGCATTGAAACTGCAAATTAATCCATTTAGATGTTGTCCTTCCATCTTTCTCAGAAAAGGCTTTTCATGGGAGCTACCTCCCTGATCCAGCCCAGAAATCACAGAAGTCTGGAGTGTCTCGTGTGTTAAACCCACATAACCTTTGTACAGGGGATCCTGACACCTTTCACACAGTCCTGGGGTGGTTTGGGCTGGGAGGGACCTTAAGGATCATCCAGTTCCACTCTGCTGCTGCTCCACTCCACCTTCCACTGGCCCAGGGTGCTCCAAGCCCCATATCTGTAAATATATATGGATATAAATGTAGAACTTGCTATCCCAGAGCCAGGCATCTTCTAGATGTCCGTTCTGATTCAAAATTATAAATGCATATATTAAAATCCAATATCAACTGCACATAATCCCACATATTTATATAAAAAATGCCAAACATTCTTGGGTTAAATATGTGCACCAACACCCACATGTTACTGGATTTTCTTCTCTCTCACAAACCTCCATGAATCCCACTTCATTTCCAGCTGAAAACAAGGTATGGATGAGAGCCCCGGCATGAGGGAGGGAAAAAAAGACCCAGACAGAATTCCCTGTCCCTGATAACAAAACAATTCAGAATAAAAGGATTAAAGATAAAAATGCAATTCTTACATCACCAGAGGAGCGTCAGGATCAGAAGGTCCATTGAGGAATCCTCTCCATCAGCAAAACGTCCTTTAATAGAAATATTATTTAATTTTTATAGTGAATATCACTTTACTTCAGGGTCAGTGGGTGGGTTTGCTCCAGGTATCCACTGCAAACAGCTTAGGCTGTCCTGGTGGATCCCTGGAGCTGCCAGCTGGAATTACAGGGGGTGAGGGCTGATCCAAGCCTCCAGATAAGAGATGAGTCCAAAAGGCTTCCAGGTTACTCCTGATTTAGCACCAGGTGGTCTGTGCAGGACCCACCTGTCAGAACATGATCCAGAGTCTGTTAAACCTTCTTTTTCTGCTCCAGGTATTCCCAGGAATATCTCAGCTGCCCACAAAGTACAGTTTGGATCCACAGATGAGATTTATCTGTCAGTTATCAATAACATTAAGCACATCCTATCATATCTTAGGTGGAATTAGAGGGATCAAGAGACTTCAGGTAGGCTGGAAGAGGATATGCCACGTCCAAAGGAGACCCATGCAGGGTCACAGAATCCTGGAATGGTTTGGGTTGGAAGGGGCCTTAAGATCATCCAGCTCATGCTAGGTGTTTTGGGTGGGTGTAGCTCTGCAAACAACAACATTTTAACATCAGTGTTGGAATTTGGTGAGTTACTGTACCAAAATTTCACCACTGACTCCCATTAGTTCCTGCTTTATTCCCAGTTCCCCAGGCACAACTGCAAACACCCCCTCTTTTCTCAAAATAATAAATAAACCCAGGAAATCCAGTTATTTCCATGAGAAACTTTTGATACTTAGAAAAGAACAACCAAGAAGGCAAAACTTGCCTTTACAGCTTGTAAAAGAAGTTAAATAATTATCAGGTAATTAAGTATAAACCTTTGAACTCTATCACTATATCCTTCCTCTGCCTTTGTGCATTTTCCAAGAAAAACAGCAATTTTTGCTCTCATGAGCATATCTGCTCCATTTCTTTGGCATTGACTCAAATCAGATCTATTTTATCTTTTTCCAGGACTGTATTGCACCAAATCACCACTGACTTCCCCAAAAACCTTATTTTTCCACCTTTCAGCTTGCTTCATAAATCAGAACCAGATTTATTCCAAGCCTCCTGATGTTCTCTGAGCCAAGACTCCAAACCACCAGGTGAGCTGGTGACAATGAGGCAGGTCCAAGGTTGACCTAAATCCTATATATTTTTTTATTTATCTGTTATTTATTTTATGAATCCTGTCTATCAAACTGTTATATTATGTATCATTCACATTGGATAAAGTTCACATTGATAAATTCACATTTTATATCTTTATGAGCTCCAGCAGGCTGAAACATCCAAAACCCAACTCAATCCCTGGCCAGGGCTGGATCAATGATCAAGATAATGTGTAGATTAAAGGGATCCAAGGATGTGTACATGTTGTTACATTCTCTCTCTCCAGTATAACTTCAGAGGGGAACAACCTCCTTAGGCTGAGCTTAACTAGAGTTTGAGGGTCAAGGTGTGGATGGAGCCCCCAGATGGGGTGATTAATGGAGATTAGTTCACTCTGGGACAATTAATCACTGTCTGAAAGTGCCCAGAGCCACCTGCTCAGGTGTGGGCATCTGGGTTGCAAGTACCTCAACGTGGATAATCCCATCCTTGAAGGAAAACTGAGGGCCATCAGCAGCTCCAGAGCTGGAGGTGCTCTGTGTGACTCTTGGGGACCCTCTGACCAGCTGGTGCCGTGTGTCCATGTGACGCGGTGGCTCGTCCACGTGATGGATTTGAGATCCCTGAAGCACAATGGATTTCAGAATTCCATTCTATCCTTTTTTTTCCCCCTTCTCTTTTCTTTTTTTTGTTTGCTGTGTCATGAGGAGCCCTGAGGGTTTTGTCCCAGGAGAGCAGAGGGAACGTATTTACAGCCCTGTCACCCACATGCTCAGTGTTGGAGTCAGGGAAGAGCACATCCCTCTCCACATCAGCCTGGATGTTCTCTGCTGCACTTGGGATAAACCCTTGGCTCCCACCACAACAGTGAAAGCACAGGAGGAGCTGTAAATCCAAGAGAAAGAAGTTGACTTCCTTCTTCATGTCCTCATATCCTCTTTTTTGGAGCTGTGTTGGAAAACAGCCTTCCAAAAGTAGGATTTTTTATAATGAATGGGAGTAGTGGCTTCTGAAAATTGGTTTTTGTTTTCCTTAGGCAGCTAAAGCAAGATCTAAAGCTAAAGCAGGATTTATGGAAGTGTTAAGGACAAGCCTTACTTAGTTATAAAGAATTGTCAGCAGAATGCAGTTGTTAACAAATCAGTCTCTGGAACTGGATTGTTCTAAAATTCATTTCCATTCCATGTAAGTTTTATCTTAATTCCCATGGTTTTTGGATGTTTCAGCCTGCTAGAGCTCAGAAAGGTATAAAACATGAATTTATCCATGTGATTTTTATCCACTGTGAGCGATATATAATATAACAGTTTGATGGACTGGATTAATAATTAAAAGCCAAGGAAAAATGTTCCTAATGTGGTGTAATCTGGGATTTCACTGGCACTGGGACTTACTCCCAGTCCAGGGTTATGTTACCTTCAATGAGATTCCTCCAAAGTGACTTCTGAAATCAATTTCTTTCAAACCAAAAGGGAATAAATATCTGATTCTTTTCTTCATTCTTAATTAGCATGTGCCAGAATAAATCCATAGTTTTAGGTATCCAAGCACGGAAAAGCTAATTTGCCATTTGTGTTTGCTCAAGCTCCGTGTTCTTTTCTAGACAGCTGATAAATAAAAAAGTATAGAATTTATGTTTGAAAAATATATGGAATATACCAAAGTATGGCAATTAAAATGATGACTGATTGGAGTTAAATATAAAAGAAAGTGGAATTCTGTGTTTTACCATTTTGATGTATTTCTCCTCTTTGCCTCAGCAGGTAACACCCGGCCATGGGAGGAAACCACACGCAGCCCAGATTGATCCTCCTGGGAATTACAGACACTCCCTGGGCGCAGGCCCCTCTTTTTTACCTCTTTCTGTTGATTTATATGATCACTTTGGTGGGGAATATGGGGCTGATGGTCTTGGTTTGGGTGACTCCCAGCCTCCACACCCCCATGTACTTCTTCCTCACCCACCTTTCCCTGGCCGACGTCTGCTATTCCACTGTCATCTCCCCCAAAATGCTCACGGATCTGTTATCTGGGAACAAAACCATTTCCTGGGCCGGCTGCATGACACAATTCCACCTCTTTGCTCTCTTTGTCACGGCCGAGTGTCACCTCCTGGCCGCCATGGCCTACGACCGGCACGTGGCCATCTGCCACCCCCTGAGCTACGTCACGGCCGTGTCCCCCCGGGCCTGCTGGCAGCTGGTGGCCTGGTCCTACCTCGTGGCCTCCCTCAGCGCCCTCATCTACACGGGCTGCACCTTTGGGGGCTCCTTCTGTGGGCCCCGCCGTGTCGATCACTTCTTCTGCGACGCCAGCCCCGTGCTGAGGCTGGCGTGCTCCGACACCCGCGGCAGCGAGGTCGCCATCTTCGCCCTGGCCGTGGCCAACGGGCTGGGCACCAGCCTGGTCATCCTGCTCTCCTACGGCCGCGTCCTCCACACTGTCCTGGGAATGCGCTCGGCGCCCAGCCGGGCCAGAGCCTTCCGCACCTGCGCCTCCCACCTGGTGTCCGTGTCCCTGTTCTACGGCACCCTGTTCTTCATGTACCTGCAGCCGGCGTCCCGGCACGGCAGCCGGGACAAGGTGGCCTCTGTCTTCTACACTGTGGTCAGCCCCATGCTCAACCCTTTCATCTACAGCCTCAGGAACAAGGAGGTGAAGGCGGCGCTGGGGAAGTGCAGGAGGAGGATGTTAAATCTCTGCTGGCATCAGAGAGTGGCAGCTCGTAGCGTCAGGGAATCCTGGAATGGTTTGGGTTGGAAGGGACCTTAAAGATCATCTGGTCCTACGCTCCATGGGCAGGGACACCTTCCATAGACCAGGCTGCTCCAAACCCGGTCCAACCTGGCCTGGAACTCTTCCAGGGATCCAGGGGCAGCCACAGCTTCTCTGACCAACCAGTGCCAGGCCCCCTCCACCCTCACAGGGAAGGATTTCTTCCCAGAATTCCATTTAAACCTACTCTTAGCTTAAAGCCATTCCCTGTTGTCCTGCTACTCCATGCCCTCGTGGAAGCAAACTGTTCCCCCAAAGCAAGAATAAAAAAATAAAATAAAATAATTTGGGTTTTTCCCTGATCCTCACAATTTTATATAGGTTCTTCCACAGTTCCTCACAAAACTCAATTACAATATTTATCCTGGAGAAACAGACCTTAACAGTCACATCTTCCTTGGAAAGAAACAGGAGTGGGAGTCTCAAACCTGAATTCCCTTTGCAGCCACGAGTCTGTTGGAAGAAATCAGACAGAATTATTCCAGAGGATTATTCCAATTAAACCTCTCTTTCTCTCAGGAAGAGCAAATCACAGTTTTATTGGTTTATAACTTATTTTGCACTGATCAATATGTATTTTTTTGCAAGATTATTGTCCTTTTCCCTAAACTCCAATAAAATTCCTCATTGTTACCTGTGAGTAATTTATTAGAGCCAAGCTGCTGGGGTGGGAGGGAGCATTTGGGAAGAATAAGAGTATTTTTAAATGTGATTGATAAATGAGTAAGATAAAAGGCTTTAGAAGTACATTTTTTCTGACTTAGAGGGATAAAAAGCTGATGCGAGTCAGGATCTCGAGATACACTTTGGAATATCGAGGGAAATGCAAATGTCCATGTGCCAAAACACATAATGAAAACCTAACAGGTGCATTTCACCTCAACTTTAAGCACATGATTTGGTTTCCATAGGTGAAAGAATCCTCAGCACCTGATCTGTGGATAGTTGGGAGCTGTTTGGGTCTGGAAAGGCCCGAAAAAAGCCAAAAACAACAGTTCTCCAGATTGTGGCTCAATAAAGAAGGTACAGGGACAGCCACAACACTGGGGGGAGACCAGCAATCCTTCATCTTTTCCTGGCAGGCACTTATAATGGAAAAAAAACTCCTAATGTCTACTCATCCTAACAAATTCAAAAGGACATCTTTTGGTTTTGAGGGCAAACTGAGTGCAATCCTGCAACTTCCTTTCACAATTCGGGTGGCCTGGAAAAGCTCAGCAGACGCTTCCCCCTCTTCTCCACACCCCTCATTTTGGTTGTCACCCACCTGTTGACACGTTTGTGGGGTGGGATGAGTTCAGATGCTGCAGAGGGATAAGCCTTGGCTGCAGCAGGGAAAGGTGTAGGCAAAAAACTTTTCCCTTCAGCATTGTGTTGCGTAAATGTTGTGTTCTGAGCAGTTACGTGAGAATTCACTTCCATTTGAAAAGTAAATGGAAGGTGAGTAGTCTCCTTGTTCTCTAGGAAAAAAACAGCAGGAGAAGAGATGTTTTAGGTCTGGGGGGAAGTGGGAAAGGTGGATTTGTACCTGGATGAAGAAGTTGAAATTGACAGAATTAAATGATAAAGGGTTTGGCAAGACAGAGACTTTTGATATCAAAGTTGGGTGGGCAGGCACTCCAAAGCTCATCCCATTCCAATCCCCTGCCATGGGCAGGGACACCTTTCACTAGACCAAGCCCTGTCCAACCTGGCCTTCAACGCTTCCAGGGACGAGGCAGCCACAGCTTCTCCGGGCAACCTGTGCCAGGGCCTCAGCAACCTCCCAGGGAAGGATTTCTTTCCTATATCCAGTGTAAAACCACTCTCTTTCAGTTCAAGATTTTCAGGTTTAAATGAAGAATTGAGAAAGCCCACCAGCAAGTCTGAGCTCCAGGGTCCCACCATACAGGTGCTCACAGCTATTTCCACCACTTGCTCCCATTCCCAGAGCAAGAAGTGATCCTGGGAGACCAACCACCCTTCAAGGGATCATCAGCTTAACAAGATCTTCTGGGCTTCACCAAGAAAGTTTCTTAATCATCATCATGGGAACTTCTCAGAGGGCTTTTCAACAATTTCTTTCATTCTTCATAATGAGCCACGAGAGACTAATTAGCAAAGGAAAACAAGGAAGAAACTTTCTTCCTTGTTAAAGACAAAGTGAACTTCTCCAGCTGCTTTGTTTATCAGATCAAACAAAGGCCCTGGAGCCAAAAAGCTGGAGGGTCAATGTGTTGGCATGGGACTGTGTTTAGAGACCTTAAAAATCCTTCCATTCCACCCCCTGCCATAGGCAGGGACACCTTCCACTGTCCCAGGCTGTTTCTAGCCCTGTCCAGCCTGGCCTTGGAACCTTCCAGGGATGGGGCAGCCACAGCTTCTCTGGGCAACCTGTGCTAGGGCCTCCGCACCCTCACAGGGAAGAATTTCTTCTCCATATCCAATCTAAATGCTCTGTCAGTGTAAAGCCATCCCCCCTGTCCTATCACTCCAGGCCCTTGCCCAGAGTCCCTCTGCAGCTCTCCAGGAGCCCCTTTAGGCTGGCTCTGGAAGGGGCTCTGGGGTTTCACCTCTCTACAGCCTGAGCTCAGACATGGGTTATGGCCCTGCTGGCCTTGGCAGAGGCTGGATTAACAGCTGGGCTCATGATCTTAGGGAGCCTTTCCAACCTAAATGATTCTGGGATTCTGCAGCTGTTTCTACCCCATATTTGCTCCTGGTCAGCATTCCTGCCACTCCTTCTGTGCTCAGTTTCACTGTAGTTCCAACAGTTTGTTTTTCCTTTCTCTGTCTCTCACAGTTTATTTTAGAGGGGAAAATGCACAATTGCTCAAAACCAAGCAAAACCTGTTTAATGATAAAACCAAAATATGAACAAAGGGATAGGGAGCAGCAGTTGTAATTCTGTCATGATCCACAGGAGATGCCAGACAATGGCTCTCTGCTCTTTGAGCAAGCTTGGGCCTTGACTTGGGTCACTGCCCATCCTATGGTGGCACACAGGAAATTCCCCTTGGAATGGATGACTTTGGAAGCAGCTCCATCAGCAAGAGACTTGCACTGGTAAGTAAACACCATCAGTTCCAGAAGTTCAATGGAAGCCTGAGGGTTTATGTCCCACTTCTTTATACATATATATATATAAAACTATATGTACACATTTATATTTATAAATATCTTAAGATATATATTTCTTTATGAATATAAAGAAAATTTGTTTATAGAATTTCTTTATATTTTTCCTAATATATATAATTATCTATATATTAATATATATGTATAATATTAATTTGTTCTTGAAATATATAATTAGCTTCTTGGCATCATAGGGAAGTAAAAAGAACCAGTGTAAGAAATTAAGATTCAGGGATTGGGAAACAGCTCAGGATTTGGAGAAGTGCTGCAACTGCTAATTGGGAAGAAGGGAGAACACTTTAGAAACTCTCCTGCTGCATTTTATTTTTACATTATCTGGGACATCCTGATGTCTAAACACCCAGAGAGTGTCACAATCAGGCACATGGAGAAAGGTTTCTTTATTTTTTCCCCTAAAAGAAAGAAATGGTCCCAAGTAGCTGTAATCAGAACAGATGAAGAGTCCCTGGTACTCCCTGTGCAGCTCCAGGAGCTCCTGGGGGCAAGATGAGGTGGCCTCTGTTCTACACCACGGTGATGCCCATGCTGAACCCCTTCATCTACAGCCTGAGGAACCAGGAGGTGAAGGCTGGGCTCTGGAGACTGATGGGCAGGAAACACTCCGCTGAAAAATAGTATTTCCTTTTTTATTTGTGTTTGCTGCCTGGTATTTTAATTTTAGGAATTTAAGCCCTTCTTGACCACTTGTAGAGCTTGAGGGCCAGGAACTGCAGAATTCAATGTTTGGTGCAAAATACATTTTTAAGTAGTCGAAGTTCACTACTGAGTTTGTTTTTAGTGGTTTTAGTCTGGTTTAGCCACTGATTGGGCTTGATAAATCACTTTGCAGAGTGGAAGGTTTATTCCACCTCCTGAAGAAGTTAAGGGGGTTGTTACTTATCAGATTTAAAGTATTAACCCCAGTAATTTAACCTGACTTTAGAAATCATTACGAATGTGAAAAACAAACTGAAAACAACAAAAACCACCCAAAAAACAACCCCAAATCTCATTGGTTTACAAGATCCCAAGGAGACAAAGCACTGGTGAGATCAGGACATCTTTAAAATTTTCTTTAGCAGAGTCAGAACAAACGAAAATAAAACAAATTTCTCCCCTTCCTTCCCATGAAACTGAAATTGAGGTTCAAACAAGATATTTGTATTAAAACTGCCTTTAAATATGGTGATACTTGTGTCATTCCTGTAGTAAGTGTGGAGAAAGAAAAGGGTTTTGAAAGTCTGTAGGCTCCAAAAATGTTGTGGTGCCACGATTAACTGGTAGTAAGATGCTGATAATACACTTCAAATAAATAGAAATAAATACATATAATTTGGAAAATAATCCACGTAATGCTGCTATGAAATGATTGCAGATTTAAGCCAGGTTGGACAGGGGGGTTGGAACAACCTGGGCTAGTGCAAAGTGTCCCTGCCTGTGGATCATCGCTAGAGGAGGATCCATAAGGTCCCTTCCAAGCTAACCATGGATTCCATGATAAATTCCTGGGTTTCACCTCAGAGACCCTGAGCTTAGATGATTATCTGTCATGAGAACAGGCTCCCACTTCAAGCCCTCTCCTTGCAACAGATCAACCCCCTGCAGCCTTATTTTGGGTAAAACTCACCTGTTTCCTCACATCTCCTCACAAGAAAAAAAAGGCCCTTTTTTCTTGATCAGATTTTACCTCCCAGACCAAAATTTCCAGGGAGAAATAAACCCAGATTTCTTCCAGTGTTTGTATGGAAGACAGGAATAATTTACCCTCACAAAGAGCATCAAAACTTAGCCAAAAAACTGCTGTTTGTAGTCTTCCTTCACAGGAACATCAAGGAGTTTGTCACTGCCCAGCCCTGGAAGAGAAAATTTTCTTTGGGAATGGATGACTTTGGGAGCAGCCCCTTAAAGAGGAGACCTGCACTGGTAAATAAACACAATTAGGTAAATCAACTCAATTAGTTTCAGGAAGTTATATGGTAGCTTGATGATTTATTTCCCACTATGTATATATATAAAAATTAAATATACAAACATTTTAATATAGAAATAAAGTTAATATAGAAGGTTATTTTATTTATACAGTTATAGATATAATTACTTAACACATATAAATATTTTCCTAATATATAATTTTATTTTATATGTTATATGTAATTATATATATTTAATATTTATATATTATATGTAATTGTAGATATTAAAATTTATCTCTTGGAATATAGAATTAGTTTCCTGGAATCACAGGCAATTAAAAAGAACTGGTGTAATAAATTGAGATTAAGGGATGGAGGGACAGCCCAGGGTTTGGAGAAGCACTATAATTGCCAATCAGGATGAAAGGAAAACTCTGCAGGAACTTTCCTGCTGCAATTTATTTTTACATTTTCTGGTGATAATGATGAGCTGAATTTAGGCTCAGATTGACCCTTCAGTCAGTTTGCCCAGAGTGTGCCTCCTAATTCTGCTGATATGAGGAATATTCATCCAAAATTTGAGTTAGGAATGAAGGTTCAGATGTACTGGAGTACGTGTTTTGCCACCAGGAAGGACCATTGCCATTTCCTATTATATTCCATAAAAACCTTCATGGAGAGGCTCCTACTTCTGCAAACACTTGGGAAGGACAATTTCCCCCACCCAGCAAAAAACTGTCTCAAAACCACTTAAAATTTCACCCTCTCTGATAAATAAGATACTCACAGGTCCTTGAGCTGAAGTTCACAAGCTCCATCCGTCTGGCCAAAACCAGCAAGTTTTCCGTTTCCACCCTCTAACGTGGCTGGAATACTTAAGTTTTACCCCATCCCCATGCGAGCAATTAACCACAGGGTCTCTGAGGCACCTGAACACGGAATGAACCTTCCCCAGAAGCCCTGGGATCCATCCCGAGGTTTCTCCCTGGAGTTTTAGGGATGGGATGCCCACAGCACATCTGAGCTGATGCCCACAGAGCTTGAGCGATGCCATTTGTGAACACAACGCTGTCAAGGGGAAACACCCAAACAGGGATTTTTGCTAAAGGCTTGAATTTGAAAGATTTTTAAATTCTTCTCTAATTCCATATTTCTCTTGTCCCCTCGCCCTCCCAAAGAAGCTTTTCCTTCCCCGTTCCTGCAGCTTTCTGTCAGAGGTTCATTGCAGGAAGTCACCTGAGTGGCTGTCAGTGCTTTTCTCCAGCTGCTGGTGGATGTCCTTACACCCAGGAGGTATCCATGGCTCCTCTCCATCTTGGTGGCCACCACAACCTCCACAGCTGCTCTCCCGTCCCAGTATCTGGGACAATTATTCCCCACGGGCACTGCTTAGCATTTTCCCTTTTCCAAGCTTATCTGGTTCTCATCTGCCCATTTTGATCAGGAAAGCTCATCTTGAAAAGCCATTTTGCAATGTGTGCTTCAAAATGGGTTCAGGAGACCCCCCAGGAGTAAACTGCACCAGCCAGAGAATCGTGGAATGGCTGGGGTTGGAAGGGACCTTAAAGCTCATCTTATTCCAGTGCCCTGCCATGGGCAGGGACACAGGATGACCCTTTAGGGGGGTGTGTCCGTCAGGAAGAAACACAGATGGATGTTCCACCTCCTTCCCACGCGGTCACTCCCGCTCCTCTCATGGTCAGATGCTGTTCCCACAGATGCTGGACACAGTTCACGCTCACTTCCACAATTCCCACTTGCACAATGAGCCAAAACTTTTCGGTTTTGAGAGCTCCAGCCCAAAGCCACAATGTGCACAGTGACAATGCCATGGCCACAGACCTGGGGTTTAATTCACTAAGGGCTCATATTCCTGTTTAAATGTCAGATGATGGTCAAGGCAAGACCAGCTGTACAAAGTCACTGGATGGTTTCTCAAACTATTATTCAAATATTGAATATTTTTCAAATATTTTTTAAAATATTCAATATTTTATTGCCAAGCAATGGTTGTAAGGTCCCAGAGCAAGAAAGGTTGCTCTGGGGCTTATATTTTAAATGTCTTAATGATTTATTAAATTAATAATTATGGGGGGTTATGTTTTAAATAAAACATTACAAATAATCTCTAGTCCTATTTAAAAAAAGTACAAACTTTTCTGCACCTAAATTAAACAATGTCCTGAGGGTGGCAGGGAGGAGCAGAAGGGTGGGAGAACAGCAGGAGTTACACAAAGAGGTCCCAGTTCATGGTCCTGATCACAGAGTCATGGAATTGATTAGGTTGGGAAAGCCCTCTAGGATCATCAAGTCCACCCTTTCCCACAGCAGTGCCAACACCACCACTAATCCATATTCCCAAGTGCCACAGCCCCACCCTTTTAAATCCCTACAGGAATAGGGACTCTACCACTGCCCTGGGCAGCTTGATCCAGGGCTGGACAGCCCTTTCCATGAAGGAATTTTTTCTCTCTCCAACTTAAACATCCCCTGGTGTGACTTGAGGACATTGTCTGCACACCTGGAGACGTGTGAGTTGAGCACCTCCGGGGTTCCTGCCATGGGGTGTCAGCACAGCTGATAAGAGAGGAACAGGGCCACAGACAGCTCAGGGGGATTGATCCAGGGAGCCACACTAAATAATAATCAAGGAATTATCAGTAAACTCTGGTGATGCCTTAAGAGGCTACCTAGAACAAAGATGAGACAGAGTAAAGAATAAAGTAGGTATTTATTAAAAAGGCCTTCAAAGGATACGCCTTGGGCAGTACAAGAACCTGGCCGAGGCTACACCCAAGATGGATGCTGGGTCACGAGTTTTCACACTTTTATAGGTTTTGGTCTATTTACATACTAACATTAATTGTCAAATTACAGCTTCAGGTAATGAAGTCCCATCCCCTCAGTTTTCTCTCCTCAATTCACTGCTGTTTATAGTTCTTGGGCCTGAAGCTGCAACGGTGTCCTTGGTTCTGGGGCTGGAAAAGGATTGTTTTATCTGACTGAACTGTGAGGAGAACTTGCTAACACTTTATATGAAGTTCAGAGTTATATACCAATGCTGTACAGAATCTGAAAATTATGAAAGCTAAAACTTAAGGCATCACTCCCCCCTTAGAGGCTTGACAAGGTCTCTCTCTACCTTGTCAAGTGTCTATTCTAAACATCTACTAATAATAAAGGAACAAAGGCAACAAAGGATTCAGCTCATTGATCCTGAGTGCCTTATCACTGGTGAGTCGTGTGTCATCAATAAATCAGCAAACTACCTTGATCCTGCCTTGATTTAATCCAACTTAGCAGCTTCTCCTCCATCCCAAGTTATTCCATGTCTCTAGGAGAACTCCATCACTCTGCATTTCACCACGGACCTGGCACAGGATGAGATAATATCCTGATTGGATGTTTTGGGATTTTTTCACATATGCAATGCTTGTGCACCAAAATATTTAGACCAAGTATGTCACAGAATTCTGGAATGGCTCAGGTTGGAAGGACCCTCAAAGCTCATTCAGTTCCAACCTCCTGCTGTGGGCAGGGACACCTTCCACTAGACCAGGTTCCTCCAAGCCTCATCCAAACGCCAACATTGCAGTGAAATTACTATTTTCAGCTGATATGAAATCAGCCAGCGTATCATCTAAATCAAAGTGCAGAGGGCCCCAAAAATGCCCCTCTGACACATTTATCAAAAATCCCAGGATATCACCCACACCTCCGTTGTATCTCACCAGAAAGTTCAAACATCCGAGCTCATTTTATTTTCCTGAGTCTCCTCCAAGCCTCCTTCACCTCCTGGTTCCTCAGGCTGTAGATGAAGGGGTTCAGCATGGGTGTCACCACAGTGTAGAGCACAGCAGCCCATTTATCTGCTCCCCTGGAGGTGCCTGACTTGGGGATTAAGTACATGAAAAGCAATGCTCCATAGAAGGTGCTGACAGTGGTGAGGTGGGAGGCACAGGTGGAGAAGGCTTTGCCCTTGCCCTCAGCTGAGCTGATGCGCAGGATGGTGGAGATGATGGCTACGTAGGACACCAGGACCACCAGCATGCTGGGAACCCCGAGCAAAGATGAGGCAGCCCTCAGGAAGACGAGGCTGAGGGTGGTGTCGGAGGTGGAGAGCGGGATCAGCAGGGAAATGTCACAGGAGAAGAGGTCGATGGTGCTGGAGCCGCAGAAGAACAAGCCGGACGTGCCGATGGTTTGTCCCACGCTGTTGGCCAGCCCCAGGAGGTAGGACGCTGTCACCAGCCGGGAGCAGCGCTCTGGGGACATGACAAGGGGGTAGAGCAGCGGGTGGCAAATGGCCACGTATCGGTCATAGGCCATCGTGGCCAGCAGGAAGCACTCCGTGAGCACAAACAGGTCCAAAGCAAACACCTGAGCCATGCACCCGGCATAGGCCATTCCCTTCTTCCCCAGCAAAACCCCAACCAATATCCTGGGGGTGATGATGGTGGAAGTGCAGAGGTTCACAAAAGCCAGGTTGCCCAGGAAATAATACATGGGGGAGCGGAGCAGGGGGCTGGCTCTGATCAAGGTGATCATCCCCAGGTTCCCCAGGATGGTGACAAGGTAGGTGAGCAGGAACACCAGGAAGAGGGTGAGCTGAGATGCCGGGTTCTCGGTGAATCCCACCAAGCTGAACCCAGTGGCTTGGGTGCAATTGTTTCCTGGCATTCCTTCAAAGTATGTTGTCTGTGTGAACTCCTTGCTGGAAGTTTCTTCCAGCTGGAAAACCCTCTTTGCAGTGGGATCTGTTTGGAGACAATCCTACAAGATTTAAAACAAGAGTTTAGGCACAGACTGATTAGACAGTGCTGGGTGGAAGTCGTGGCATGGGAGAAGCTGTAGGTTACACAATCCTGAGAAGCCTTACCTTGGTGCTGCCTTTAATCCCCTGTGTGTGTTCAGTCTGGGACTTTGAAATCATCCAGCACAACCTGAAACATGGAGAAATCCAATAAAAGCTGTGAAAGACAGCACAGAATTGATTATTCATCCTTGTGTTGGTATCTGCCAACCACCTGCTTTGACTGTCTTCTCCATAGAATCCTGGAAGCGTTTGGGTTGGAAGGGACCTTGAATCTTACTGAATCTCATTGCACTCCCTGTCATGGGCAGGGACACCTTGCACTAGACCAGCTTGTTCCAAGCCCCATCCGGTGTGGTCTTGAATGCTTCCAGAGAAGGGGCATCCAAACCTTCCTGACTATGAAGTCTCTCCTCCCTCCTGATGCACTGGTTTGGCTCTAAAAGATTTTTCCATCTGTTCCTGCAGTCTTCAAACAAAAACATGCAACACCCAAAGCTGTGCAATCCCCTCCTGAAAATACTTATTTTTTGGGGAAAAAATAATTTAAAATCACCTTTTGGATGTGCCTTATATCAGCAATAGTAAGATCCATAAGAGGTCCTTACAGGAAAGCTGCCAGTCCTCATCCTTGAGCCCTTTGTGGTCAGTGAGAAGTACCCAGAGCAAGTGTTCCAACAGGGTGTCCTCACCACCACCTGCTGCAGATCACCTGGATTTGGTGCTAAGCCCAGAGCACAACAAGGAACTCCAGGTAGGAGCTGAGATGGAGACTGAAGCTGTTTCTTCTTTGCAAGAGAAAACTACAGGAGACGGCTGGCTCGGCATGCACTGTCCTCGCTCGTGGTTCTCCAGGATGATCCTCCCCTACATCTCCACACTCCCCCTGCTTCCCTCCTGATGCTCTTCAAGGTGGATATTAAGGTGCTCTGCAGGTGCATTTAAAAATATATCACTGTCTGCAAAGAGCTTTCTCCATGTAATTTGGGGATTTAGAGGCTCTTGCAGCCCCAGGAGAGTGACAAAGCCCAAAGCAGGTTGTTATCTCTTCTCTGAGCTTCTGAGTTTGGAGGTGATTACACAGAGGAGATGATCTCACCTTGAGTAAGCCACAGGGCTTTGGGGACACCCCAGAGCAACCACAGTGCAAAACCCCATGTGTTGTGTCAAATTTTTGAGCACTTCGGAGATTTTCAGCTCTTCAAATGCTGTGTTTGGCCTTATCACACTAGTGAGCTGAGGGGAATCTCACTGGTGGGTCACAATCCCATGGGAGCCAGTATCCATCAGCAGTTCCAGTCACCAGAGATGATGAATCACCTTTTTACCCATTCTAAATTCCTTAGACCCAAACCACAGCTCACCTGTCACATCTCTGGAAGGGTTCAAGGTCAGGTTGGAGAGATCTAGTGGAAGGTACCTCTGCCCATGGCAGGGGCCTGGAACAAGATGAGCTTTAAGGTCCTTTCCAACCCAAACCATTCCAGGATTCTATGAAATTTGGAAGCAAGAATCTAGGAGAATCACAGAACATGCTGAGTTGGAAGAGATCCACAAGGATCATCAAGTCCAGCTCTCAGCCCTGCACAAACTCACCCCCAAGAGAATTGCTTAAATGTTTGTTGAGCTCTGTCAGACTTGGTGCTGTGACCACTGTTCTGAGGAGTCAGTTCCACTGCCCAACCACCTTCTAGGTGAGGAACATTTTTCTAATACCCAACTTAAACCTCCCCTGACAGAACCTCAGGCTGTTCCCTTGGGTACTGTCACTGGTCACGAGGACAGAGAAGACATCAGTGTCTGCCCCTATTCTTTTTCCCCTTGTGAGGAAGTTGCAGACTGCAAGGAAGTCTCCCCTCAGTCTCTTCTTCTCCAGGCTGAACAGGCCAAGTGCCCTCAGCCTCCAATAGCTTCTCCTCAAGGGCCTCCACCATCTTTGTTGCCCTCTTTTGGACACTCTCTAGTAGTTTCATGTCTTTCTTATATTGTGGTGCACAGAACTGGCCCAGGACTAAAGGTCTGGCCACCCCAGTGGGACATTCCCTTGTCATAAAAGGAAACCTCGTTGGATAAGCAGGACTTTCCCCTCCTAAAGCCCTGCTGGCAGTGACCTCCAAGTGTTATTCAATAGCTCCCAGAATCACCTCCTCCATAACTTTCCCAGGCACTGAAGTGAGACTGACAGGCTTGGAGTTTCCAGGGTTCTCCTTCCTGCCCTTCTTGAGAACTGGAACAACTTCCAGTCAGCTGGAACCTCTCCAGATTACCAAGACTGCTCAAAAAATTGAGAGAGGTTTTTTAGACATCAGGAGCTCTTTAAGGATTCTTGGATGAATCCCATGAGGGCCCATGGATTTGCAGGGATCCAGCTGAAGCAGCAGTTCCAAGCCTGTCTCGTTACTAGAGGTTCTACCCACTGCCCCTTCAGCACAGGACAAAGATCCCACTTCTGTGCTAGACCCAAACCAGAACAGGACCAGCTGCCTTTTACTGACGGGGGAAGGAAAATGGCCAGTTTACAGGAACAGACAGTGCAGAAAAATCAACCAAGACCATACCTTTGGAACTGGGAATTGGCATTCCCTGAGCAGGAATAGGTGTTGAAATGCCCCGGGCTCCAAGTCTTGTTCCCAACAGAAGGAAAGGTCTGAGCTGAAAGGTATCTCTGGATTTCAGGTTTCCTGTGCCTGTGATGGGAACAGTTCCACTTGACATGCAGCAGACCCCCAATGGAATAATAAACCAACATTGATGTTTTCAGTCTCTGAGTGACATCAACTTCAAAAATTCCATCTCCTGGCCTTTGGGGCTCCCTAGAAAAAGAAACACTTTAGACAAGGGCACAGGCAGTTAAACAGAGACAGACACACAGGCTGGTCCCACAGCCTTGTAGCCCTGACNAGAAATAGGAAGCTGTAAAGCCAGACTGCATGGAAAAATCAAATATAGTCCAGCTAAGGTATGGTCTGCATGCTCCCCCTGGGTTGGAAACACCCCAATGTATTAGGGAAAGGAAGGGATGCAGAATTAAATGCTCCTTTGACACCACAACATGTTGAAGCTCTTTCCAGAGGCTGGAAAAAACTTACAGTTTAGAGAACTTTGCAAGAGATTCTCCTTTTGTTTTTTGTTTTTCCAAGCAATGCCAAGCAGAGAGATGGCCTTGGACAGGGATGAACCCCCTCACTGCTCCCAGCCTCCAAACACTGAGGGAAGTCCCCTACCCAAGCAAGGGACAACATCCTTTCCAGCACTGATCTTTCAAAGAGTTGGATAATGTTGTGTTATGGGTGACATTTGGAGCTTCCAGCCTGCAATATCCCAACAACCAATGTCATTCTGAGAAGACCAGGAAAAGCCTGGATTTTCCCTGTGCTGCCCCATCCGCACGCCAGAAATCCAGACAGACTCTTCCTCTTCTAAACATGCTTTTGTCATGAATATTCCAACCTACCCATTAAAAAAAGCAGGGACCAGTTCCACTAGAAAGACAGAACCCTTCTCCCCAACAGATGAGATCTATTGCTTCATAGAATTATGGAGAGAACAACACAGATTTTTTCTCAGTGAAACAGGGCAAAAACAATGAAAAGGCTGAATAATTCCTCAGATCTTTCATCTGCACAATGATCTAAAAAACAGTTACTTTTGGCCAGCACAGAGATCCCTGAATTCACTAGCTCCTGCCTTGAAAAACCCAACTGCTTGACATCGGTTTCCATCACAGCTTGGGAATACTGTGTCAAGCACATCCCTTGTGCAAGACCAATACTCAACCCCCAGGTGTGGGCAGGACACTGAAATCACTGTTTCCTGGGCTAGAAATTACCCTTAAAAATGACAGACCTGCCAAGAAGACTCAGCTTCGTAATATTTACAAACGCACCTTTTCCTCAGGAAAATTTCTTTTCACTTCAATTGAATTTTGCCCTTCAGCTCAGAGGGCAGACTGCTGGAAATCTTTCTGGAGGATACACTATTATTTAATACTCTAGTGATCAGATCAAACTTACACAGACAAGAAAAGCTTGATTAAAAGTGTCTGCTTTGGCACCTTTTCACACACACCCAGGGCAGCAGTGCCCAGTCTCTGAGCAGCTGGAAGCTGGCACTAGCTGTATGGGGACCATCCATCCCTGTGGCTATATTAAATTATCTTTGCTACGTGTTCCACCCCAGGCACAGAAACCACAAAGCCAAACAGAGCTCGATGCCTGTAAGATACAGAGAAAGAAAATGCAAACACGATAAGGTTTTGGCACTCCAGACAGCCTAAGGGTATCATCACAAATATCTTTTCACCATTCCTACATTCCCCAGCGCTGACTTCCACAGGAGCTTTGAAAGGGAAGAAGGTTATTGACAACAAGTCAATTCTGGGTCACCTTCTCCACTGCACATCATGATACCAACTCTCTCACCTACTTTTCCTAAAACAGACAGAAAAATTACTGAGTACTCTACAAGCAATGAAGGAGCTAAATGTAGCAGCCTCTATAGATTTAAATCTACCACAACTGAAGCTGAACCAACTCCTAACAAACCTTTAACAGAGGGAATTAGTTAGCTGCTAGAGGGGACTGTCTAGTAAAAGATAGTCATCAACCAAACACATAAATCATGGAGCCAGCAGCTGGCTGCCTGTGTGCCTCAAGGTTAGGAAAGTTTGAGCTAGACGAAATAATTCACACTTCCCAAAAGCTGCCTCTACTTTCTATGATTACTCTTAAGCAATTGACAATGACTTCCATGGAAATTTTACCAACGAACTTGTTACATACATCAGCAAAGAAGATAAACCACAAAGGATTGATTTTTCCCCACTCTTTTCTTCCAAGTGACCACTGAAAGGCTAATAAACAACTTTAGCATCACATGCAGTCCAGCTTCGACCACATCACAGTGCTCTGACACCTTTACATGCAAAGATTTCAGTTTGTAACTTCCACCCCTCAGAAGGAGGCTGAAATATCAAAAAGATGCCCACAATCCCACCCCTAGCAGTGATGCAGGACCAGCCACAGGTCCTGGAGAGGGAGCAGAGCATTCCAGCTCATATCTCATACGCTGACCCTAGCCAGAGTCATGCACAAGAGATCAAAGGCTGAGGAAATTAAGGTAGGAAAACTTCTGTGCCTCCCATTCCCAACACAACCCAAACACTTCCTGAGAGTACCAGCCTTACTCGTACTTATAAAAATTCATAGATTCAGTAAAGTTTTGTTTTGTAGAGAAGCTTTCAAAGGCAATTCTCTCTCCCACTAGGAGCAACACCGTCTACCAGCTCCATAGGAAGCTGTAACCAAGGCTGGAAATTGACATAAAACGTATAAAAAACACTAACACAGCACTGAAAAGATCAGAAAAAACTCACAATTAGAGCGATCTTTACATATCAACCCCGTACAAAGAGAATCATAGCGATGCTGAGGCAAACCCTGAAAGGCGCTGAGGGCAACAGCCCCTCAGCCCCCAGCATGGCTTCACTTGGGGCCAGCCAGCACCTACTCTCCAGCACATCATACATACTTAACTAGTACTGTAAACATAACACCTTATAAACAGGCAACTGAAGCAGGTTCTTACCTTACCAGAAAAAGCCCACGGGTGCCGCACACCCGCACGGACCACCCACAGGGGGCCGAAACCCCGACACGTGCGGCCCCGGCCCTTATGAACCCCCGCCCGGGTCGTGATTGGCGGGTGCGCCGAAGCGCCGGCAGCGCTGATTGGACAGTGGGGGCCGAGCCCCGCCCACAGGTGGGTGCCGCGACGCTCCTCCCGCCGAACACAGGGATCGGCCGTGGGGGGAGCGGGGAAGGGGTCCCGGGGTCTGTGATCTAGTGCTGGGCTGTCACCAAGTCACCTCATTCTGATTTGACCCAGACGGGCTCGGCACCGCCGGCCCGGAGCCGTGAGCGCGGGCGGCGCGGGCAGGTACGCGCTGAGAGCTCCGGGGGCACCGCGGGGCGCGCGACCCTCTCCTGCTCCCGCTCCTGCGGCCAAACACAGCGACCGGCAGCGGGGGGGAGAGGGGGAAACGAATTCTGGTCAGTCTCCGAGCGTCCCTGATCTAATGCCGTGCTGTCACCTCGTTCTGGTTTAATCCTGACGGGCGCGGCGGCGCGGGCTCCGGAGCGGTGCGGGCCGGGGCTGTCCTGGGGGTCTCGCACGTATACGGCCCTGCGGCAGCGCCCCCTGGCGGCGGCCGGGCGGTGCTGCAGCCCCGCCTGAGGCTCCCGGAGCCCCTTTGGGGGCGGGGCGGGGGGCGTGGCCCTGGGCCCAGCGCCCAATCAGCGCGGCGATCGCCTCAGCCGGGAATGGAGAAATCGGCCCCCGAGGGTTGAGCTCCGTCCGCTCCTGTTTCCAGAAGGTTAAATTCGCTAGTGAACATAAAGCCTGTGGCTCTCAGGAACAGTAATAATTGTCCCTTTTTGTCTCTCCAGGTCATTTGCAGGGGTAGGACAAGAGCTGAGGCAGAATTTTTGGG
>VYXD01004747.1:254605-291004 GCA_013397195.1 Hylia prasina | reverse complement strand
CCGCCCCGGTGTGAAAGCGGTGACCCGCCGCTGGGAAAGGTCGCTATTTTTAGCAGGGGAATGAAGAGCTTCCTCATTCCTTGCCCAGAATAGGTCCCTGAGGGGAGCAGCCGGGGAGGGGGCTCTTGGCCGGCGGCCGAACCTCTTAATGGGCTTGGGACACTGCCCTGCCCGGCTGTAGGGTGCCAGATGGGGCCGGCTCTTCTCCCGGCCGTGCCAGCGGGACCTTGCAGCGCTGGAACCCCGTACACAGGCGGACAGCCACCCCTGCCCTGCCCCGGATCCCCCTGTGTGCCGGATGGACCCCCAGGACTCCAGCCGTGCCCATGGGGATGGGCAGAGCCCGTGTCCCTGCTCAGCCCAGCAGGCTGGCAGCAGCCGTGGGGACACCCGTGTGCCCCTGTACCGGGCCAGTGCCACCCCCCAGGGGAGCCCCCACTTCGGCGCTGGGCCACCCCGGCCCCTGGGGACCTGTGGAGGTGCTGGGAGCAGGGGTGACACCTGGTGCCCCTTTGGGGACAGAGGGGCTCTGCTGGAGCAACCCCGCAGGTCCCTCGGCCAGCACCGGGGTCGGGTTGCAGCGGGAGCCTCTGTTTGGGCTGGAGATGGCTTTTTGTGTAAGCAGAGCTGCTCAGGGGGCAAACAACGCCGCAGAGCAGATCGATGCCTATTCTGGGAGCAGGAAAGGGAATTTTCTGGAGGTGTGTGGGGGCTGGGAGCGTTCCCTGGTCCCTGTCACGATGTGGGGGAGCACGGCCAGCACCGGCAGCCAGTGCTTGGCACAGCAGTTTGTGAGCTTTGCTTCCTTTGGGATGCTCTTGGTTGCGTGGACACTTTGTCTGGGATCAGGGGGACCCCCTGAGAGAACGTGAGGGTGTCTGCTGCTGCCTAGGGAGGATGAGGAAGAGGGCAAGGAAAGGAAAAGGGAAGGGGAAGGAGAGCCACAGGAGAGTGTGACAAGTTCCTAGTAAGCTCCAGCTGCTTTTGACGAGCTCTATCAGCTTCCCCTTGAGTTAGGAGAGCTTGGAGACCCTGTTCCAGCTGAGCCCAGGTTAGGGAGGGGCTCAGCCAGGGCAAGAGAGAAGCCTATATAAGAGCCAGGCTGAGCCCACAGGTGCTGCAGTACAGCTGACAGAGGCAGCAGCTGGGTTGTTTTGCTGTTTGAGGTTTTTGTGGTCACTTTGTGGACTTTTAGAAACAAAAAATAAATGTCAGCACCACTTTTCAGAGGAGTGCTGGTGTCTCTGGCACTCCAAGGTCACCTGAGGAGGTCAGCAGGCACCTGGATCATCTCTGAGACCCTACAGCTGCACAGTGCTTGTGGTGTCAGAGCCTGGAAATGCCCCCAGTGCTGAAGGGTGGCCTGGTGACTCCTGGCAGCAGCGGGGTGGCTCCTGCTCCACCCAGAAGTTTGCTTGTGGCCCAGGTTCATCACTGACAAGGTGCAGGGAACACGCCCAGACATCTTCAGGACTGCTGACCTGGTAAGGAGAACTTTGACCTGGGAATGGCAGGGGAGGGGCAATCCCTGCTCACGTGGGGGTGGGTGGGCAGAAGCTGGATTTTAGGAGAGCAGACACTGGCTGCTTCAGGGATGTCCTTGGGAGAATCCCATGTCCTGGAGAGGTGTCCAAGAGGATGAAGGATCAGTTTCAGGGATGAGAGGGGGCAGCGCCTCTGTGCTGATCAAACCCTGCTCAGAGGGGCAGGAGAGTCTCCCCTCACTGAGATATTGGGGACCCCGCTGTCCCCAGAACCGTGCAAGCTGCTCTGGGCTGGGTGACCCCCCCATGTCCCCGCCAGCCTCAGCCCCTGCGTGTCCCTGAGGCTGCGCCGGGATCGCTGCTGTGTCCAGGGAGCCGATGAGGCACTAATGAGAGCCCAGGCTGGTGCGGCAGCAGCCCAAAGGCCCCCCGTGGTTCTGCTGCTGATCCTCACCTGCTCCCTCCCTCCCGGCCGGGTATCATTCCCCGCTCCTGCTGCGCCACAGCTGCGCTCCCGGCCGGCCCGCCCGCTCCCTGCTGGCGGGCAGACCGTGTGCCTCTTGTCCCCAGGCTGCGACGAGCCCTTCATTAGGGCGGAGGAGTTGCAGCTGGGCTGACAAAGGGATTTTCCCAGCGCCTGGGGGCTCCCGCTTTCAGGCGACCACCCCAGCGCCCCCGAAGTGCGGTCACCCGGCAGCATCACGCTCCTCCCTCCTTGGGGAAGGCTCTTGGCGCCTTGATGAGCTGCGAGCAGCCCTCGTGGCTCGTGTGGGAGCCTCCCGAGCACGTTCTGGAGCAGGGGACACCCCGAGGACTCCAAATCTTCTGCCCCGGAGTGCTCTGTGAGCGTGCAGAGCAGCCCTGCACCAAAACCCAAAGCGCCAGGGCAGGCAGGGCTCACGGACCTTGTCCATCAGCAGGGAGGTGGTGGCATTTTCCTCCTGCAATCGCTGGCTGCTCGAGCAGAGATTGAGCCAAGCAGGATGGCTCCCGGGGGAGGGCTGTGTCCCGCACATCCTGTCCTCTCTGGGAAAGCTGAGAGGACAGGCAGTGGCCTGAGGTGGCTGAAGGGATTCCCATCCCCTGCTGGGGGTGCAGGGCTGGATTCTGCCTGTGCAGGGCAATTCCCCTGCTGATCCCACCCTCCTGGCCCCTCTGCAGCCTCCCCAGGTGCCCAGCCAGCCTCGGGTCACACCCTGGGAGCAAGAGAAGTGCCTCAGTTTGCCCATTTATCACGCATCTGCCAGCACTGCCCTCCTCCCTGTGCCTGAGCAGATACCTGCCTCTTTCTGGCCTCCCAGCAGCTCCCATCTCCCCTCTCCTGGTCTCCATCCTGATTAAAATGAGCCACTTTGCTGGCATGGCCCTGCCAGGGCAGGGCAAGCCAGGACTCCTGGAGTCTCTGCCCATCAGGGTCCTGAGCCATTTTTCCAAACAATTTATGAGGATGCTGGGGAAGCAGGGAGTGCTTAAAAGCACAAAGCAGCCTGCCAGGAGCTCAGATCCGAGCCAGGGAATAGCTCCTTGTGCAGCAAATGCATCTGCTCACAGTAACCCTGAGCCTGCCACAGCCTTTCTGCAAGGCAAGGCCCAGCCCTGTGCTGCCTCCATCCCAGGGACAGTCTGGCACAGGACACTGAGGCATCAGATAGGTGCAGGAACAGGAATGAACAGGTCCCAGCACATTCCTGGCAGCCTGGAACACTCTGGGAACCCCCAGCCCCTCCTCCCTGCCCCTGGTGTGGTATATCCACAACCACCTCCTCTCGCCGAGGGTTGGCAGAGCAGGAGTTGGGGGCTGCCAGCTCTGAAAAGCCCTCCCAGAGTGGGTTTGGCTGTAAATTCATCTCCTGGCTGCTGGATTTTCCCTGTGCAGCAGCAGGGTATCCCACAGCACTTCTTTTCTGGGGGCAAACACCCCTGAGCCTGCAGGTGACGTTGACGCTTGGAGGGGAGGGATGGGCTTTCCCTGGAGTCCAGGGGTGGATAAAGGAGACACAAACACACATTTCCCCACAAAAAACCTTCCCAAGAACGAGGCAGCGCCCAGCTTTTGGTAAAGGAGATTTTAATCTGCTCAGTACCTAGTCCATAGTGCAAAGAGTTAGACTTAAGGCAAAGCCTTCTCTTAAAAACAGCAAACAGGCCCTAAACAAACAAGCGTGACTGCTATAATAATAACAACAATAAAAAAGGGGGTTAAGGGAACAAACTGCAGTTTTGGGGAGGTGTCCCTTCCCCCCCACCCTGTAACTCATGTAGGGAACGTTGCACCCCCTGATCCACGAGCTGGTCCCAAGGGAATGCTGCTGCCTGTGGCCACAATCCCACTCCTGAGTGCCTCCAGGGGCAGCTCCCTGACTCCTCTGCAAGTGCCTGGGACAAGCCAGAGCCTGGGCTCACACTCACTTCTCTGGTGAGGGTTTGGCTGCTCCCAAGTGGTGGTGGCTGGAGAGAGCCAACATGAACAAGGGAAGTGTGTGGGGAGGCACAGGGATAGGAAGTTGAGCAATGGGGAGCTTTGCATCTCTTTGAAATGGAATGGAAGCAGCTCAGAGCACTCCTAACACCCATCAGTGCTCAGGGAATCCTTCCAGCTCCCAGGAAATGTGGGAGCAACCAGCCCTGGCAGGGCCTTTAGAGCAAAGCCACTCAACAAGAAGATAGTTCCTTGCTAGAGCTCAACTTTACAGCTCAGAGGCATCTCCCAGCACAGCCTGGCCTCTCTGCTGCCTCTGTTTTGGCTTAAATTGCTAATCAAGAAGGAAAATAGAAGGAAAACCATGCCAGCTGCCCTCAGGCTCTTGGCTTGCAGTCCAGAGTCAAGACTCTCCCTGGTCTGACTCCAGCCAAAATTGGCTGTGGCGTGTGGCTGACCTCAGGCAAGCAGCTGGAAAAGGAAAAGCTTTTTAGTGCAAGGCCCTCTTGCAGCCCAGCCATTTCTTGGAATGGTGCTCTGGTTGCCCAAGCTGGGATGAGCCACTTCAGGCCTCCCCCAGCCGGGATGGGATGCCCTTGCTGGACTTCGGGGGACACTTGTGAATGAAAGTAGCTACACTGGTGACAGACAACGAGACAAAACAGCAGTACAGCCCTGCCCTAACCCAAGAAATCCGTGGTCCTGGTGCTGCTCCACGCACACAACTGCAGATCCACAGCAGGGATGTGCAGAAACTGTGCCTGGAGCTGGAATGTCTGTGAGCTCCCAGGAGCTTTGGGGTGCTCCCTCTCCTCCCAAAGAGTTCCTCCCTCGAGCCAGCAAGCTCTGCAGTTACCCTCCCTCTTCCATGGCACTCTTAGCCTGCAAGTGTGTGGTTTTGGAGAGGATTCTCCAGCCTTGGCTCAAATCTGGGCTGCTGCTGCCGCTGCCAGGGCTGGGAGCACTGGCTGGGGGGCCACTCCTCGAGGTCCCCAAGCAGCAGCACCACCAGCCCTGCAGGAGGAGTGACTCCCTCCAGCCTGGCCGTGCAGGTAACCTGACGTGTGCTGCTAGTCTTGCATAGGTGATGCGTGGGAGCAGCTGCAACACTGAGCTCTGCAGGGAGCCCGAGTTCACCACAGCTCCACTCTGTGCTGGCAAGCGAGATCCCTCAAAAAGCAAAGCCCTGGGCTGATGAAGTGCCTGTTCTCCAGCTGAGAGCCAGGTTCAGCAAACACTAGAAAACTCAAGTGTGTTCTTTGCTCTCCCCGGGCCTTGCAAACAGGGCACTCTTCCCTTTTCCCACAGAGCTCCTCCACTTTGATGGTGGGAGGAGGAAACAAGCCTGGATGTAGCCTGTCAGGTAATTTTCCAGTGAGACCTTGGGAAAAAAACCTCCCTTGCCTTGCACCAGCCCCTGTGATTGCCAGGAGGGCACAGCCTTTAACCCTTCCATCAGCTTTGGCTAGGAGAGACCAGAGCATTTGTACTGCGCTCTGCTTTGGATCTCAGGCTGCAGGCTCGAGGCAACAGGCCCTGAAACAGCAAAAGTTGTCAACAAAAAACCAGGCAATTCTTCCAGCCTGTTGCAGAGATCAGCATTGTGCTTGCTAGCAAGGGCTACAACCTAGTTAGGCAGCAAATGTGACCAGCAGACACCCCGCAGCGTTCTGCCCTTCCAGCACCATCCACAGTTCTTTGGAAGCTGCTCGAGGCAGCCCTGGGAAGTGCAGACAGGGGTGCCCTTGACCTCCTGGGAAAACAGCCCAAGCCCCCCCGTGGGCTCACAGGTACACGTTGAGGGTCTGCAGGATCATCTGGCGGCACAGGGGGCAGTTGCGCTGGTAGATGTCCTGCTGCAGGAGCACCTCTGTGCACTCCTGGCACAGGCACAGGTGCCTGCAGGGCAGCAGCAGGACCGTCTTGGTCTGGTCCTGGCAGATGACGCATTTCTTACGCTCCTCTTGTTCTTTCAGCAGCGCCCAGGGGTCGTTGTCGGGGGTTCCCTCAGCGTTCAGCTGCTGCTTCCTCGGGGCTTTCCACCAGGACGTGCCCGGTTCCTCCCTGGGCGCCTGGTGACGCTGCCCTGCCCCGGCACGGCTCAGAGCAGGCCGTGGCTGCGGCCCCTGCCCCGCGTCCAGCTGCTCCTCCCGCTCGGCGGGCAGCTGGCCCGGGGTCACCCTGCCGGCGCCCGGGGCTCTGGGGGCGGCCACGGCCCGTCGCTGCTCGCTGCCCTGGTTCAGCATCCTGCCCCCCCGGCTCCAGCTGGTCACCTGCAGGCTCCAGTCGGTCACCTGCAGGATCCAGTCCACCAGCCTGCGCCAGGGCTGGGAGGTCACGGCCACACCCAGGGTCAGCACGGCCACCTGGTAAAGCCGCCACACGTCCCGCTGGAGGCGGCGGAAGGAGGGCAGCGTGTGGAAGTAGCCCAGCAGGTATCCCGTCAGCGTCCACAGCAGCCCGGGGTTGAACACGAAGGCACCGACCACCACGATGAGCAGGAGCAAGCCCAGGCCGTAAACATTGACAAAGAAGACGCTGATGAAGAGGTCGGTGGCGGAGCAGAGCAGCTCGAAGGCCATCTGGCAGGGCGACCACAGCAGGATGGACACGGCGATGGCGCCGCTGGACACGTGCGCCAGGAAGGCGGCCACCAGGTCGGCGACCCTAATGACGGGCCCGGCCAGCGAGTCCCAGAGGGCGGCGAGCAGCGTGAAGAGGTTCTGGGTGCCGATGAGACACACGTTCACCAGGCTGTTGACCAGGTACATCAGCAGGCTGGTGCCGATGGCCAGCGCCTCGCACAGCTGCCGGCACAGCGCCTGCCCGCAGCCCAGCACGGCGCCCAGCCCGCGCTGCGCCAGCTCCCGGGCCCGCAGCGCCACGTGCGACACCAGGTGCGACACCAGGTGCCCGGCCGCCCGCATGCCCTCCATGGCCCCGCAGCACCCGCGCAGCAGCACCAGCGCATCCCAGCACGCCGCCACCGCGGCGGCCGCGGCCGCGGGCAGGCTGGAGGCCGCGGCCAGCAGCCACAGCAGCGCGGACACCAGCGAGGACACCAGGAAGAAGTTGAGGTCCAGCACCAGCAGCAGCAGGTCGAGCAGCAGGCGCAGCCCGCGGAGCAGCGCGAACAGGACGTCCATGGTCCCCGCGGGGCCCGTACGGCCGCTCAGCCGCGGGGCCCCTCCGCCATGGGCGCAGCCATCTTGGCACCCGCCGCCGTGCGGCGCGCGGCCAATCAGCGACGAGGGCTCCGCCCGGGCTCGCTTTCTATTGGTCGGTTCGCAGGACGCGGCGGGGGCGCGGCTTCCAGCGGCGGCGCGAGCTTGGCCACGCCCGCTGCCGTTCGTTTAAAGGCCCAGTAGCGCCCGTTAGCCCGGACCGTTCGCTTCACCACGCGCGACGTCGGTTTTCGCAGTTTTTTAATTGCGGAAGAAAGACTATCGAGGTAATTCCCTATCTCTTTGTGGTAGTGGATCTGTCTGACCGCTAGGGTAAGAGAAAAAGCTCATGGCGCAGGGATACCTTCCAGTATCCCAGACTGATTCAAGCCCAGTCCAACCTGGCCTTGGACACTTCCAGGGATAGGGCAGCCGCAGCTTTCCTGGGCAACCTGTGCCAGGACCTCCCCACCCTCACAGGGAGGAATTTCTTCCCAATATCCCATCTAACTCTGCCCCCTGTTAGTGGGAAGCCATTCCCCCTTGTCCCACCGCTCCCAGAGGAGGGCACAGGGATGCTCAGGGGATGCAGCAGTGCTGCTCCGGAGACAGGCTGGGCGAGCTGGGGGTGTCCATCCTGGAGAAGAGAAGGAGGAGGAGACCTTGGAGCCCCTTCCAGTACCTAAAGGAGCTCCAGCAGAGCTGCAGAGGGATTTTGCACAAGGGATGGAGAGATGGGATGGGGTTCAGGAGCCAGGACAGAGCAGGCAGAGCGCACGGGATGGATGGGGCTTGATCCCAGCCCCCTCACCCTGGTTCCAAACAGCACAGGGGGCACCCAGCACCCTCAGCTTCCGTGCAGGAGATGAGTCTGTGCCAGCCTCAGCCCTGGCACAGGGAAGGTGTGCACTTGCCAGCGGGATCCCCTGGGCCTGTCCGGGACAGAATCAGCCCAGGGTCACCCGGCCAAGCAGTTTCCTGCAGGAGATTTGAACATAAAGCCGTGGCTGTGGCTCAGACCAAGGTTACAGCCCTGGAGCAGGTCCTGCCCTCCCTGCTGGATCCCAGCCAGGGCGTGGGGCTGTCAAAGCCTCCGGCTTTTGCTCTGCCGTGCCCCAGGGGATGGCCCAGCCCTGATGCCTTGGTGGCGATGACAAGTTCAGGAAAATAGAGCCCTGAGGCCCAAGGCTTTTTAAGGAAGGAGAGGGCGAGTGCAGTGGGTGATGACCCTGGGGAAAGCCACGTGCTGCCCAGGAGGCTCCGGCCATTGTGGGGCCAAGGAGGGCAGCACCACACCCCGGGCAGCGAGGCACCAGTCCCAGAGGGATCTGGGGTCACCTTCGTGCAGGTGCCTCCCTGAGCAGGGCCGGGCAGGGGGCGGGATGGCACATCAGTGTCTGTCTGTCCCTGCCTGGGCTCTGTCCTGCTGTCTGGCCCCCGCCAGCCCTGTCCCTGTAGCTCCGAGGCAGCGGGCGCCTGGATCCCCAGGGAGTGACGGAGTCAGGATGCTTTCAGCATTTATGGTAATGTTTGGATTTCTCATCGCTTTCCCAAACAGGAGAAGGGAAAAGAGAGCCGAGCCAAGGGCTGGGCGTGCTCCGCTCCTTCCCTGCCTGCGGCTGTGCACCTGCCCCACCCTCCCCGCGCCCGGTGCCTGCCCATCCCTGCCGTGGTGGGCTCCCCACCGCCGGGCCGGGGGTGCAGTGGCTGCAGCATTCAGAGGTCGTGGCTCCATAGCAGGGCTTCTCCGTGCTCCGCGGGATGGAGGGGAGCTCTGCCCGCTCTCACTGCGGTAGGATGTCCACCTCCAGGGTGTGCAGACCTGCAGGAGAGAGGCACAGGGACAGGAGGGGTGCAGGGGGCTGGGAACACCTGGTTGAGGTTGGGACAGTGATTTGGCTGGAGGGTTTGGATGGAAACCCTTCCCGGGGCTCTGCAGGGACACAGAGCTCCCCACTAAGGTGCCTGGCAGCCAGGCTGTGGGTGGGACCCCTCCTTGCAAGGACAGTCCCCCCAGCTGTTCATGCACTTGCTGGAGGTCTGGGATGATGCCACTGCACTCCCAGCTGTGCTTGTGGCAGCAGGACAGGGCGTACCCCACTTGTGAGCCCCCTCCCCTCCTCAGCCTCACGGGGTACAGGGCAGACAGGGCTCTGCTGCTCTCTGGGACCTCCAGAGCGCAGAGCCCAGCACGTGTGTGACTCCCTGCCCGGCCTGGACGCCCGGGGCTGTGCAGCACCGGCTGTGCTGGCCCCGAGCCCGGCCACGGGGCTGCTGCATCACGGCTCCGAGCTGCCTTCCCACTGCTGAGCTCACCCCGCGTTCCAGAAAAACAGCAGCCAGAGGATGCCAGCTCCTGGGAGTGCCTCAGCCCTGGCAGGTGCTGAGTCCTTCTGGATCTATCTGGAAGCAGAGCAAGACAGGCAACAGCTCCAGGGCTGGGTGTCGAAGTGCTTGAGGGATTCCCTCAAGGCAGGGACTCCCCAGCCCCAGCATCTTGCCCTGTTCCTTGGGCACATCCCGAGGGAATTTCTGGAGTGTGGCTCCTGCTGGCATCACTGCAGCGCTCCCAGTGTGCTGCCAGCAGCCGGGACCATCCCCAGGGTGCCCTTCCCTGCGGATCCAGGGCGTGGGGCAGCCCCGAGAGCCGGGCCAGGGCGGGCAGCAGGGTGCTGCTGGGCAGTGCCAGCAGCCTTACCTGGGGTCCCCTCAGGACAGCCCTGGGCAGCGCTGGGCAGGCAGGGGCGGGCTCCTGCAGCCCCGTGTTTGCAGCCCAGGCGGAAACAATGACTCATTTCGCAGCATCCGCTCCGGAAAATCCCCCAGCCCCCCTCGGGCTGTGCTCCAGGATGCTGTGGCTCACTCTTCCTCTGGCCTTGCAGGGGCAGGTGATGGAGTCCCCCACTGCACGTACCCCACGGGCAGGGACAGCCCTCAGGAAGGATCTGGAGCTGCAGGGAGCCCGGCCCTGTGTCCCCAGCAGCCACGACAGGCCGTGCCTTTGCTCACCCTGCAGCCCTGAGCAAGAGCAGGAGCATGAGGGCTGCTCGCCGTGTTTCTGGAGGGTTCCCTACGATGGGAGCTGAGATATCTATCTCCTCCTGGAGCCTGGCCAGACAGCCCTGGGAAAGGCAAGTGCTCTTCCATGGGAAAGTCCTGCAAGAAGAAATTCCTCTCTGGCCAGCCCAGCCCCACTGTTCCCCTGGGCCCTGGTGCTCCATTGTGTCCCCACTGGTGTGGGGATGTGACACGAGGCCTGTGCCCTGCTTGCTGCCTTATCCCAGTCAGTCCTTGGCTGTCCCCACCCCTCTGCACAGGGAACCTTCCCCAAGGACCTCCAAAGGGATCCCCTGCAAGAGGGGCTCCCCCAGAGCTGCGCCTGCCCGGGGCTAATCTCTCATCAGGCTTTCTCACAGATGATCCTAATGAGCCGTTCCTAGGGGAACCCTGCAGACAAAGCCGGGAGGAAGAGATCCCCGCAGGCAAGCCCAGCGAGTGATGCCGTGTCCCCATCCTGCCTCCTCCTCCCTTCCTTGGCGGCAGGGAGCCGGAAAAGCCGCGTGCCAGGGAGCAGAGGGCAGGGCCGTTCCTCCTGCCCGCTCCTCCGGGCAGCTGCGGCATTGGCAAGCGCTGGATGAGCGTGGCCGGGACCCCTCGCTGTCCCCTGGGCAGCCCCAGGGCCGGGCCCATCATCTGCCCATTGTGTGGGCGAGTGCCCAGCCCTGTCCCAGCCGGCGCCGGCACAATGGGGCCTTTTTCCGGCCGCTGCTGGGGGAGATGGGCTCGGAAGCGCTCCCGAGGAAAAGGACGGTTTATAAACAGCTCCTGGCTTCCCCAAGCCACCCTGTCAGCGCTCATCCCCAAATCCTGGTCTTTGCTCCACGTGCTGGGAGCAGAGCCTGGCACAGGGACGTGACCAGCCCGGCTGAACGTGTGAGAGTGAGGGCAGGACGTGGCTGTCACACCCTGTCCCAGGGCTGCACCTGCTCCGGGCCGTGGGGCTCCTGTACCCCAGGATGTCGAGTGACAGCCCTGGGCCGAGGGCTCCTTCTCCCTCTGCCTTGGCAGTGGCTTCCAGCTGGATAAGGTTCTCCCAGGCCTGCTCCAGCTGTCCTTGTCCATCCTCCCCGCACGCAGCTCCCGAGGCAGGGAGCAAGGGAACGGCTGCAGGGCTCCACAGCCTTCCCTGCCACCCCTGTGCGCCACAAACCTGTCCTCAAAGTCAGTCCTGGAGCCCTGGGGTGCTGCTTCTGTGCCCTGTCAGCAGCACCATGCCCCGGGCAGTATGCTGAGCTCTCTGCACGGGGCTGGGTGAGTGACCCGTGCCAGCTCAGCTCCTTTTTGGGGCTTTGCCACTGCTCTGCATCCGCTGAGCCCCGCACAGCTGCTCCGAAAATCGCACTCCTCCGTGACAGAAATCCAGATGTCACCTTCCTTTCCCCCCCACCTTCCTTCCCCCCTTCCGCTCCTGTCCTTCCTTCCTCCACCCTCCCGGCTCCTCGTGGCCCCTCCTGAACAAAGGCCCCGTAGCCATGGTTAATAATCCCCACAGAAAGGCCCTGCACAAGAGGAGAGGAAGGAGAGAGGAGACACAAAGGAGCCGCTGGGAGCCAAGCTGGAAGGGGGTTGGAAGCAGGCGTTTTCCTGAGCTGGAGGACACGGGCCTCGAGGAGGGCTCCCAGAGGTGGACAGAGATGGGGCAGGGGTACCCCAAAGTGACCTCATGGCACCCAGGGAGCAGAGAGCCAAAGGCTGGACAACCCAGGAGGGTTCCCAGAATGCAAAGCCTTGTGTGAGCCCTGGAGCCCCCAAAAATGCAGCAGGGACTGGCAGAAGGTGCCCCGAGGGTGAGGGGAGCAGTGGCAGGGGAGCAGCCGGCCAATCCCGGGCGGTGTGGGAAAGCTCGGCGCTGGCCCACATCCCTTCCCTTCCCCAGGGAGCGGGGCTGCTCTCGGCTCTGGTGTTGTGTGAGGAGGTGCAGGCCTGGCTGGACACGGCCAGAGGCTTCCGCCCAGCACGGCTGCCCTCCATGCACCCCGGAGAGCTGCAGGGAGCCGGGCCGGCCCATGGGCACCAGAGCTGTGCCAGCCCATCAGCACCAGAGTTGTGCCAGCCCATCGGCACCAGAGCTGTGCCAGTCCCAGCCCATCAGCACCAGAGCTGAGCCAGCCCATCGGCACCAGCTCTGTGCCAGCCCCAGCCCATTGGCACTGGCGCTGGTGGGGGTTCACTGGGGGCAGCTGAACGCCCCAAGCACCCCCCAGAGCCCCCCCAGCTTCTCTGGGCCCCTCTGGGCTTGGGGAAGGCACAGGGCCCCCCGTCTCACCTGGGACACGCCGAGCCGCCTGTCAGGACAGGCACAGGCACAGCCCAGGCTGGGCCAGCTCCCTCTGGCAGCATCCCAAGGCCCCCATGTCAGCAGGGATCTGTCTGGCAGTGCAGGAAAAGGTGGAAGGGGCTGCGGTGTGTGTTGGGATTCACAGCCCCAGGCCTGGCTCCGTGCTGGCCATCGCTCCCCTCCGGCTGCAGAGAGCCAGGGCCAGCAGGAGCCAGAGGAGGGAGATAAATGCAATTGCACAATTCCAGATCACTCCTGCAACCTGCGATGCTCAGATAATGCCAGGAAAGCAGCCCTGCCCTGGGCAGGGTCCTGTGGATCCCAGGTTTCCAGCAGCTGTGCCAGGGACTGGCAAAGCCCCACCGCTGCCAGGGGCAGAACTGCCTGCCCAGGCACAGCCTCATCTGAGAGGTGGCAGGAGGGATGGAGGAGGAGAGTGATGGGAGCTGCGGGGGCCCAGGCACCAAGAATTCCCTCCACTGCCAGGGATTAAGAGCTGTGGGAGCTGCTCCGTGCCTCAGGTGGAGCCAGACCTCTGCTGCCTGACTTCCCCACCCCGGCTGTGTGCGTGGGACTGCGACATGGGGGCCTCATGCACAGTTTGTGTGCATCGCTGTGAGCGGGGACTGCAGCCAAATCCATTAAGCAAGCAGATAAACAAGAAGGCGTGAGATCAGGCAGCAGGGAGGGAAGATGAAGGTGGCCAGCCTGCCGCGCTCCCCACGCAGAGTCCCTGAGCCCGCTGGGTGCCACACACAGCGCAGCAGGGGGATTTCATGCCTTCTGTTCATGCCTTGCTTTCAAATGCTGCCCCTCTTCCCCAGAACCATTGGTTTGTCAGGGGGGGAAGAAAGAACAAGTTTTCAAAGTTAAGCAGGTTGAAGCCTGACCAGCTGGAGGCAGAGCCATGCAGTGAGAGCAGGGGGCAGTCTGAGGGTGGCACGCTCCCCAGCCTGTTTTCCCCAGGGAGTGGCACTGCCCTTTCCAACTGCTGGGAATTTTCTGCAGAGGTTTTCTTAGCAACATTCTGCTTTATTTTTAACGCGGAATAAAAATTAGCCCCAGAACAAAATGCGTCAGGGGCGTGTCAGCCGAGTTCTCCCGCTTTGTTTGTTTGACTTTGGTGGATGGTTTCCCGTGGGCCCCCTTCCCTCTCAGGGTGGCATTTGCAGGGTGTTTTGTGGCAAGCGGAGCATCCTTTTCCCTGCTCCGAGGAGAGCAGAGCCTGAGGCTCCTCCGGTGCTGCATCCTGCCCTTTGGAGGGAGGGGAAGAGGGAGAACACTGTCAGGGAGTCCCTGAGCCCAGGGCACCCACTCAGGGGGTGGATTTGCCCACCACAGATGGAGCTCCTGCCATGAGGTGTGAGAGCATCCCAAAACTGCGGCTGTGAGGCCGGAGAGCAGCTCCTGAGCATCCTGTGGGTGATGGCACAGCTCCCCTGCACTTGTTCTTCCCAGCAAAGGGAGGAGGCCTCCCCTGTCCAGCGGCAGCACGAGGGCTCTGAGCCTTATCACTGCCCAGCATGTGCCATTTTAAGCAACTGATCTTCTGGGGAAAAAACTTAATCATTTCCGATGAATCACTGAGTGCGTTTGGCGGGGAGAGTCTTGGGGGGGAGCTGCTGGTCAGGCATGCAGGGGAGGAGGAGGAGGAGGAGGAGGGCATGGGAAGGGCCGCTGCATGGCACCAGCCACGGAGCAGCGCTGGGGCCGGGGGCCAGCACAGGGGGCTGGCGGTGGGAGAGGTGCTTGGGCATTCCCAGCAGGAATGCTGTGGCCCCGGGGATCCCGCAGCCCAGCCCTTGAGTGGCTCAGGGAGGGTCGGAGGGATGCAGCCCCTGCTGCCGGGGAACAGGAATGCTGCGGGGAAAGCAAGCGGAGGAGAGAAAAGGATGTGCAGAAGTTCAGAGCCTCTGAGAGTGGGAGGAGGGCATTGTCACAGCTCCTGGGAGTTTGGGGAGCCCCTGGGTCTGTCCACCTGTGTGATCAACCTGAATCAGTGAGTTTCGGGTGTCTGTGAATGTCCCGTGAAAGCGAAAAGGCTTTGAAGGAGAAGAAAACCTTTGTCCTCCAACAGCCCCTGTGGTTCTGATTGACCCGGGGAAACTGAGGCACGGAGCCGGGCTGTGACTGGGCAGGGACACGGGGGCCGGGCGTCCTGCGCGGCTGACTCTGGGCAACTCGCAGCACCTGGCGGGGTTTGCTGCGCTCCTCCCGGCTCTGCCCCGGGCTGCCGGAGGGGCCGGGCCGTGTTGGGCTGGGTGATTACCCCTGGATAATGAGAGCCTTGTGCGGCCCCGCGAGCTCCCCCCGCCCCCGGGCCGGCCCCCGGCCAGGCTGCTGCCCCGGCCGCCGCCGGGAACAGCCTCTCCACAGCCGCTCCATTCAGCAACAGCTGCGCGGGGCTCGGGCCGAGGGTCGCTGCGGTGCCCTGGGGCCCCCCGGGGACAGCACGGAGCTCCCGGGGGGCTGGGGGACACCGAGGCTCAGCGGGGCTGGGGTGCCGACGCTGCAGACCCGCCTGGGACACGGCCTTGCTCCGTCCCGCAGCCCAAACTGCCCCCAGGTGTCTGTCGGAGCCCGGTCAATGGCAAATAGCGATTTGCCTCCCTGTTTTGAGTCTCCTTGTTTGGCGTGGGTTCAAAGGTGACCCAGCAGCTGCGGCTGGGCTTTGGGGCAGTGTGGGGCTGGGGCCGAGCAGGGCAGCAGGTCACTTCTGATTATCGCAGCTGCTACCTGCACATTGGACTCTCAGCGACCGTCGCCGGCGTTCCCCAAACGCTCTGAAAAACACATCCCACACGCTTCAGCCCCCTTCTGCGGGTCTGCGAGTGATTGCCCCTCCAGCGCCCCGCTGTCTGCCGGGCTCAGCCCGTGCACGCCCGGACAGGCAGGAGCGGGCAGGTCTGCGGGCCCCCGGGGCGCGGCTGGGAACGGCCCGAGCGNCGGGGTCCCGCGGAGCCCGGGCAGGGACGTCCTTCTCCGCGGGGGACGCCGGGCTGCAGCGGGGGTGCGGGGCTGGATTTTGCCCCTGTGCGGCTCCCCGGGGTGGCGGCCGGAGGGGTGTCCCCGCGGAGCCCCGGCCGGCAGCCGGGAGCGCTGCGCCCCTCGGGCGGTGCCTGGCGCGGCGCCGGGAATGCTCGGAGCGCGGGGTTGGGGCAGCCCAGGTGGGATCGGCCCTTCCCACAGCGTGTCCCCGCCCGCACGGCCCCGCGATCCGGGGCGGGTCTGAGCGCCCCGTGCCGCTCTCGGGGCCCCTCTGCACCCCCCCAGGGCAGGGCAGGTTGAGGGGTGACCCACGTGCGTTCAGCGCGCACCGGGGTGATCTGCTTGTTGTTAGGAAGCATCCACCCCTTTCCTTCTAAGGAGTTTTCCCCGGAGCGCTGTGTTTCTCTTGGCTTTTTTCGCGCTTTCTTTTTTTATCCACTTTCCAGTCCATTTTCACCCTCGGGGGGCGGCTGCGCTTCCTGCCCTGCCCCGCTCCCCGCATCCCGCCCTCCCCTCGCCGGGGGCCCGGGAGCGGTCCCGGTGCGCTGGCTGCTCCCTGCCCCGCTGCGCTGCGGAGGTGGCCCCGGCGCCGGGAACCTGCCCAGGCCGAGGTGTTGGAGCCAAAGTCAGGCTCAGACCGGAGTCTAGAGCAGGCTGCTCCCACCCCCGTCCCGTGCCGGGATCCCCTTCCCACAGCTCATGTGTCGAGCCAGGAGTCTCTCAATGGTTGGCGGCGTCGGTGTATTTGGAAGCCCAGCCACGTGAAAGGCTTGATGCTTCCCAGAAGCACAAGGGGCCACGGCCAAGACATTCCCAGGCCAGCTAGCGCTGCTGGAACGGGGGGCTGAGCCCACCCCGGGGCTGCCCGAGCCGCCCCATCCCTTTGTGCACCGCGGTCTGGCTGTTAGAGAGGTGTCTGCGAGTTGTCACCGAGCTGCGGGGTGGGGTTGAGAGCTCTGCCGCTCCGGGTGCACAGGACGGGCTCCTGGCAGGGTGGTGGGGTTGTTTTGAGGCGCAAGGCGCTGGTCCCCGCTGCAGCAGAGCCCCAGTTCCGTCCCCATCCCCGGCAGGGTGCGGGCTGGGCGGAGGTGGTTGGGCGGAGGTATTGGGCGCTGCTGGTGGTGCTGCTTCTCGCGGGGCTGGGCTCTGCACCCTCTTTCCTGCCTCCGTGAAGAAGGCAGGGTGCGGGTGATGCTGTTCCGTGTGAGCTGGGGCAGCCCGGCTCGGGGGTGTGGGCAGCTTTCCTGGGGAATAGGAGGGAATAGCATGTGTGGCTGTGCCGGGAGCAGGCGGGATCTGGCCGCAGCTGGTTTCTCTGAGAGGGGAAGACAACCCCAGGGAAACCTCAGGCATCCCACGTGCGGCTCCAGACCCCTGTGGTGCCCCTCCTCTCGCTCGGGGCGGGGGGCTCGGCGCCGCCAACGCAGCCGCACTTCTCGCCCTCTCCCCGCACACCTCGGCTCTGCAGGAGGCTGGCGAGGGACTGTGCTGCTCCCCACCCCCTTCCCCAGCTCTAAAAGCAAATCTTTGTTCTTGTGGAGCTCTGGCTGCCGGCCGGCTGTCCGCCAGCCAGATGGAAAAGGCACGGGGGCTCTCCTTCCTTCCCTGCTCGCTCCCTGCAGACGCCCTCTCCAGAGCTCGAGGTCTCCGGCTGGAGCTGTGCCAGGCACTTGGGGTGGATGGAGCTCGGTGCTGCAGCTGGGCCGTTCCACGCGTGGCTGATGGATCTCCCCGGGTTCCATCACCAAACCTGCAGCTGCGCTGGGCACAAGGGAGGATCGCCAAGTCCCCGGAGCCTGCTGTGCCAGGCTGGCTGTGCCCAGTGCCTCTTTAGCCTGCCCACGCACATAGCAAAAGGTCTTGGAGCTGTAGAAGCGAGCCTTGTGTCCCCAGGGTTGTGGGGGACCTTGTGAGTGTCCCCTTGTGTCCCTCTTCCAGCCTGTCCCAGAGGAGGTGGGGAGCAGTGAGCCCTTTTTCCAGGCAGGGTGGGGGCTGCAGCGACCATGTCAGCCTCCTCAAGGGCAGTGGATGGCTGGGAGGGTTGTGTTCCTCATGCCAGCCCCGGATGCCAGCCATTCTCCAGCTCTGAGCTCATGGTTTCGGTTGTTCCACTGCCTGGTTGAGGGCTCTCATGCCGAGCGGGTCAGGGGGAGGGCCAGCTGCTCTCCCAGGGGCTGGCTCTGCCTGGGGCCCTTGCCGAAGGTCTGAAAATGATGGAGAGGCAAAGTCTGGCCCGGCTGCCTGCAGTCCAGAGTGCCAGGGCTCAGGGGAGGCTGCAGGGACACACCCCAGCCCCGGGCTTGCCCGGCTGTGCAGGTGCCCTCCTGCAGCAGGCAGCCGAGTCGTGGCCTTACAGGTGGGCAGCTGCCTCCTGTGCAAAGTTATCTTCTCCTTTGTATTCTCAGCCAGTTTCCTGTCCCTGTTGCGTGCTTATCTCTGGGACTTTCACCTGTTTTTCCAGCACCTTCTTTGCTGTGCCGTGATTTGCTCATCCCTCTTTGCCTAGTGCCAACTATAACACGATGAGGGGATGGGTGAGGGCCAAAACCCGTGTGCTGGGGGGTTCTGAGGTGGCTGGTCCTGCGTGTCGGGGCCTTTGCTGTGGCAGAAAGGCCCCTGGCTGCGTTTTGGCTTTGTGCCACCACATACCCACTCCAAACAAAGAGCATTTTGTGGGCACGGCGCTGCCCTTTGAAGTCGCCCCGGTGGTGGCTGTTACGGAGCGGGCGCTATCAGGGGAGATGTTGACACAGCTGCTTCCTCCAAGCCTCTTGTCCCCAGCTCCCGTACCTGGGCTGGCTCTGTTGCTCAGGGACAGGCTGTTGTCCCCTCTGCAGGGCCGTGTGCCAGCCCAGGGCGTGCAGACCCCACTTTGCTTTGGCAGGGATGGTGGCAGTGACACTGCCAGCCTTGTTGTGATACCGCCCTTGTCTCTGCTCCGCTCCCAATCCCTTGGGAAGCTGCTCCGTGCCCTGTCCTGGATCAATAGCCATTACCTTTCCCATCCTCTCTGGAGCAGGGCCAGCAGCTCCATTACTGCTGCAGCTGGCGGGGCTGGGAGGAAGGTGGGGTGCAGGGATGGGCAGGCTCCGCTCACAGGGTGGGCAGAGCTGGGCAGGGAGCAGAGCAGCAGTGAGGGCACACCTTGGGAATGCTGCAGGGATGGGTGCTTTGACTGCTGGGTTCCTGCTGGGGCAGCAGGGTCAGAGCTTGTGGAGGGACCTGGGAGTCCTGGCTGTGCCAGGGCCGTGGTGGCTGGGGACGTGCTGCCTCCCAACGGTGTCCTGGGGACACAGCTGGTGGGGGCACAACGTGCCATGTCCCCTCTTTGGGAACAGGATCTGAGCCCGTGGGCTCTCTGAGGATGCTGAAGGCAGTGAGGCAGTGGGATCCTGGCTGTCACTCCTGCTGGGCTGGCACACTGTGTAGAGTGTCACAATGCACGGCTCTGCCCCACAGCTTTTGGGGGATGGAGATGGGCACAGGCTGTGCTTGGACAGCCCATTGTTGCCCGTTCTTCCTGCCCCTAACAGCAAATTCTGTCCCACAGCTGCAGCCAGCAAGCTGGAGATCTCCATGCCAGAGGTGGTGGAGGTGGAGATCGGGGGCACAGCCAGGATCGAGTGCAACTTCTACATCCCTGAAAATGCTTCCTACACCTACATCGACTGGTTCTACGTGAGTGCTGGCCCGGCAGGGCAGCTCTGCCCGGTGGGCTGGGGTGACAACCAGTCCAGGGCTTCCTGCCGGGCCTCCCAGCCCAGCCTCGCCCCTCACCTTGCAGGTGGACCGCAGCAACAAGCAGGTGAGGCTGTACCACATCACGGCCAGCGGGGTCCTGGAGGACGACACGGACTACAAGAAGCGGCTGTCACTGGGGCGGGACAAGGCCCTGTCCATCAGCGCAGTGACAGCTCATGACGCCAGGACCTTCGTGTGCCAGGTCGGGGCTGGCAGCTACGGCGTGGGAGAGAACAGCACCGAGCTCAGCGTCTACAGTGAGTGACACGGGAGGGCAGCACGGCTGGGCGTGCGGGGATCCCACCCCAACCCATCCCCTCCTAATACGTGCGGGGTGGCTTCTCTTTTCAGAGGTCCCAGAGACCCCTGAGATCGAGCCCAACTCAGGAGGCATCTCCGTGCACAGCAGTGAAATCCCAGAGGTGAGGAGAGGCTGCACACAGGGCACGGGGAGGCTCCCTGCTAACCCTCACCTGTGCTGACGGCTGTCTCTGCCACCACAGATTGCCAAGTGCGTGAGCAAAAACAGCTTCCCATCTCCCAACATCACGTGGCACAAGAACGGGGAGCAGCTGCACGCGGAGGACGGCGGTGAGTTGGGTGGGGACGCGCAGCCAGCTCGGGAGGGGGAACCCGAGGGACCCGAAGGGAGCCCTCCCGTGTGGCCGTGTCCCCTGCAGAGGTGACGATCCAGTCGACGCTGACGCGCGAGTCGAGCGGGCTGTACACGGTGAGCAGCACGCTGTACGCGCCCGTCACGCGCGAGGACCGCCTCTCCCGCTACCACTGCGCCGTGCACTACTGGCTGCGGGGACACAGGCGTGTCCTGGAGTCACGGCGGGTCAAGGTCAACATCTTCTGTGAGTCTGGGCCCGGGGGGGGCCGCGCTGGTGCCCCGCAGTGGGGCTGGGCACTGACCCTGCCCGTCCTCGCCCCCAGACCCCGCCGAGCACTTGAAGCTGCAGGTGGTGTCGTCCTCGGCGCTGGTGAAGGAAGGGGACAATGTGACGCTGGTCTGCGAGGCTGATGGGAACCCGCAGCCCGTCTTCAGCTTCTTCAAAAAGAACGTGAGGCTGGAAGGGACCGGGGCACCTCTCCCTTGGCAAACATCTCCCCGTTGCTCCTTGTCCCCTGCCCGAGGGGTCCTGGGGAGGGGGATGCAGTAGCTGGGTGGAAGGGGGCCTGTGTGGGGCTAAGGGCTCTGCTCTGTGCCCACTGCAGCTGGATGAGTGGCAGGGGGCTGTGTGGGGCTAAGGGCTCTGCTCTGTGCCCACTGCAGCTGGATGAGTGGCAGGGGGCTGTGTGGGGCTGAGGGCTCTGCTTTGTGCCCACTGCAGCTGGATGAGTGGCAGGGGGCTGTGTGGGGCTAAGGGCTCTGCTCTGTGCCCACTGCAGCTGGATGAGTGGCAGGGGCCTGTGTGGGGCTAAGGGCTCTGCTCTGTGCCCACTGCAGCTGGATGAGTGGCAGGATGTGTCGTCGCTGGCAGAGCCCGACAGCGGCGTCCTGAACCTGCGCGATGTGACCAAGAGCAACAATGGCACGTACAAGTGCCAGTCCCTGGACCTGGATGATCTGTCACAGATAGAGGAGGATGTGGATCTTGTTGTGAACTGTAAGAGAGAGGGGACTGGGCCCTTTGGACCTCACAGTGGGTGCTTTGTCCCTCCTGCTCACCCTGACCTGGTCTCCAACCCTCTCCTAGACATTGAAGGGGTCCATGTGAAGATGGAGCCGTCCTCAACCCTCCGTGAAGGGGACACTGTGACGCTGAGCTGTGATGCCCACAGCCCCGTGGACCTGACGTACCAGTGGAGGGATGAGAAGGTGAGTAGGCATCCCAGTTTTGTCAGGCTCAGCCTGGGCTTTGCAGCAAATTAGGCAGAGTCAGGATCTTGCTCCATCTCTCCTGGGAGGCTGGGGAAGGATTCCTTTTTCATGGACATGCATTGTCCACCCCAATGTTGTCGCCTCCTGGCCAGTACCCTTGCTGTGCATGGGAGGTGTGGACCCCTTTGGGACGTGGGCACAGAGGGCTCATTGCTGGGGACATTCCTTCCCAACAGGGCAGGAAGCTGGTGGAAGGGAACCAGCTCGTCCTGAACAACCTCACCTTCGAGACCTCCAACACCTTCAGCTGCAAGGTGATGGCCCCGAGCGTGCCAGGGCTGGAGCAGAGCAAGAAGGTGTCAGTGGCTGTGGAGGGTAAGGCCTGGCGTGGGTGCAGAGTGACCCCTGCCTGCCCAGCACCCCTTCCCCTGGGTGCTGTGGGTGCAGAGTGACCCCTGCCTGCCCAGCACCCATTCCCCTGGGTGCTGTGGGTGCAGAGTGACCCCTGCCTGCCCAGCACCCCTTCCCCAGGAGCTGTGGGTGCAGAGTGACCCCTGCCTGCCCAGCACCCTTTCCCCAGGACCTGTGGGTGCAGAGTGACCCCTGCCTGCCCAGCACCCATCCCCCAGAGAACTGTGGGTGCAGAGTGACCCCTGCCTGCCCAGCACCCCTTCCCCTGGGTGCTGTGGGTGCAGAGTGACCCCTGCCTGCCCAGCACCCATTCCCCTGGGTGCTGTGGGTGCAGAGTGACCCCTGCCTGCCCAGCACCCCTTCCCCTGGGTGCTGTGGGTGCAGAGTGACCCCTGCCTGCCCAGCACCCATCCCCCAGAGTGCTGTGGGTGCAGAGTGACCCCTGCCTGCCCAGCACCCTTTCCCCAGGAGCTGTGGGTGCTGATGTCCCCTGCCCACAGGGAAGCCCAGGATCGTGGCTATCAGCTCCCCGCTGTACGTGCGCCAGGACGAGGTGATCAACCTGACCTGCAAGGCCATCGCCTTCCCCCGGCCCACGGTCCAGTGGAACATCAATGGCACGGTGAGAGCTGGGAGGGGCCGGGCTGGGATGCCCCAGGTGCTGCCCAGGTGCTGATTCCTGCCCTGCCTGCCCTGCCCAGGCTCACGAGTACATGGACAACCAGCACGTCGCCAGCAACCTGACGGTGCGGGTGAGCCACGACCTGCTGCAGGCGGGAGCCATGTGCCGGGTGTTCAACAAGCTGGGTGTCAGTGAGAAGCACATCCGGCTGGTGGGTGAGTGTCAGGCACTGCTTTTGTCCCAGGGGCCCCCAGCAGTGTCAGTCCTCCACCCCCAGCCCAGGCGCCGGCTGTGCCGTGCTGCCGTGGGCTGGCTGAGCTCCGTGTCTTTCCCTCCCTTTCCTGCTCTTCCAGAGGATTCCATCAGGAAAAGTCAGTCTGCTGATGGTGTCCATCAGGACATGAGTTATGCTCACCTCTAGCCTGGGGAGGGAGCTTGGCTGTTGGCTCTGTGCTGCTTCTCTGGCTGCTTCTCTCCCTGCCAAGCCAGGAGGGAGGCTCTGTCCCCAGGGTGGGAAAGCTGCCTGCTTGTCCTCAGCTTCTTGCAGCCCAAACCTGCTGGGCAAGGAAGCAGAGGGATGGCCTGCTGCCTTGCAGGAATTCCTGTTATCCCCCCTCCTGTGGCACATGGGGCATGGCAGCCCAGAGCCCAGAATTTCTGTGTTCCTACAGAAACTGCCCCAACAGAGCATTTCTGCACTGAAATCTGCATCCTGCAGATTTCCTGCAGGAGCTGGGGAAGCACTGGAGCTTTCTTGGGAGAAGGGGCTCTTCCCTAGCACAGAAGGGAAGCTGGAGGGGGTCACAGTGGGACAGGCATTCATTTCTTCCTCTCCTTGTTGCCTTTAGATCAAAAGTCAACAGCAGAGAGCCAAGGGGTGATCATCATGGCCATCATCGTGGCCATCCTCGTGGTGGCTGTGCTGGGCGCTGTCATCTACTTCCTGCACAAGAAAGGCAAGATCCCGTGTGGCCGTGCCGGGAAGCAGGACATGTAAGCACTGTCCACCTGTCCCCCAGGGGCCCGTGGGGCTGGGCCTGCTTGATGTCATTCATGCTTCCCATCCCATCCCACCCCATCCCACCGCTCCAGCTGCTCCCTGCCCGTGGGGGCACCGTGGCTTTTCCAGCTTCCCACAGGGCGCTGCCGTGCAGGGAGGAGACAGCAGAGTGGTAGAGCAGCCAAGGGCCCCCTCCCTGGGCAGTCCAAAGCTTTCTGTGAGCTGGAGTCTCTCTGAGCCCCGTCTCCCTGAGATGGAGCCCCAGGGCTCGGCCGGCCACGTGCCCTCCCGGGTATCGCCAACGCGTCTCAAAAATTGTCACCTCCCTCCCCTAGCACAAAGCCAGAGGCCCGTAAAGACAAGATTGTAGTTGAAGTTAAGTCAGATAAACTTTCCGAAGAGGCGGGGCTCCTGCAGGGCGCCAACGGCGAGAGGAGAGCCGCAGCTGACCAGGTAGGACAGAGCGACGGGCACCGCCCGGGCCGGGCCGGGCCAGGGCTGCCAGCGTAATTACCTGGTAATGTCACCCAGGTAATGCTTTGCCCACCCTGCACGGGCCCCCATCATCCATCTGCAGCGCTCAGGGGGGTGGTGTGTGAAACGGAGGGGAGGGGACAGTTGTGGGAGGGGACAAAGCTCTGCTGGTGGAGGTGCCCACTGCCTGCCCTGCCTGGCTCTGCCTCCTCCCCCTGGGGCAGCAGCCAGGCTCCCCGGGGGCCTTTGGGAGAAAGAACTAAAATGGCAAAGATCCGGCAAAGATCTCTGGCCAGAAGTCAGAGCAGAGGCTGCAGGAATGGCTCTTCTGAGCCAGAGATCTTGGGATGAGTCTTTTGGGACACGTGTTTTCCCCTCACCTTGGGTGGAGCAGCTGTTCCGTGCCAGCCACAGGACGCAGCCCCTGAGCCCTCTGTGGGTTTATTTGCCAGGAGAGAGCCCCTGCCTGGCTCTGCACAGCTCGCACTCCCCTCCCCTCCCTTCAGGGTGGGTGCTCAGCCGCCCTGGGGGTCCCAGCTGTCCCCCACCCCACTGTGTGTGTCACCAGCAGAGGGTTGGGTTTGTGCTTGCCCCTAACCCGTGTGTTTTCCCTCTCCCCTTTTCTCTTCCTGCGGAACCGAAGAGCGAGAAATACATCGATCTGAGAAACTAGAGAGGAGACCTACTAAGTGCTTTCTTCCTTCAAACCTTTCCTGCTCTTGGATTGCCTTCTCCCACCCCTGCTCCAGCCCCTGGGGAGCACGGCCAGAGCCCGCCCGTGTGTCACCGTGCTGGGCGTGCAGGGGACACTGCCCTGACTCACCTGGCCATTACCTCAGCCCTGGGCTTGCAGGTGTTGCCTTAGCAGCAAAGCTGGACTCGCTTTACTACTCCAGAGAAGCCACAGCAATATTAGGAAGAACTATATCCCATTAATCCCTACTTGGTGGAAGGATTTGAGGCTCTTTCAGGTAATCTGTTCCGTACGTGTTGTGGGAAGGTTTTGGTGCGTCCTTTTTCAGCCTGACCTTGCTCAGAGGGGCTGCTGAGATGTGGTTTTTGGGATGTCTGAGGCACTTTGGCAGGTTGGAGGAGAGAGGGGTGGAAAGGGGGGTGTGTTAGAGAGGTGTTGGAAGCTGACAAGAGGTTCTGAGTGCTTTGTTTTGTCTTTGAACCGTTCCTGGGTCAGTTTATCCCAGCGGCGCTGTGATCCCACAGGAGGAGAGGACCTGGCAGAGCAAGGAAGGGGTGCCCATCTCCAGCAAGGCTTTAGGGTGTCTGGTTTGGAGCTGTGCTGACCCGAGGGGCAGGGCTCCCCTCTGAATGGGTTTGTTGTAGGGACGCTGCCCAGAGCTCCCCCAGATTGAAATTCAACGTTAGACAGGGCCAGTCAGTGACGTCTCAGGGTTTTTTTTGTGCTCAGCCATTGCAGCCCCAGGTCAAACTCCTCCCTGTGCTTCTCTGGCTCCACGGCGAGGAGGGGAGATGGGCAAGAACCTGCCAGCAGCTTCTGTGCCAGCCCTGCCCTGTCTCCTCCTCTGAATCACATCCTCTGAGCTCTGCTGGCCACAAGCCTTTGTCCCCTGGGGAGCTGTCCCCGCCTGCTACACGTGGTGTCCGAGCAAAAGNGTGGAGTTTGTTCTCACAGGCAGAAGGGGTGGGAAGGGCATTCCATAATCCCACAGAAGTTCCAACATTTATGCCCCCATGGCTGCTAATAAACACTGATTTCTCCCCATGCTAATAAATCTATTTATTCTAATAAATAATCCTAGCTTTAGGCTGTGATTATACCACTGGATCTTGGAAAGTAATATTGTAAATAGAATTAAAGGTTAGAATATATTGATAATTGTAATAATAGCTAATACCAATGCTATAGAGTAACCCTGAGCAGCCCTCAAATGACCCCAATGACCTAAAATAACCCCGAGCAGGGCTTCAAATGACCTCAAATGACCCCTATGACCTAAAGTAACCCCAAAATGACCTTGAATGACCCCAAACAGGGCCTCAAAATGACCTAAAGTAACCCCTGTGAGCGAAAGAATTTTTGCTCAGAATCTCAAATGACCTCAAGTAACCCCTATGACCTAAAGTAACCCCAAAATGACCTTGAATGACCTTGAATGACCCAAAATGACCCCGAACAGAGACTCAGATGACCTCGAGTAACCCCGTGTGTTCATCTCAGCCCAGTTACCCTCATTGCACTCCAGTTTGGAGCTTTTTTGGGAGGTTTTCCCCAGTTTCAGTTTTTCCCCTTGTCCCCTCACTGACCTGTCTGGGACATGAGGGTCCCCCTTTGTCCCCAAATGTCCCTCTCTGTCCCATTTCTGGGCCCTTCCTGGCTCTGGAATGTTGGAGTGTGGCAGAACCTGGATTTATTAAATCTGCTTGAGATGTAAAACATTCATATATTGATAGACATGAATAGATATCAATGAATATTAATGTATTCACAGATACAGAATTGGTTTCCTACCTCTATTAAGCACATAATTAATAATTTTATTTTAGCATTGTGACACAGATACATGCAACTCCAGATTTGTGTGAGATATTTATTTATTTCTGTAATTTCTGTGCAATAACTTTAAAAGTCTGCAGAATATTCCCACTGATTCCCTTGGATTCTCTTCCTGGGTGGTAACTTCATGTCCTTCTTGGTCCTGATGGATTAGAGCCTTCATTCATTGAGTCTCTTAGAATATGTTTAATTANAATCTTTCCTGGCCTCTGTCAGGGGCTAGAATATAAATTTGAATTTAACAGATGATTGTGCTAATAATTACAAAATAACTCCAAAGTCAGTCTGCAAAGGATCCAGGAGATTGAAACCCTAAAATATTCTTTTTCCAGCACTCACAGAAGCACCACAACACACACACACCATCTGCTACAACAAAGGAAATTTTATTTAAAAATAAAACTTTGTTTTGTTTTCTCTCTTACGGACACAGGTGAATGAAATCCCAAACAAAGAAGCTCTTAGTGGGCAGCATACAAGGATGGAAACAATTAATAAATAACATTAGTATAACCTCTAAACATTAACAATGCATCTGCAAACAAAAATGAGGACTTTAAACCAAGTGAACCTTAAAGCTCAGCTATTCTCTGTAAGAATATTTACCTTCTGTTTTTCCTTATTCTTTACAGATCTGAAAGGATTAAATACTGCTATTATAATTTTATATTAATGACACTATTATACTTTTTTTTTTTTAAAATATCTCGTGAAAATCTCAACATTTTTTAACACTGATATTTTACAAATTGGTATTTGTCATCCGTGAGAAAGAACAACAGTAACGGCAGTTCTTCCTCCACTGGGAATTTCAAACGATTTCTAGGAGGAACTTTAAAAATAAATGTCCTTATTCCCCTCTACACTTTCAAGTGGCACCCTTGAGAAGGTGCCCTGGGAGTTGCATTTTTTCTTGCTCAACTGAAAAAAAAAAAAAACAAACCAAAAAAAAAAACCCCCAAAAAACCAAAATAAAAGGAACAAACCCCCCAACAAGCCAACCAATCCAACCACATTTACAGTAAGGAGCCTCAGGATTAGCTACAGCAATGTCACCAGTCTGGGGCAGGGGCCACGTGCACAAAAAATGGGAAAGATTTGGGATTCCTGCTCGGCTCGGGGCTGCTGGACACAGGAAATCACCTGGATCCTGCTCAGGAGGGCACCTCCTGCTTCCCACAGCTCCTGCTCCTTCTGGGAGTGTTTCCCACTCATTTGGGGAGTGTTTCCCACTCATTTGGGGAGTGTTTCCCACTCCTTTTGGGGAGTGTTTCCCACTCCTTCTGGGGAGTGTTTTCTGCTCCTTTTGGGAGTGTTTCCCGCTCCTTTTGGGGAGTGTTTCCCACTCCTTCTGGGGAGGGGTTCCCACTCCGTCGTGNTCTGGGGAGTGTTTCCCACTCATTTGGGGGAGTGTTTCCCACTCCTTCTGGGGAGTGTTTCCCACTCCTTTTGGGGAGTGTTTCCCACTCATTTGGGGAGTGTTTCCCACTCATTTGGGGAGTGTTTCCCACTCATTTGGGGAGTGTTTCCCACTCCTTCTGGGGACAGCTGGAGGGCACCCCCAGCATTTTTTACCCCCACGATCCTGACCTGGCCCCGAGCTCGGCACAGCACCAGTCCAAACACGGAAGCTCCACGGCTGAAATGCTACAAAACACAGTGTCAGAGTCCCAGTGACCACTGCCCAGCTCTCCTGCTCCTCCTTTTCACCCCTTCCCAAAGCAGTTTGGTGCTGCTTGTCCAGCTCTGCTCATTCTCCCAGAGGGGATTCTCGGATCCAGCCTGGCCATGCAGCATCACCTTAAGAAAGGCACTAGGCATTTGGGTTGTTTTTCCTTTTTAAAGTAGCATCAGAAAGGTAATTTTCTTAAGAATAAAGGAGAGGGAGGTGAAAGGAAAGAAGAGCAGTCAATCTTGGGCTTAGAAAGAACAAGAAAATTCCACTGGGCAGTGCCTGGATTGAGCTGGCAGAGCACAGCCACAAGACATGGCCAGGACTCTGCTGCCCTCGGTGGCACCAGCAAATTCTTAACGTGTCTAAGGAAGAAAAGGCAAGACTTAAGTTTCTTAAATCAGTTTGAGACATAAACAAGTGCACAGAAAGGACACATGCAGAGAAATCAGCGATACATGCCACAAAGATTGCTCTCTCTAATCTCTAATACCCAGAACAACACCCACAGGAACATCTCTTGGCACATAGACCCCAAAGACAGGCCTGGAACAGCTCTGCCAAGCAGGATTTCATGGAAATTACAGCCAGCCTGCCCTGAGGGGCTCGGAGGGGACAGGGAATCACTGGTCTGGTCACACACACTGGGCAGGACAAGAGTTAAGGCTTTGGAGCCAGCTGGACTCAGCCCTGGCTCACCACGGCAGGAGTCAGCCTGGACACACTGAGCTCACACAGCAGGGCAGACACCAAGGGCTCCAAACCAACACAGAGCCGAGTGGGAGTGTGAAAAGGAGGGAAATCAACCCCTCACTAAAGGCTTTGCACCTGGATCTCCAGGACAAGGGACTGTTTGGCTGCTCAGGCTCCCCACAGGCAGCAGGGCTGGCACCCCTGGCAGCTGCACTGGGGGCACAGGAGGAAGAGCAGCTCTTCCTCCCCTTCTTCTTCCCCCAGGCACTGACCTCACCTTCCCCAGGGCTGTGCCCGAGCCCTGTGCCCTGCAGAGCACCCTGCCCTGACCCCCCACAGCAAAGGGTGGGGTCCCTGAGCATGGCAGAGATCTCCCCACGCTGTCTGAGAGGGTTTTCTCCACTAAAGAAAGGAGGGGAGCAAACAGAGACAGTTCATGGAAGCCACTACAGTTCAGAAAGCTGTAGGTCTAGAGAGAAACCTCTGCTTTAATTAAAACCTCACTTTCTGCTCTGCTAACACTCGTGAAGGCCTCTCTGCCAACTGCAGCCATCTGGCCCAGCCTCTGGATTCCTCAAAAGGCCAAACTGCACCCCACTGCCAGAATCACTCCAGCAATATTCCAAGCTGCAGCCCTTAGCCTGGTGACCTCTGCTGACCTCAGGGAGATACAAATAATGCTGGACATGCTCCAAAGGCCACGAGCCTCTCAGGCTGTGATCTGTCTGTCCCTCCTGGATCTAAATCCCTTCCAAAGGAACCATCCACTCCTCCAATATGAACAGAGTTAAGTAGCTGAGTAGGCAAGACAGGTTTTTCCAATGCAACAGCTGAGTTCTGACCTTTAAAACTATGTGATCACTTCACAAATACAGAATTTTTTCCCCAGGTCTGTTTTAACACCAGACCCGGCGATACCTTAGAGAAATGGAAATGGAAAGGAGAGCCCCCACGTTGTTTGGACAGCCATGCAGAGAACTGCTGCACTTCTGTGACTGCAAAGCAGGTGAGATTCCAACAAACACATCAGCTGCATCTACCAATTCCACAAAACACCCTGGCACGACAATGGCTCCTGCAAAAGCTCTCTGGAGGAATGTGTGTGAAGGCCACTAGTCTGCAACAGCCACCATGCAATGAAGAGAAAGAAAACATCCTATTTACCAGGTGCAACAGTCCTAGGGAAGAGCAATGGGAGCCTCCAGTGACAGCTGCTCCAGCCCAGCAGGGCCACAAAATCAAATTTGAGCACTGAAGCACAAAATGCTCAAGGCTAAGAGAGGAGAAACAGCAGCCCCAGTTCTTTGCTCCTGCTCAAATTCTTTGCCCCCTCTCCAACCCCTCAAAACCTTGCCAAGCTCCTCCAGCTGCTGCAAGCTGGTGCTGCCAGTGCAAGAGCACACACACACACGAGAGAAATCCAACTCCCAGCACTGCCAGGATCAAAATCCCTGACAGAAGCCCATCCTGCTATCTCCAGGCAGCAAGGGAGGACTGCAATCAGAAGCAATATCTGCTATTGTTACAGGCAAGAGGGACACACCACGGCCAACAGGAAGCAATCAAACGATTCTTCCAAGGTCTCCTATAAATTCCCAGCAGAAAGTGACCTCCCAGCTTCTCTACAAAGCCCGAGCCAGACACACAGCAGCGAACAGATCCAAACCTAGTACCATGAACCACAGGACACACCACACCGACCTCGAGACTTTGTTTCTCTGAGCATCCACTTAAAATTCACAGCACAAAACAACTCCCCCCGGCCTCCAGGGCATGGGCTCGGGGATCCCTTGTCACGATGCCTTTCTCTACCAACGCCCTGGCAATAAATCTGTTCTCTCAGACAAGAGGTAGGGGTAAAGGACTCCAAGACACACACTGTATAAAACACCGCTCCGCTCCGCTTCATCCCACTGCTTTGAAATCTGGAACCACGAAAACCTGATAACTGATTCTCTTAAAGAGGCAGGACTGACCTCAGCACGAAGTCTCTAAAGGAACCCCCTTCCCCTTTGGTGCACAGCTGGGCAGCAGCTGCCCAGGCAGTTGGTCCACAGCAGCTCAGGTGTGGAGGTGCTCGTGTGCTATGTGGCCACGTGCGCCGGGGACGAGATGGACACGAACTCCCGCAGAATATTCTTGGCCATCTCGATATTGTTATGTGCAATGACCAGAGCTTTCTGAATGTCCTGATATGAGTAGCCTTGGCTCATGAGGTTCTCGATCTCGCTGGAGAGGTGCAGGGAGGAGCTGGCCCCGCTGCTGGCTCCTCCTGCTTGGCAGCTCCCGGCTTTCCGCTCGGAATTTATCCGCCGGGGCAGCGGCTTCGGCGGCCGCTCGGGGACCTGGGAGCCGTCTGAAAAACCTGCAAGGAGAAACAAGTGCATCACTCCCAGGAAAAGATGTGGAAATTTTCCTTGGAGCAAAGCTGAGATGGCATCAGGGAGGAGAAATGGCACTTCAAAAAGCTGCCACTTTCTCCAGCCCTTTTATCCTCCTCCCCAATTTGCTCAGCTTCCCCTCCTGTGGAAAAACACCTGTGGAGGTTTTTCTTAATTAGCAGGGCTTATAAGGCTCACTTATATTAAGATACAACCATACAAAAAAATGCCATAGGATCTGTGTGTGTAAGCAGAGCTCAGACATCAGCCTCAGAATCAGAAAAAATGACACAGTGAATATTCAATTCACCAGACATCAGAATCAGACAGAACCCCACAGCTGAACTGTCCAGAGCCTGCTCCCTCCTCTCTGTGTGCACAGACTCAGTCCCAACTCAGCCACCACAATTGCTTCAGCAGCTGAATTATGCTCCCTGAAGGGTCAGCAACTGAATTATGTTCTCCTCTTCCTCTGCTGAAGCTCTCCCTGCCTAATGGCAGATCGATAAAGCTCAGCCTGTTCTGCTTTTCCCTGAGTCATTCTGATGTGACACTGCCCTGCAGCCACATCATGCACTGCTGGGAAGAGGAAATAACAGCCAGTAAACCAAACAAGTCACCAAACTCTCCAAGGAAAAAACACATTGTTTAATGTGCTCGTCCTGCATCTGATCATTGCCGAGTTTCAACCTCCTGTATCATCGCAAAAAGCATTTTTTTGCCAATCACAGGAAACTTTTCTGCATGAATATTTGACATCACCTTAAAGAAAGATTTATTTGTCTCCTGGAAAAAGTCCTCAGGGCACTCTACAGCGTTTTTTGGCAGCAGAAGTGGACTACAACAGACAAATCATGTCCACACAATCCCTTTTTAAGAGTGAGCACTGCAGGCTGCTCAGAGAAGCAGCATTGTGGGGCCTTTCTGAAAAACTCGCACCAAAAGCCCCAAGACAGAGAAGGCTCTTCAGAAATCAGATTCCCTGAAGCTTCCTCACCAACCACAGCTCAGTCCAGCTCCCTCATCTTCAGAATTCAACTTTCTCACACATAAAAAGGGTTTTGTACATGTGAGAGAAAGGTCTGCCCACTCCTCTGCCCCAAACTGCCTTCTGGAATAGCTGTTTCAGCTTGGGCTGGATCAAGTTTCAGAGACCATGGGTCAGTCTGAAAGGACAACCACTAAGACAGTTATTTTGGTAAATCATTAATTAAAACTGCAGAGCATAAATCTGCCAAGATGAATCCCTCAGCAGCCAGGCTTGCCTGCGCCACTGCCTTGCTTCCCACAGCAGTAACAATCAGCAGATTTTCCACATTTTCCATTTTCCTACCCCTAAAGCAGGACAGCAGCAGTGTTATTTCAGCGCTGTAAAACAAAGTGTCAATGATTAAGCTCAGTACTTCATCTGGGAGGGGGTGGGACTTGCCCTGCTCCTTTTTCATCCCTTTCAGCCAAATTCTACGGACACAGGGACAGATTTAAGAAGTGAAACAGAGAGGTGGAGCAAAAATAATGAACTTTTCTGCACTAGGAAACTCTTCTTTGTGCTAAAGAAGGTCAGGGAAGTGGAATGGTGAATGAGGAAAAGAGAAGACTCACTGGGGGAAGGGGTTCTGGGTACAGGAGGTTCTGTCTCCAGAAGGAGTAAGAAACTCATTCCTCCTCCTTGGCAAATCACCAGCACATTCAGACTGAAAACCCCCAACAGGAAGAGTTTCAGAGCTCCCTTAAGAGCTGCCGAGCAGGGAATAAGTCAATCATTATTCAGAAAGGCTCGTGGAGACATGAGGCTTTAGTTTTTCCCTCAGAGAATGTGCCTTGCAGCCAGAAGGACACGATGTCCTCTATTCCCCAGGGACAAAAAGCTGACCTTGCTGAGCCACTGGTCCCTGCTCAGAGGAGCTGAGAGCACTGAGCAGAACACTTGTGCCATCTGCAGGCACTGCCAGAGCCACAAACCCTGCCAGGCCAGCCCTGGATCTTCCACCTGCCACAGGGACACAAACCCTGCAGGGTTTGGGCTGGAAGGGACCTCAAAGCTCATCTCCTTCCATCCCTGCCATGGGCAGGGACACTTTCCACTACCTCGGGATGCTCCAACCCCAAATCCAACATGGCCTTGGACACTTCCAGGGATGGGAAATCCTGTCTCACGCCCTGACACAAAAATGTAGGAAACAGTGGTTTAAGGAATATACTTTAAGCTGAAAAAAGCTTCTCCTGTGATTTCAGTGTGATTTGCAAGCTCAGGGATTAAACGACCAAGGCAGCACATTCCAAGCTATAAATCAAAAAAGAACTAAAATAAATCAAACAAAATACCCCCGAACCAGTGCAATTCTGCCTCATAAACCTGATTTTACACCCTCCATCCAAACCCTTCACCGAGTGAGACAAGTTTCAAAGACGCAGAGCTGAAGAAGAGCCACGAGAGCCGCTGACCTGTGCCAGGGTCGTTTTCCAAGGACATTCGGCTGAAGGCAGGAGTGGCATTGGAGATGTCAGACAGGGTGCGACGAGCAATGGCAACCGGGACTGGTGGCTTGGGGACATCGTAACCATCCTCTTCATTCTCTGGCTCCTCAGGGCCGTTGCTGGCAGTGGCTGCTGCCAGGTTCCCTTCATCTGGAAGAGGAGGCACGTTCTGAGCTCTGGGACTGAGCTGTCTCTCAGGGCAGGCTCTGCTCCCCCGTTTTCCAAGCACTGACAGGACACACAGCTGAAGTTCTGCTGCTAAAACCTCGTTAGTGTTGAAACACACAATCACAGAATGATTATCTGCAGGTGCTTTTATTGAAGAGCTCTGGGAATCAGGGGTACAGACCCAAACCTGACTCCCACATTAGCTTCAAAATGAACATGTTTTATACCCTTTCTGTTACATAACTATATATTAATTATTAAACCCATATTTTTCTATTGTATGCATTGATTTCACCCAGCCATGAATTCACTAGACCCTAAAACATCCTTTCTCATGGTTCTTGGTGCTGATTATATCCTTTCTCATGATTCTTATTTTCAATTATCAGCAATCATTGCATTTAACAATCATATCATTTATCATATGATTATGCAGGTGCAGTTGCACATGATCTAGTAAAACAAAACTAAACCTTTGTTTCCAAGGCCTGGTTCTATTTTCCAGGCCTTCCCAGGCCCAACCTTTCTTTCCACCCCCCTGAATCTATTGCCATGATTTTGGAAACATTTTATCCCTATGCCACTAAAATTTAACCCTATACTATCAACCTCACACTGAATGGCAGCTCTTTCCAGAAGGGAAAATTAGCTTAAAAATGCTTGATAGATTTTGCATGTGTGCATGCACAGACTCACATTTCCACATACATCCCAGCTATTTTAACAACAAAAACAAACGTAATTCCTTTGTATCAGCCTAGAATGCTGTTCCACTGGGAGCAATTCACTGTACCCCAGTTGCTCAGCTGCTTTTTAGCACACCCACTCACCAGAAGTGTTGACAGCCTCGAAAGCAGAGGATGCTGCTTGGGAGTGAATGTTGTACATTGCTTCATACATGGAGCCCTCGGGCTGCTGGTCACAGTCCAAAACTCTGAGGGAGAGAACACATTCCCCTTCACACAGTGGCCACCACTGCACCCTGCCTCTGTGACAGAGTTTGTGCACAGCTTCTTGTTTCAAGGTGCAATCACCACTGCTCTGTGAAATACTTGTTCTGGAAAATGCCCTGTGAATGTTTATTGCAGTACAGCACCTCAGCTTAAAGGAGCTAAAATGACACCACCAAAACTGATACCACCAGAAATTACACTTTAGTAAGAGTTTTGAATTTCAAAATCCGTTTCTGCTCTCAAAAGGTTCTTGGCAGAGAGAGTGGGAAGGAAGGGGACATCTGAATCCTTTAATACTGTACAAGGACTCTGCACAAGAGGAGTGGTCACATTTCCTTTATTGCTATTTTAGTCAAATAAATATCTGGTGAATATCGCTGGGGGAATTCAGAAATCTGAGCAAGCAAAATTCCCACCCTGCTCTCCCAAATGTGCTGCCCCAGAGCTGGGAGGAGGAAGTGCAAAAGCAGCCAGAATCTCACCGTAAACTCTGAGTCATTTCCAAAGGCATTTTGAGCTCTGGTTTTTGCACAGCAGGACCTGGAGGCACCACAGGCAGAGAGGATGGTGACATGTATTCAGTGTCCTCATCGCTCTCAGACTGCTCCCCAGGAGGCAGTTTTGGTACAGGCAGTGGTCTGGAGGCAGGAGAAATGAGATATAAAACATTTACAGCAAATCTAATTAATACCAAGGTGCCCTTTAAAACAGTCACCCCACAGCAAGTCTGTCTAAAGAAATAATTTGGTTTTCAGGATGCAGCCCACAAGGTCACACCAGCACAAGGTCGTGATGCAAAAGGAAGTGACAACACCATGCACATTTACATCACACAAAGCCCTGCTCAAAAGTGAATTTATTAAAGAGCTGATGGCAACTGGGGCCTGATTCCTACTGCCACAGCCCAGGGGAACTCCCACCACTCCCCACAGCCCTTTGGGATGCTGATTTCAGCTGCTTTCTCTAAATTGTGTTTTGAATCTGTCAGAGTTTAAGACTGAAAGAGTTGTGCCAGTTCTACAGTTCCCACTGTAAGGTATAAAAAATCCCAACAGACCTGGCAGCTAAGGAGTAGATGGCATTGGCAGACGAGGAGGGTTTGATTTTGGGGTGTTCACACTCTGAGGTTGCTGCTGGACCACTGGTGGAGCTCTGGAAGACAAAATTCCAAACCAGGAATCACAAACATGTCCCAGTGTAGCTGCAAAGCCACTCATTCAACAGCCTCTGTGGGAATGAACCATCCTCACTTACTCCACAGAATTTACTCACACCTCAGAAATCTAGGAATTCTCTGACAGCTTTCCCTCAGTGAGGACACTGCAGGGGTTTTCCTGCAGGAAGGACTTCACATGTTTTGAGATTCCAGTGGCCTTGGCAAATTCAGCTGAAACAGGCCAAAATGGGAGCCAAGAGGAAAAGGATGCAGACCACTACACACGTTTGGAGACAGGATGACAAGTGTGCACGTGCCATTTTCTTAGAAAATCTGGCTAAAAATGTGTTTGCTTTCAGTTTTAGAAAGCTGGAAGCATTAGAAGGGAAAATTGAGGAAATGGAATCAATGAAAGCAAAACTGCCTGCAAATTCTTTTACAGAACAAAATGTTGGGCTACTGAGTTCACTGTTAACAGTGTCCTGCAGGTGAATAGACCCAAATGGAACTCAAATTTTACCCAGTCAAACTCCTCACAGCTGATGTGTGCAGGTTTTCTCAGGGCTGAAAAGCCAGCAAAGTAAGCCACACTTTTTCAGAAAACAAGAGAAAACATTCTCAGCTTTTCAACACTGAAAGGCGAACAAGGAAAGGTGAACAATGCTCAGGCAATTGTGGCTCATGACTGCTGAAACTGGGATTCCAACCTTACTCCCAAGAGGAATGAAAGCATCTCCCTTGCCTGGAATCCACCAGTTTCTTTCCATCTCTCCCATGACAAGACCCCACTCCTCAGCGTGAGAGGAGGCTGCCTTATCTATCTCCAGATTACCCCCCAGCCCTACTCACGGCCGGGCTGTCCAGGCTGAGCGTGCTGCCGAGCCGGAGGCTCTCGGCCC
>VYXD01004747.1:229231-253083 GCA_013397195.1 Hylia prasina | reverse complement strand
CCCCCTGTACAGGTATCAACCCCCCTGTACAGGTATCAAACCCCCTGTACAGGTCCCAGACCCCCCTGTACAGGTATCAAACCCTCTGCACAGGTATCAACCCCCCTGTACAGGTATCAACCCCCCTGTACAGGTATCAACACCTCCTGCTCAGGTCCCAGACATCTCTGCCATCTCTGACCTTCCAGGGCGACCAAAGGGCTGCCCTGGACTCCGACACCCAGAAAGAACACCCTGGGGTCAGCAGCTTGCTCTGCCCCACCCAAACGGCAGCTGAGGGGGAAGGAGGGTGCCTGACCTTGGAGGTGGTGCCCGGGCTGGAGGCCCCGGGGGGGTTGGCCACTCTCTGCTGCAGCAGGTCCAGGCGGGGCGGCACCGGAGGCAGCGCGGCCTGAGGAGCCACGGCGAACGGCGAGGGAGGGCGTTCCACCTGAGAGGGGAGAGCACAGCATCAGCTCAGCCTGCCCCAACCCGCAGAGTTCCTGCCCTCTGGAGAGGCTCTCCAGCTCTGCTGGTGACACATGGCTCTGGGAGTCACAACTGTCCTCCAGGAATGAAGCCGTGGAGCAATCCGAGCTTGAGTGAGACGCCACTGAACTGCAGTTAGAAACACAAACTGAGCTGTTCTGATGGAGTAACAAACCGGCCTGAGCAGGGACAAGCTGCTTTCCAACACCAGAGGGCACGATCTGCTGCAAAGCCTCCCGTCCCTGTGCAAGCTGCTTTTCACTACAGAGCACTGGTGTGCACCAAACCCTGCATTTTTGTCCCTGGAAAGCTGGTTTTCCACTTAGCAAAGCAGCACAGTGCCTGTTACTCTCTTTATTTTCTCTTTTTTACAATCAAAACTAGTGCTGTTTAATTTTGAAAAGCTTCACGTATGTTTGAGCTCTCTAAAGCCAACAAAATACCAACCAAGAAAATTGCTTTGCTGTCCCAAAATATGTACAAAAAGCCCTCCAGGACTGGTGTTTACTGATTAGTACATTATTTCATAGGATGGAAGATAAAAGGAAGTAAGACTCCAGGTAAACCAGAGGTGAAGATTCTTTTTGACTAGGAAATGCAGCTTATTTTAGTTGATTCAGCTATGGAAGATAAAGGGAAATAAGACTCCAGGTAAACCAGAGGTGAAGATTCTTTTTGACTAGGAAATGCAGCTTATTTTAGTTGAATCAGCTGTTAAAAATTAGCCAAATTCAAACCCACTTCCCTATGCAGTAAAAAAAAAAAAAATGCAAGAGCAGCAATCAGACTCTGAAATGAGAAATGAAAGTGAAGTGAAAAAGCCGTGCAGGGATCCACAAAGAATGCCTGTACACGGGTCCTGGAGGGAAGCAGCACCAAAGGCAGAGTTATCACACCTTTAATAGACAGATTTATCAGCCACCATCTAAACAGATGACAGCCAAATTGAGTTCCTCAGCAGAACAGCCTGCCCTCTACCCTGTTATCATCAGGACCTTGGGAAGGCTGTACCTGCCTGACTGTATCCATCACTGGGGAAAAAAGGATGAATTTCTGCTGATCTGGGTGAACTCTGGCTAAGAAATCAAAATCTAACACACAGAGGAGTGTTCCAAACCCAGATCCTCCATTCCAACAGGTCGGGCCAGCTTTTCCAGCCCTCTGGGGATTCCTCCAAGACAAGAAACAAAAGATCAAAGGCTTCAAAGTGTCATCCCAAACCGACAGTGTGAAGTGAGCTCACAAAACTGGACCTAAATCCCTGTTTTCCATCGGGAGCGGGATCCTCACTGTTACACAACAACCCTCACAGGCACGAATCACTAAGAGAAAACTGCTGGAGAAAAGGCACTGCCACATTTACCAGCACCCATTCCAGTGACCTTACTTTGGTACCAGCGAGTTCTTTCATCATGAAGAGGGAATCATCAGCTTTGTCATCGTCATCGTCGTCGTAATTGGGAGAGGGGGTTCCTTCTGCCCCTTGCCTGGACAATCCTCCTCCTCCTCTGGGATCAAAGGGATCCACCACGATTGGCTCCGTGCCTTTGATCTCACAGCGACAGAAGGGACAACCTTGGCCTTCTGATTCCTGCAGGGGACAGAAGAGATCTGTCACAGCAGCCTTGGGGTGCACCAGTCATCACCTGCTTCATGAACAGTCAGCTTTTAACCTGCTTTTTTGGCAGGGAGCTTTCAACTGAGAGGAAGATAAAGGCAAACTGGGCTAGAAATATGGAATATTTTCTCCTTGAAGTAGAAAAACAGCACTTCAGGAAGTTTTCACAGTTTTTCCTTATTCTATATTAAGAGATCAGACATCTAAACAGCTTCTGATGCAGTGACATTAGGAGACAACGTTTCTGCTACCTTCTCTCCACACCTGAGCACTTCTGAGAATATACCTGTAAAAGATCAAGCAGCTGCCCTCAGAGAGATAAAGAAGAGGCCAAGGCTCACCTGCCAGGCTGTGAGACAGGAGGTGCACATCAGGTGCCCACAAGGCTCAATCTTCACGTCCTTGTCGTTCTCAGCACAGATTTTACACAGCTGGAACGTGGAGCCCATCTCACAGTACAGCTCATATTGTTCCTGAGGGAGGGACAGCATAAATCACAGGGAGAACAGAAATATGCAAAGGTCTCACTATCATTTTACGTGCTAGATGCATCTATCAAGCTCTGAAAAAAGTGGAATTCAAATTATCCAATAATTTTCATTTAAGCATCCCAAGAAAAGCAGGGTTCAAGACACGTTGAATGGCACAAAAGCATCAGTGTTGGCAGAGCATTCTAAAAAATAAACCCTTAAAATCTGTCTGTGCAATCTCATCTGCCCATCCTTATCATGCAAAGATTTCTGTAATTATTCCTGTATAATACTGCAGCCCTAAAAACAAGTCTGGGGCACACCAAGTAACACAGAACTGGATGAACAGCTAAGGAGGGTAGAAATCAGGGAGAAAGGCACAGAGATTGATGGAATGGGATATTTTACTCACCTGTGTAACTTTAATGTGGTCCTGAGGTGTGGGCTCACACAAGCCAGTCAAGTCAGGATTCTGATTCCGGCCGTCGGGAAATAAATAACTGGAAAAAGTTTGGGGGGAAAAAGAGATCTCTGTATGTGCCTGTACACACACACATATCAGAGGTTTCTTTTGGAGGTCAGAAGGGAAGAAAGTATGAAGGTCAGAAGCAAGGGGTGGGAATTGAAGGTATTCTGAGTTCTAAAGTTTTGGAAGAATTTTACGATTCAACCCAAATTAAACATGTTATTCTTAAAAGTACTGGTTCAAATTAAGGGTTTGACAACAAAAAAGGGATTTATTAGAAGGGAAACACCGCTGCACATTTATCATCTGCTGCTGCACAGCACTCCAGTGCACAGACAGCTGTCAGTAATTCCTGAGTGCCAAAATAGTTCAGCAATGACTTATTCCACTGACAGCAATGGGACTATTCAAAATCTGAATGCTCAAAATTTAACTGCTTTGTTGTCCTAATTTTTATAAAGTTACTTACAAGCCTTCCCTGAAGCCATCAATCAGTGCTTGGAAAAGAGGTTTATTGTGGGGGATTGTCTGGAGAATGTTCCCATCTGCAGTGACGTAGCCAATGGCCCACTGACCCAGGCGGGTACAGCTCAGTCGGAAAATGTAACTGAAAACACACAAAGGAAAAGCAACATTAGCCTGGAACAGACAGAAAAGATTAAATGACAACTAGGCAGCCTCTGTCTGCCCATATCAAGACAGCAAATAAAATTAGTAGGAATAACTTGATGATTTGTAGCAGCTTTCCTCAATCGACCCCCAGGCAGTTCAAAGGGAACTTTGCAATACGATACAAAAAGAGGAAAGAATCCAAGCACTGGCCTCCAGGTGAAATTAAACCCAGAATCCAGAGGAAGAGATTTTAACATCCTCAAAATCATTTGTTTCAAATCAACTTTCCACAAGCTAACTAACAAACAGGCGACAGGAGGTTTCCATGTTTAAAAGCAGCCCAGAAGTAACCACACAACGCGCAGAAAGGAACAGAGATAATCTGTCAGCCCTGCTGCAATCAGTGGTGGCAGGCAGAACCTCCCAGCAGGGCCCTGCTGGCTGAGCTCCCTCTCACCTGCCAGGTTTGTGAATGAATTTCTGCAGCCGAGCCTTCACCTCATCATAGGTGAGGAATGCCATATACCCAGGGTGAGTCACTGCCAGGCTGTTCCAGTTCCTCAGCAAAGACGACCAGGGCTGGGGAAGCACCAAAGAAACAAATTAACCACACACTTCTGGACAGGGGCAGTGTTCTTGAATCAAAGGGTTCTTCAGTTAGAGGAACATGTTTCTGTTCCACCACAAATCCAGTAGAGAAAGAAAACATTCCCTCCCATGCAGCACTTGGCATTTGAGTTTCTTGCTTCTTGGGGATAAAATCCTCACCTAAGACAGACCTTAATCAAAACTCCTTTAACAAATACAAAAGAAGTCACTGAGGTCACAGCTTAAGAATAGCCATCAATTGTGCTGCTTCTGCAGAGAAAATGACTCATTCCCCAGACAGGGATAAAGGCAGGAGTTTAATGAGATTCCTGATTATGCACAGGCCCAGGAACCATGACTGGTCTGCTCTCCAACACCGACTTCCTGCAAGGCCTGGGGACAGTGACCTCCCCTGTGTGTCTCAGTTTCACTGTCTGTAACTTGTGACTATTCCTCACCACCCCAACCTCACCGGGGTGTGGCAGGGATTGTGGCTGGTCACAGGCCTGAATAAAGAAACCAGCACACACATCTCAAATACTGCTTAAAATGATGCCCCAAAAGTCACGACAACCATTTGAAATCTCTCAACCCTGAGAAGGGCTTGGGTGTATAAATCTCACCTGATTTTTCCACGTTCCTTAACCCATCTACAAGAAGGTATCAGCATTCCCTAAGAACTCTGCATGCCCTGGAATTTGCAGCAGCTCTTGACTTGTTCTTTATGCACAACACTTGGAAAAAGTGCTGAATGAGATCAGCTACATTGCAACACCAAACATGGGAATTTTTCATCTAGACACATCTTAATTACAACCCACCCCATCACATGGGAAAAGGCAAGTCAGAGCCAAAGAAGTAAGTGATTGTTCTTGTAAATACCCAATTGTACCATCAGAAGCTGTGTTTTTGAATTTGGCACTATTAGAGACTGTGGGGAAGGATTTTACCTACTATTAATATCCCTTCAGTGATATAGAGATTTCTCACACACACAGACACGTTCACAACATCCTGCCTGGGTCAGTTCAAAAGATAGGAAGCCCAAATTTCCATGCTTGAGCTCCATCCTGAACAACCCCCCCTCCCTCCATGGAAAATAAATCTGACAATAAAGAAAGGGATGAGGGAAGACAGAGTGATAAACTAAGCTTCACATTTCCTGGCTTGCAGAAGCTGTGTCAGAGCTCCAGTCTCAAAGTGACCTTTGAATTAGAAAACCTGATTCATGGCAGGATGCTGAATGTGCCTGGGAGTTGCAGTGTATATTTAGGGACTTTTTTTATTCTACAGCCAGAAATATCACCCTCTTTTACTGCCATATGGGGTCTTAAGTATTACTCCTTAAGGGATGGAGGGCAAGACAAGCAGATCCCATACAGTATAAATAACGTGTGTAAATAAAAAATAAAAAAAACTTGAAGCACTGAGATGCTTCAAGTGATTCCCACTCCTCAGTTCTTACCTGGAAGAGCCGTGTGAAGATGTCAAACTCAAACACTGAAATGTAGTCATTGCAGGTCAGGTCGATGGTTGACTTCAGGGCCATGGCCTCCAGCCCGGAGCTGATGGGATGCACCTCGTGCAGGGCCTGCCGGAAGCTTTTCCAAGGAACAATGGTCCTGGGGAAAAGCAGGGAATGGGGAAGGGCTCAGGACCACCAGCACCATGCCCACACCCACAGGTTATCTTTGTGAGTAGCCATGTTGTGGTAACAGAACAGAGAAAAATCAAAAACAGCCACAGGAGATTTATTTGCCTCACACAAACTCAGATTTCTCGGTGCTGCAGGAAACCAGCGGCCAAATGAACTCAAGACAATTTTCTCTGCACGTGCAGGATTTTGGAATTAGAAGTCCCCCTCTGGTTTCTGTTTTCCCTCTTTGTGCAGTCCTACCACAGCATCACTTGATAATAATTTCACAGTGTTGCAGCCAGTAGAGAAGAACTCTAGATGGTTAAAAAAAAAAAGCTGCAAACGACTCTCTAAAGAAGGATTAACTGGAGAAGGGAGATAATCAGAAGCCAAAACATAGGCTACTGTTTAAAGGAATATTTTCCTTTTCTTAATATATCAAGTGGCATAGAAACACAGAGAGAAAATGCCTCACTTCAGACAACTGTGCTATTCATGAGTAAATATATTACAGCTTTTTGTTCTGACAGCTACTAATTAAACTCTTTAGGTGAAGTACCTCAGTTCCCTCAGTTTGAAAGCAGTATCCAATCCATTAACTTTAATCCCCAAACATTGCTGTGAACACCTCCATGGTTCATTTAGTCAGTGTTTCATTAGATACAGAAATTAAACCTGACATTTCAGCAGTCTGCACACAAAGACTGTTGCATTTCCCTTTCCCCTTCACTCTGAGCAAAGCCATTTTGCAAACAGAAATTCAGAGAAGAAGAGAGGTGAGTAAATGATTGGAAACACTAATTGGAGGGAAGATGAAAAGAATATAATATTATGGCTTAGCTAAAGAACAACCCATGTTGGGGGCATGGTAACCTTTGGAAGAATAAAGGATTATTTTGCATAGCTTGTAGAGCTTACTTACAAGCTAAAGAATTAAATCAAGGAGAGGAATATTTAAGCTGAATAATCAAGGGAAACTCTGTGACAATACAAGAGTCTCCTGGGGAAATTGGGGAAAGATTCATCACTTGACACATATAAAACCAGACAGGACAAAACCTGGGATATTTAATGTAGGAATAATTCCTTACCTCACCCAAGAGATGGACAAAATGACCAGCAGGTCTCTCCCATGATTTATTTTAACCTGACAAAGCCCTTTCTGAATGGCCAAACAAGAATTCTTAAAAACCACTGTGTGCAATTTTCTCCCACACCTCTATTTCTAAGCACAGTTAGGAACTTACTTTTCACCAAAAGCCTTTCTCCAAAATTCTGCAGCATCTGCCTTGGTGATCCGGAACGTGTCCCCCTGGAAGAGGCCACTGGGGAAAATCCCTTTGAGTTCTGCCAGCATGTGGCTGAATATCAGGGACAGTTTGGTCAGGTTCCTCCTGCAAAGGACCACAAAAATTGGGGTTTTTTTAGGAAAAAAAAAGAGTTTAGCATTCTGAGCAAAGCAGAAGCAGCACTTATTGCAATTCAAGAATGATTCCAGCATGGAAAACTCTTATTTGGGGCTCTCTTTCAAGTGTTTCCCCAGCATTCAGAACATCCAAAACAAGGGAAGTACCAGCAAGATCTGAGTTTGTCAAGACATTTTCCACAAAGACAAGCTCTGCATAATCTCTCTAAGGTGGGCAGGCAAAAATCCTCCCATGAAAAAACACATTCACAGAAAATGTGCAAAACCAATACTCAGACCTCACCTACTGAGTACTGGGGTCTGAAAATTTCATTTTGAGAGCACACAAAACTACTCCTGCCCCAGACAATGGAAGCTGAATGTCTTTCCAGGTCTCCAGGGGCTCCCAACACAATAGATTTGCTCAGGGAATGTCTAACTGATCATAGCAGGCCCAAGGGAATGCAAAAACACCTGCAGGTTTTTCCTAAAATGGTAACAACTTACACACAAAAGCTCCATGGTCAGGGCTCTCAAATATATTGTGTTTAATTATCCAATTTGAATTACAGCTGGTACCTCAAGTCCCTGCTCTGCCTGATGACACTGAGACATCAGGAGTGCTCAATCCCACAGGATATGCCCCTTTTTAAGCTGGAGAAGAGAATAGGTATTTTCTGCTATTCTATTCACCAGAGGCACCTCTTTCTCTCACTCCTTTATCCAAACAAAGGATGCCTCTCTTCTCCTCTACTCCACTGCTAGGAAAACTTCCTGAAAAGAGACAGGGATATTTCTAGGCCAGAGGGGATTTTATTTTTTTTTTCCTCACGTGCCTGAAGGTAAAAGAAGGAACTGGCATCATGTGGGAAAGAACAACTTGTGAGCTGTGCTCAGCACACCAGAGCTGGTCAGAAAACTGCATCAATATGCAGGCATGGCACAGACTCACTTATGGCACTGATTATTTAATACTGAACCACAGAGGGAGGGAACAGCCCCAGCCACATTGGATTTTCTTGTTTTCCCACCTCCCTCCCTGAGTTTGCTGCTGTTGCAGAAGACACTTGTGTTTGGCAGCAAACTCCACTCCCCCAGGCTCCAGCCCTTCACCAATTTCTGGTATTCTGGTTGGATTGGGTCCTATTCACTTCATCTTGGATGTTTTTCAGATACCACTTGCTCCAAGTATGTTATTTCTGCTTGAAGGACTTGTCCTGTTAATGTGCCTGATTGCAGAACTGACCTCCAGCCTTTCCACACAAATCCCCTGGACATTTGGGACATTTCCCATATTTTCACAGGGTCTAGACTCAATTGGAAGTGACCACGTTGCTTGACACATATTCTAGTATTTACTCAGCCCTTTCTCCATATCCTGACAGTCTGGGTAGATTAGAAGGGCCCAAAACTCTAAATTTTCTCTTGACAGCAGTTCTCTCTTACCCTTCTTTATTCAGCTACATTTTAATTTGTGTGCAGCAATGAAAGCCACTCAAAGTTGTTACAGAAGGCAGCAGCTATACAAGGAATTCTGGGTTTTGTCATTTGTGTCCAACAACAGCAGGTGCTTGGGATTAACACGAGGAAAAGCCCCCAGCTGCTCTTCCACGAGCTGTCTCCTTCCCCAGCTGTCTCTGGATGTGGTACACACTCAGACTGGGTGTTTTAAAGCAGCTCTACAGCTTGGGTTTGGCAGGTTCAGTAATACAAGGCAGAGTATTTCTCTTTGCATTTGGGAGGGGAAGGCTCAGATTCTGAGCTCGTGGTGCAGGGAAGATGATTTAACTGCAAATTCACACCCCAGTTCCCTCCCTCATGGAGATTCCCACTGGGCCCCTGCAATGCCTTTGTCTGACAAACACTAGAGAAATTGCAAATCAGAGGTGGGAGCTGTGGACTTCTGAAAGCCCTCACTCCCTTAAAATGGCAAAAAAAAAAAAAAAGAGGACAGTTTGTGTTAACGCAAGACAAAAAAGCAAACACCAGGCTGGTATCAATCATTTAATCCATCTACAACTGATGGGCTTTTTTTTACTGAGTTTATAAAAACAGAGGCTTTCATAAACCTGCCAATGAATTTGTACTCTCCTCTTGCTGCCCAGCACAATGTAGGGAAATTTAGGTATGACAGACAAGCACTTTGATGCATTTCTGACCCTGAACAAGTGCATGGTTTAAACAAAACACTGCAAGAAGCCAGGGAATATTCCTGTGTCCAGTTGTTTATCTCTTCTGCCTCAGCTCCAGGAAGTGCTTGCACTCAGCTGAGCACAGCAGTTAATGAGAGAAGAACTTCCTCAGGCTTAAGGATGGATAAACAAATGGCTTTACACACACACATTGAAGGACTCGGTTTCCAAAACCATTTTGGATAGCTGAACTTTTTAAGCTGTCAAGGTTATCATATATTTTAATAAATATTCAGCTGTACTGTAGATAAATAACAGGAAAAACCACAGGAAGTGAATGTACAGCAAACTGCAGAACAGTTGGTGGCTTTTACATACAGCAGTTACCAATCCTATGCTAAAAGGACAAACATTTTCTTTATTTTAACAATTTACACCTTTGTAAATTTATACAGACCAAGTAAACACTTGCAATTATAGAGTATATTTTTATTGGGGTATCGAAGCTTACTGATGATTGTGTTTTATTTTTAGTAATATCAGAACTGTCCTTATTGCCATTGCTTCAATTAAACAGATGTGAATGGACTCCTAGAAAGAGGAGTATATTCAAAGAACATTTATGGGTCTTAGACTGGAGATGCCCAAACAGTTTTGGCCTCCAAAAATGCCCCATGATGGCTGGCCACTTTTTAATATTTTACCTAAACACAGTAATCCACACAAAACCACCAAGGGCTCCACCAGAGACAAGTTAAAGAATTCAATCTTACAAGCTAAAATCAAATCTTAGAAGAATTAATGCAAATTGAATCTTACACATTGAAGAATTAAATGCCAAGCTCTGGAAAGAGCTGACTGCAGCACCTAAATCCTTCTGCTGGGGAATGTGAACACCTGTCAGCCAAGCACTGCAGAAAACGTTACCAGGGACCTCAGGCCACATCAGTGAAGTGTCCCCAGTGTGTGCAGGCAGCTGCAGGCAGCACCTGTGCCAGCTTCAAAGAACCTGAGCCTGGCTCTGTTCTGGGCTTACAGCAACAGTTGAGGTGGGATTTCACACCCCTGAGCGCTTTCACATCTATGTACAAAGCTATCGGTTTATTCTGGTTAGAAATAATGAATCAACAAGTGAAAACGTAAAAAGCCAAATATTTTTCCACTGTATACAGTAACCAAGTGTTTTGCTTGTGAGGAACACCTGCAGCTCCAGCATGGAGGGATCAGTCCCCGGGCACACAGAGTGAGCTGAGAATTGTTTCTGTACCAGACACAGCTCCAGTTCAGCTGCGGTCCCTGCTGTCAAACACAACTTTGGGGAACCAAAACCAGCATGAAGCAAGAGTGTTTGCTCAGTTACCCCATGCCCACGGACAGGTTCCCCCCTCCTTCCTTCCTGCCTCCACACATTTCTGCGGTTTGCTCCACACATTCCTGTGGAATTCAAGAGGCTGAGGAGAAACTTCCAGCTGCAGCCCCCCAGTGCCAGCCCCAGCTGGGGGTTCTGGTGGTGGTGTCTCCCCCCCAGACCCTCAGCAGATTCTTCTTTCCCACTTTCCTGGACCAAAGTGTTTTTCCAGTGTACGGGCTCTGTCTTGGAAAGCCATTAAGGGCAGAGGATGGTTTAATCAGGGATGTCTCTCTCAGCCACGTTGACACAATTAGTTAAATTAATGTGCTTCCTGACTAAATGCCTTTTCCCCTCAAGGCAATGTTAACGTGGCACTAGCATTTCTGCCACTGCCAGCTACCATTTTTTCATTTTCTCCCAGTATTTCTCACCTCCTTCAGAGCTACCCAGCTGACACAGTGTAATTTAGTTCCTCACACGTAGCAAGGATCAGCTCCACAGGCTGATTTAGTCACAATATTGTGCTCACATGCCATAATTTGACGTGCACACACTGTCGTGTCTGTAAAGCTCCTTCTGCTGAAGGCATGCTACAAACACAGAGGAATTATGAGCTGTAGCACAAGAAACCAACCTCAAAATGCTTCACTCCTCTGTAATTATTGTCCTTATTCTTACAATCTTACCACCACATTCTGTTTAGGTGACAGGGTTAGCATCCACTGGAGGTTAAGTGCAAGCTCCACTACTCATGAAAACACAAACCACAAACCCACAGGTTTTTTCCTATAACTACATCTTACAATTTTATACTTGGAGAACTAAAAAAACTTAATTAAAAAAAGAACCCCAACCAAACAGCTTTTTTTAACGACTCTGAGAAGTAAAATGCACTTTCAGAAACCACTAAGATGTGAGGCTCTCATGTCACAGGGGCTTTGAGATGCACCAGGCGTGAGCAGCTTGATTTCAGCAGGGAGTTTGATGTGCCTGGCTTCAAAAAAGAACTGCCTTATGCTGTGCTCCCACCCCAGGCAGGAGTTTTCAGTGTGTTGATGTTCACAGAAGCAGTGAGTGGAAATGCTCGAGGTGATCCCAAGCTGTCTTTTGTAACCCCGAGGCAGCCCGGGCGTCCTCTCCACGCAGAGATCGGGGTTAAAAATAGAAACAGCGGAACTACTTTCAACAAAACTTGCAACACAGGAAGTGAATGAAATTCCACTTAACTATTGCTGGCTCAACAGAAGGCACCTCAACAGCCAGGCTCTGTAACATTTACAGGATTTCCTCAGAGTAACTAAAAGAACAGATTAATATTAAATTTATTTCTTGTTCTACAGAATTTCTCACCATCAGCTCCTTCTTTTTGAGTGCTTTAGGTATTACAGGGCAGTTTCCTTATGCTCTGCTGAACCCTGGCACTTTTCAGGTCACATAAATATATTTTAACACCTCGAGTTCTGTGAGCAGGGCCTGCCCATCACTTCAAAAGGTCACACAAAGCACACTGCAGGGAAGAAACCACCCAAACCCGTTATATATTCCTATCAGTATGCAAATGGCTGTGAGTGATGTGAAGCAGAAAGGACATGAGGCCACCGTGCTGACCACAAGGACCAAACCAACTGAACTTTAAAGTTTTTGGACTTGCTGTTTTAGGCACAAGTGTTGGTGGTTTTCACTCTTAAGAAGCTAAAGATCCACGTTTAAAATTTAAATTTTAGAGAAAATGCTTTAAAGAGAGGAATACATTTGATATTCATGGTCTTTAAAAAGCTTAACACATATTCAGAGGACTGACAAGGTAAGGCATAAAACTCTCACTTAAATAAGAGATTAATTTATTTTACCAGATTCAAGGGGATTACACAACAAACATACTGCTCAGGACACTTCTCATTATACCTAATTTTGGCTCTCTGCACTGGAATCAAAATTTGTATTTCAAGGGCTAATTGCAATGGTTAAAAACAGAGCATAAAAAATCCTGTCTCCAAACCAAGGAAGATTCCATATTCATGATCCGTCTTCAGCCACCTCAAAACTGTCTTGGATCCCGAGTGGGAATGACGAGGAGCAGGTTCAGAGTAGATATTTAAAAAGTTCTTTATTCCAAGGGCAGGCAGGCCCTGGCACAGAGAAGCTGTGGCTGCTCCATCCCTGGGAGCGCCCAAGGCCAGGCTGGAACAACCTGGGACAGTGGGAGGTGTCCCCACCCATGGCAGGGGGTGGCACGGGCTGAAATCCCAGCCCAGAAATCCCAAATGTGGCATCCCAGCCCTGAGCACCCCAGCCAAGCACCCAAGAGACATGACACACTTGCCAAGCAGCAGCAGCAGCACATTTTTGCCAGCATGGAGAAATCCATCACATTCCCAATGATAATTACTACAAATGAACCAATGTGCTTGTAATTCCACCCACAACAGCAAGTCCACAGCCTCCCATAAAACTCTACAATTTTATAGGCTCTGAGAGGAAAGAAGAATAAAAATCTTCCTTCCTTATTATGCAATCGTCTGAAATCTTGCATTTGTCCACAAGTTGATTTTCAAGAGGTGGTCCAATTTCAGACAGAAAGAAAACTATAATGAATGCAAGCTTAAGCCAATTATGCTAAGTGTTACTTAAGTTCCAAAACTACCACCTAAACTGCAATTTAAAACCGAATTAGAAAGAAATAATTCACATTCCTCCCCTCCAACAACATTTACATGATAATGAATTTCTTCTTGGGTAATAAGCAGTTAGTTAGTGTTCATATGCTGGAGCCTGGCAAGGAAACCTTTCTTGTGGGCAGCTTTGGAGCCTGTTCTTTTCTTTAAGATGCTCTAATTTAAATGCAGATGTAGACTTCACACTAGTGGGTTTTGTTTAAAAAAAAAAAAAAAAAAAAAGTGCTGCTGTATGAGAAGGAAGTGACAGAAAGAGGACTCACACACCATTTTGAGTTCCACATTTTGCACTATCTCGTTTGCACTGGGCAGGAATGTGTGCAAGAGGTCTCAAAGATGAGATTAGAGCACCAACCCCCCTCCTCCCAGAGGGTTTGCTGGTTCAGGGTTTAACACAAGTGTTTTCCAACTTTTTCCTCTTTAAATTCCAACCTTTTTCTTTTTCTTTTCTTCTCCAAGTCATTCTTCATGCACTTCCTTCCCCTTCAGAGATATGCATGCTCATTTCCAGGAGACATTAAACACTGGTAGCTTTTTCCTTTGTAAATCAGTGAGTCTTAACATTGGAGCTGGAGCAGAATATGAAATCCTGCTGAGGCAGCATCTCCTAAGCTGTTGTCAGAAGAACAATTAAACACGGACCAGCTTCCCAAAGCTTTTTTTTCACCTCCATGCTCTATGGAAAAAGTCCATTATATTCCCTGCTTAACCCCATTTTCTCTGCAGGTATATTTATTTTTTTTAACTGGCTTTGTTAACAGTTTGTTTCCCACAGCTGAACTAGAAAAATAACTTGTGCTATTCCTTAAACATCCAGTCCATATCCTGAGAAATTGCTTCTCCTCATTCACCCTGCAGCTTCCATCGCTGTGTTCTAATGTGGAAACATTTGCAGTGCTCTGATTTTATTTAGAAAATAACCTCTCTGATTTTTCCCTCATTACAGATTGGTTTAACATAATTAGTAAATTTGATTCTTTGGTGAAAAATGGATTCTTCAGCCTAATTAATCCTTTCCCAAGGAACAGACAAATCCTCTACCTGTCTCCTGATCAACAAGCTATTTTTCACTCCTGCCATGTCAAGTATAATCTATTTACACAACTGCAAAACCACTGCTGCAAGAAGTAATTTATGTAGTGTGGCAAGCTGACAAATTGCAGCTCCTCTGTGCAAGCAAGAGGGCTGACAAGTAAAAGATTTCTGCAATGGAAACAGAAAAAAAAAAAATTGTCCAGCAAAAGCACCAAAGCCTCTAAATGAAACTGAAATTGAGATCTGAGGCGGGTTCAGCATGTTCAGGGCAAGAATGGCACTGTCAAGCAATGGAACCATCACACTGCAGGGAAAAACATGCTTATTTCATCCCTTTTTTTTTGTTGTTGTTAAAAAGGAAACTCAAGAAGTTCACAACAGAGAAGTCACATATTTACTCCTGGATCTATAAAGAAAAGGAAGCAGCACCTCTGGAAATGTGCTTAGCCTCAAGAATTCTTAACGAGTGCAGACAGCCAAGCAATCATTGGATGATTTGCCTTTACCTTATTACAATCACACAAAAAATATCCAAAATTATTAACACTAGAAATACCATTCAATTCCAAGCCTGCAGACGTGCCTTTTAGCTATCAAAACTCAGAAGAGCAACACAGTACCTCTAATAAAAACCCCAAAGTCACCAAGTTGCATCTGATCTACTCCCTAAAATCCAGTTTTAAACAGAAGTTACTGCTCACACCTATCAGTCAGGAAGTGCACACAGAGCTTTAAAAGCACCCTCAGCAGCATGAATTTTTAAACAGACATGGAAGTGAGCTAAAGCAGAATTTAAATAGCATCTTGAAAGCTCTCCCAACAAAACAAGTGAGGTCTCCTCACAAAAATCACAGCGTGAGTTCAAGGCAGGAGAGGTAGAACCATGGTTAATTTATGTATTTATTGTCTGAACCACTGTACACCAAAACCACAGAGCTACACAGACCTCCCAAAAGTCTGAGAGGAAATACACAAAGAGCAAACTGGAAGTAATAAGAATAGAAGGGTGATGCTCAAGTGATCAGGGCAGTTCTGGTCCTACTTCAGTCATTTTTCATGACTGGTCTGTAGGAGCAAACTACAGCTTTCACACTGCTCATGCAAATGTCAAAATTGTGCCTTTTGCTCTCCACCAGGAGCCTTTCGGGGGAGAAAATAAGGTCATGCACAACAGGAAGCAAAATGAATGTGAGGTCTGGAAGAGAGCAGGAAAAAAGCTTCAAGAACAGGGAAAAAAAAAATCAGGAAAGTCAAAACAACACTTTTGTTAAACTTTGAAAGTCCTGTTCTCAAAGCACTGCAGACTAATGGCCACAAGCCCGCATGAAATGAAGAGCAAACTAGATTATATATCTATATCTATATGCACATACATACACTGCCATGAGTACATGCCCAATGAATAGCAGATTCAGCTTCTATCTGTTTGCTTTACAGACTGCTGACCATCTTCCAGAAAGCTTCTCCCACACTCGGAGTGTTTGAATTTATTAATGTATTAATAAATTATTATAAATTTTGAATGTATTAATTTATTAATTCTTACTAAAAAAGATTAGCATCGTTCTTCAGCTCCTAACAAGGTGAGAAAATTTCAGTTTCCTCACCTTAGATTAGTATACATATTTTATATCTATAGGTGCATTTCTAGCAGAAATTCATTTAATTTAATTAACAAATAGCACTGAAGTGATCGGGTTGCAAGAGCTCCCACAACCATGGAATCTGGCACTGGCAGTGCAGCGTTTAACAGAATCCCCAAACCCAAAATCCTCATCCTTTCTGTAGGTATCTCTTGAACTGTACACAAAGCACATGCACTGACTGCTCGAATCCTGTCCTTTTTTGTGACAAATTAAAGAATTGATGATGCTGCCAGGCTCAAGGAAAAGGCTCCCTGCTGTTACCCCTTCAGGCCCAACCAGTCACTGCTGTTTCCTGGGCTGTGCAGAAGCAGAGGAAGGTGCCATGAGAGTGGCCAGGATGTGATGCTGTTTTAATGCTTGTGCTTAACACAAGTCTCCCCACAGTTCCTTCCCTGCTAAAGCTGTTTATTCATAAATGGGACAATTAGCAATTCCCCCAGGACTCCCATGCCTGCTGTGAGAACAGCAGCCTCTGCTGCAGCCCTGACATTCACATCTATCAATCTGGATTTCCCCTGCTCCCTCCAGTCAATTAGCTGGATTACAAACCAACTAGGATGATTAACTCTCTGGAATTACTTCTCTTTGCTCCTCTCTGAAACACCAAGGCACTGGAGGTGGGGTTTTGGTTTCAGGACTGACACGTCCATCATATACTCATCAGATTTATGACAGATCACAATACACACACACAGTTAACAACAGTCCAGAAAGAAACTTCCATTTCTTAATCCATTCTTCAACACAATCACTAGCAATGCAAACAGCACCAGCAATGCCTTCTGGAACCACTGTCAGCGCCTTGGATTGGAGCTCAATATCATGGAATATGCAACACAGAGTTCAGTATTAAACCAGAAACATGTGCCAGCACTTTTCCCCCCTCTAGTAACTCCAAGCTGTTGCCAGGCCCTTAACCACATTCTCCCCAGGGCAATTATGTTCAGCCACTGGGTGGTTTTCACTTTTTTTCCACCATTTTTTTTTTTAAAAATTCAACATCTACTTCAAAAACCTGAGATGAGTTTAGTGTTACAAATGTATGCCTTGTAGATCTCTGCCTGTCACACCTTGCACAAATGTGTACCAGTCATCTTTCCCAGAGCTTTACTCTGCTCTGAAATCACCTTGTCTTTCTTAAAGCTGGATGAGGAAACACCTTCTCATTAAATTCATACTATTTTGCTCAAGAGAGCCTCACACTCAGCAAAATGCAGTTTCTACCTCCACCTATCCTTTTTTTTTTTAAGTGCTGCTCACCTTGCAGGTGTCCCTTGACCTCACCTATGCCTTTGCACAAAATGAAAGACGAGCTGACCTACCTTAAATATAAAGCTCCCGACGCATTTAATTCCTACAATAAACCCTTGGAACCATTTCTCTCCATTACCTAGGCTGGGAGTTCTCCTCATACATCCGTTCCTTCCCTTCCTTGAAGAGGCTGATGGTCTGCTTGGTTTTTTTCATCAGGTTCTCCATGAAGACTCGGAAATACTCGTTCTCTCCCAGGGTCTCCATCTTGCCCTCGTAGCGGGACAGGATGGTGCGCAGGTGCTGGTAGGTGTCAGGCAGCAGGTCCAGGATGTAGGGAGGGCTGTTCTTCAGGGCCAGCTTGGGGTTTTGACACAGGCGCACCACCTGTGGGGAATGGAGAAAGCAGCTCTGTGAAAACTCCAGGAGAGGAGCACGGTCGAGGGTTCGACGCAATTCGCCGTCGCAAACACGACGCTCTGAAACGTTCGCTGCAACAAATCCCGTTTGTTGGGCAAGTCCAGAGGGAATCCCAGCACCACTGAGGCTGGAAAAGACCTCTGAGATGGAGTCCAGCCTGGTCCCCACCTTGCCAATCAGACCAGAGCACTGAGTGCCACGGCCAGGCATTCCCTGGACACCTCCACCACCTCCCTGGGCAGCCCTTTCCAAAGCCTGACCATGGTCTCCATGGAGAGATTCCTCCTGCTGTCCCACCTGAACCTTCCCTGGTGCAGCTTGAGGTCATTTCCTCTTGTCCTGTCACTGCGCGCCTGGGAGCAGAGCCCAACCCCCAGCTCGCTGTAACTTTCTTTCAGGGAGTTTTAGAGTGATAAGGTCTCCCCTGAGCCTCCTTTTCTGCAGATAGTGAGCCCAGCCACCATAAAAGAATGCAATTTCTGGGCTGAAGTGCATGTGGACTGATGAAACTGATGATAATGAAGGGAGGGGAAAGGAAGCCACTTCACCATCCAACATAGCCAAATTTTTCCATTATCTAAACTGAGAGAATTAAAGGGAGAGTTGATGGCAAAGCAGCCATTTGAAAAAATAAGTAGTGAACTTTCAGTTATAGAAAGGGCTGGAATTAGAGTTGTGAGGTCAGTTTTGGATCAAGTTTACAAGGTAAGATGCAGCAGTCTAATCTTTCTATATTCTGTGATTTCCAGCGAACATGAGCACAAAATGTAGCTAAAATTTCCTAAAGTTCTTCCCTAGAATTAATATTACCTGGCTGCTTAATACCCAGCACATAAATGAGGTCTAAACTCATGACACTGCCAGGTGTGAGGGAACTACAGATATCAAACAGTGCAGAATGCAAAACTTAAGTAAAGTGTGTAAGAAAAGGCAAAAGACAATTTAACATCCTTTTGCAGTACCTCACTTCCACAAAACCTTGTGAAACCTTCAAGAGGAATTGAGCAGTTCCCTACAGTGCATGCTTACATATCTACTTCCCTTAAATATGGATGGCAAACAGAGTCATTCCTCCTGAAACAGTGCTCTAGCACTTCACCATTTAGGGTATGTGCAAAAAGCAACCTTGTGAAGTGACACCTCCAGTTTTATCTGACTTACAGCAGTGCCTGAACCAAGAGCTGACCTGAGTTTGATTTCAGCCAAGACAAAGGCACAAGGTATCAGAACTTAAACCAGAAAAATCAGACTGCTGGTAAAAAAAATAAACACCTAAAAAAGCCTCTGCAAGAATACGTGGGGAAAACAAGCTACCAAAACAAACTACCAAAACAAACTACCAAAACAAACTACCAAAACAAACTACCAAAACTTTCCCTCCATCTTGAGGAGGCTGCCAAGGTGTTAAGATAAAGAGATGGATGGCCAGAGAGCTGATTTAGTCAATTGATGCTGATGCCTCAACTGCTGCTTCCTTGGAGCCTGTGAATATTGCACAGCGAACCACATCAACAAATTGAGTCAACACATTTGTCCCCTGAAAAAAAAAAAAATAGTTTCACTATGAGCATGAATAGGTTCTAAATATGCTCCTCGGACCCAGCTGAGCTGTGCTCTGGGCAGCAAAAGCTTTTCTTCAGCAGAAATTGTTTATGATACAGTGGGTTTAAAACCTTAACAAACACAGTCAGCTCTGAGGAGGAAGCCACATTAAGCAAGCAGAGTCTGCACTTCCCTCAGACAGCTGGAAATAGAGAACAATTTGGCTGTTACCCTTTGAAAATACCCAGCTATGGGAGCAGCAGACCTGCTGCTTCAGGCTTTGATATCAATTAGAACAATTCCCCCACAGCAGCACAGAGTTCTGCAAACTGCTCCTTCTCAGAACCCCTGTAAAACGCTTCCAAGAAGTAGATACCTCAAACAGTTAACAGACAGGTCAAAACTGCTGATATTTTATTATCAAAACAGCTCCTTTATTTACCAAGGAGACCAAAATTAGCTGAGATGAGCAGTCAAACAACACTGCACAACTGGGAACTGCTGCCTCCAGAGCAAACTTGGTGCTTTTATAACACAGCAGCAACAAAAGCAGGGGCATTTTCCTTGTTTCTCTACGTGTGCACTTGCAGCATCATGACAACATCCAAAGGAATGTTCCCAGCCCTGGGAACAGCTGCCCCTCAGCAGCCTTCCACAGGGACCAGCAATGTGGAAGGAAATCAAGCAAAAAGCAGAAAAATATTTTTTTTTTGTTTAGGTGTGATGGCAACAAAGAGAAGCAATCCATGGTTTTAAATTAGCATCCAGAAGTTTGCCTGGGTTATATTGTGTTCTCTGAGGAACAAACCTTTTAGGGAGACATTTTTGGGTTTTTAGACACACCAGTAAAGCTTAGCATGAAGAGAGGTGGGCCTGTGAAGAACCTGAAAATTGACTTCATCCATTTCCATTTTCCAAATGCAAGAGGAGAAAATAATCAAAAACCAGTTTCCCCAACTGAGTTTTGAGGAAAGAATCTGTTATCTACTCATTCTAGGAAACATAATCTCCTCTAGATCTTCAAGGCCTGGAACTGAATCTTCCCCCTCAACAATCTGCAGCTTGCCTTGACACCAAAACAATTTAAGAGTCCCAGCGCTGACGAGCATCCAGGAACTACTCCCAGGTAAGATTTTTCCCTTCCAGGGCAGTTCTGAAAACTCATTTTTCCTTCCTTTAGCAGCTGAACCAGCCAGCTGTACTGACATCACACCTCATTCCAGCATAAGCCAACAGCAAAACAAAACCCACTCAAACATCTCTTATCTCTTGCTAAATTTGTGCTTGGCCTTTCTTCTATTCACAATGAAGGTGACCTGCAGTGGCACTTCTCTACATCAGTTCTAGGAACTGCATGGTATCAGGAAACCCTTCAGAGAAGCTTTATCTCAAAGCTCCTCTTCCTCCTCCGTGCCTTCCCACATTTATTCCACTCTGCTCCATCCCAAGCAGCTCATGACTAACCCACCTATTCCTCAAATACCACCCACAGCAGTCAACTCCAGGGGGCTGCACTTAATCTCTGCTCTGCAGAGAAATGCAGAAATATCACCTCATTCAGCTGAAGGGGAACATCCAACAGGGATGGAAAGGGCTATTTTATGTCCAGTGTGACCACGTGTAGCTGTGGGAGGAATGGCACTGACAAGAAAATTGGGGCTTCAAATGAAAGAATCTGAAAGACATAAATATGTCAGGCAGCTTATGGAGAGCATTACAGGGAAAATATTTGGACAAGAATCAACTTGCATAGGAAATTCATCAGTCACATCCCAAAGCAGAGATGCACGAATGCTTTGACAACACCAGCTAATTATGCAGCCTAACAAACGAGGTCGTGAGTGTGGTGTACCCACACAGACACAGCACGCAGCTCTGAGAGGCAAAAACATCATCTATTAAACATGCACACAAGCAGGTTTTTTATCTGCACCTGTAATTTCACGGTCTTGGCCCAGAAATCCAACCCATTCCCAACACCTTCCCTTCATTTAGCCCTTCTCACCCCGAGCCTCTCTGGGTTTTTGCTGCCCTGCTAAAAAGATTTTAATTCAGATGTGTTCTCTTGAGTGTGCATAAGTACAGCTGAAATCAAACTGAAATCTGAAAGGCTTTTCAGAGCCAGAGCTCTCCTTTTGTACAAATCACACTGAACAAGACTTCAAGCCTGAGAGCTTCTGGATGCTGCCTGTGAGTAAACCTGGAGTCAAAAGAGGTTGATGTAACTTGTGACAAATACAGCAGCAGCCTTGGCTTTTCTCTCAGTGGAGAGAGAACACATCCAACCTGCTATAAAGACCTAAAGCTGTGAAATTTCCCCCCAAGAAACATCCCACTGCATTTTAAAACGCCGTGATAATCACCTTTTTTTTTTCCAGGCTAGCCTTTTCCTTTGAACAGAGCAGGTTGTGAGGTCAAACACAAGCTACCAACTAGATCAACATATTCTATGCATGAAGATGTGCATTCTTACAGGTTACACTTATTTAGGGTCCTGTTTCCATGCCCAAACTGCCTTTCCTACATTAGCACTTGTGCTTGGCCCTCAGCATCTGTAACAGAGCCAATGGCACCTCTCAAAAGGGATTTTTCCTCTGCCCCAGTCTCACTGTAGGTGATCAAAGCTCATCACAGGCACAGCAAGGCACAGCTATAAACCGTGGCTTTTGTTGAGGCAGCCAACACAGAGTGATTTCTTGGCAGGAATATAATTTAATACGCCTTTAAAGAAGTCATTTGCTCTGCCTGCTTTTAGCACTTACTGCAGGAGGTTCAGACACTGCATGGATAAACAATGCAGGGGAAAGAGAAGGAAAATGCATAAGCCTGAGGGGGCAATCGGATGAGGGATGCCCAAAATCCCTGCCTGCTCTGTCCCCAGAGGGGAAGGAGGTGGCCAGGTGACAGTCCCCAAGGCCTGGGGCAACTTGGGTGATGCTCTTACTCTACACTACTTTTAGAGCCCTGAATTCAGTGTCATAAAATGCACTGCACCTTTCAGACTGCAGCATGTCAAGCCTAGCCTTGATTTCAGGGTTGAACAGTAATTGTCAATGAAAACCCCACAAAAATGTTAGATTTTTATTATGTGCCTATTTCTGTGTGCCTGCGCTCACTCACTTGATGATTCCCTGACAACTCCCCAGGATTTCTGAAAACACTGGACTGACCAGCACACCTAGCCAGGCCAGTAAATCAAATATCCCATCACACCAACAGGCCAAAAGGTCTGGTGTCCTGCCCCCCGGCAAGAGCCATTTCCTGGCATTTTAAAAGGAGGAGGAGGAGGAGAGGAGAGTTTTAATGACCCCAGAGAGCCGTGCCCCTCCTAAAGGTGTGGGACTGGAAAAAGGCCTTTCCAACTCCCACGCCACAAGTTTTTCTTGTTTAACATCACTTGATACTTTATCTTTCTGTAACTACATGTACTTATTGCAAAAGGGTTTGTGCAGGCTTTTACAGTTTTTCCTCAGCTCCCAGTTTTAAGGAAAAGGTTTTGTCCTGAGTGCAGCAACACGTTCCTGTTCATTCCAAAAGGAACAACCTGACCTGCCACAAAGCTTCAGCAGCCACTACCCACACACCAGGCTCTACCACAGGCCAAGGAGCAAATCCCCCTTGTTCTGCTCTGTCACCACCTGCCATCCCCACCCATTCCCAGCACCAGGAGTGCCCACCCCGGCACCTACAGGATTAGCATCATCTACACGTGTGTGTGATTAATGCAGATATCACTGAACATCCTGGCGTGGAAGGGACCCACAAGGATCATCCAGTGCAACTCCTGGCCTTGCACAGAACACACCAACAATCCCACCCTGTTGCCGAGAGCGTTGCCCACGTGCTGAGCTCTGGCTGTGACCACTGCCCTGGGGAAGCATCCCAGATCCTCTGAGGAAGTTCTAAATCCTCCATTCCAAACTGTCCCCTCTTCCTCCACCTTGTTCTTTGCAGAGCTGCTGATCTGCCTTTGCACCTTCCCATCCTGGCATCCCGTTCCCATCCCGCCTCCGGCCTCTCCTCCATGGCTCACCTCTCTACCAGATCCCACATGGAACCACAGAATGGCTGGGGTTGGAAGGACCTAAAGTCCCACTTGTCCCAGTCCCTGGTAGGGACACATTCCACTACTCCAGCTTGGTCCAAGCCCTGTCCAACCTGGCCTTGGACACTTCCAGGGATCCAAGGGCAGCCACAGCTGCTCTGGGCACCCTGTGCCAGCGCCTGCCCACCCTCCCAGGGAAAAGTTTCTTCCCAATATCCCATCTAACCCTGCCTTCCATCAGTGTGAAGCCGTGCCCCCTTGTCCTGTCACTCCATGCTCACCACATCCTTCCTCCAAAGCGCTGCACCCCATTCTGTGCCCATACACCTTTCAGCCCCCAAATACTTCCCCTGGAGCCACAGACCCCTCTCTCTCCCAGCCAACCCCATAGCTCCAGGCTCATCCCAGATCCCCTCTGATCCCAGAGTCCCAAATCCCCCGGGCCAGCCCTATGCCACAGCCACCCCACCCAGCCCCCCGCGGCCGCTTCCA
>VYXD01004747.1:204458-228804 GCA_013397195.1 Hylia prasina | reverse complement strand
GGTACCTGAGGCATCTCCCCGCAAAGGCAGGAGGAGGCAGAGCCCACCGGGGCTGAGCCCCTGTTCCCGACATCCCGGCTCCAACGGGTGAAGGAGCAGGAGCAGGGCAGTGAGAGCAACAGGGAGAGAAATGAGGACCCGGGAGAGAAAATGGGACCGGGCAGTGAAAAGGGGGCTAGGGAGAGAAAAGGAACCGGGGGGGAGAAAAGGGACCAGGGGGAGAAAAGGGGCCAGGGGGTCAAAAGGGACCAGGGGGTCAAAAGGAGACAAGGGAGAGAAAAGGGAACCAGGGAGTGAAAAAGGACCGGAGAGAGAAAAGGGGACCAGGGAAGTTAAAGGGAACCAAGGAGTAAGATTGTCAGAGCTGACACCACCAAACTTTAAAAAAATTACAACGTGGGCTTGAAAGTCAGTTGAGTTCTGTTTCTTTACTGCCTTCAGATCCTCTTTTCAGCTCCTCTCCCAGGCAGAAGGACACATCCTTTTGCAAAAACCAGCTGTGGCTGGTACCACATGGCATTGAAACCAGGCAAAGGAAAACTGTGGGTGCTGCAAGTTTGGCCACATCACTTTGGGGAACTCGGGCCTGGTGGTTGGACAGCACAGCCCCAACCTCTGGATCCAGCCTCCCTCGAGGGAGCTTTGCTTCCCCTGTGGCACCCACTTGCTGAGGAGCCAGATGGACAGCACAGCAAGAAGCAGCACTAAACACAACAAGGGAGCCCGGCATGGATTGGTTATAAAACTCCCTGCCTTCATTTTATTGCCTTTGGTAAAGCTTGGTAAATATTTCTGGGACAGGCAACTCCTTGTCTGGCTTTAATTACCTGGGCAAATTTTCCCAAGGATTATATTGACCTCAAATATGTCAAGGTTTATTGAGGCCGTGTTCCTGAGGCTTTTCCCATTAGGTGCTAATGGATTCTGGCCAATAGTCAAGCCGGATTGACCACCAGCAGGTGCCCTGGCCAGCTCCAAGCTACCACAAGTACCTGGGGAGAGAACTGGGGAGGGCAGCATTGGCTTTGTGAGAGCCAAGTACAAAAATCACCATGGCTCTGATCCAAAGAGATCAGGGAACACGCTTGAGTAATTGCATTCCTGACTATCTGCTTCTCTGGGCATTATTCACTCCACATTGGGGCTGCAGCTACGTGTGAGACTTCAAGCAAAGGTTGATTTTTCTGGGGACTGTTCTGACTGCCTCACTTGGGACTCTTGGGAGGGTTTCACTTGGGGCTGTTGGGACAGATGCAGGGACCCCACACCTTGGTGCTGCTGGGGGCTCCCAGCCAAGCTTTTCCCACCTCTCCCTTGACCGTTCAGCCCCAAACCAGCCTGCAGCTGGCCAGCCCTGCTCCTTCCCAAAGGCTCTGGACAAGGACTTCTTGCACCCCAGATGCCTGCACTGAGCTCAGGGGACACAGAGGCAGACACTTCCCTGCCTGGCGGGGCGATGCTCCAGAATCGCGTTTCCGTTCGCGCTCGAGAAGGGGCCGAGGTAAAACCTCAGCCAGAGGTTTGTGGTTCTTGGCCACGTGCAAAACTCTGCGCTCGTTTTCACTCTCCCACGCTCGGCAGAGAGGTGAAACTTCCCCTGCTGGGATCCCCCCTGTCCCCCACCCTCAGCATTGTCACAGCCCTGGCAGGGCATGAACAAAGTGTCACCTACAAGGGGAACCCTCAGGAACAACCCTTGCCGTGGAGCACAAGGGATGCCTGCAGGAGTTTGCTCTCAGATTCCTGGAGGTACATTACCCAGGGGCTCTCAGCCCAGCTCTCAGCCCCTACCTGCTCAGCAGCACACCTGGAGAGCTTCCTACATCCACTGCCCAACTCCAAGCTTGGGAAGAGAGGATGGATCTGGCCCTGGAATGTGCTGCCAAGTCGCAGTGCTGTCCATAACATCACCCACACAAACAGCAGTGTGGATTTGTCCTTTAATCACACCCCAAAAGGGTGGTGCAGGAACAGGGTGGTGGTGGGTGGTGGACACTCGCTGCCCACAGGTTCAGGGAGAGGATGAGAGGAGCAGCACAGGAGAAATGTCCATGCACGTGCAGATCTGAGCCAACCCTCGAGTCCCCTGGGTCATGGTGCAGAGGGCAGTGCCTCAGCTCTCCTGGGAACTCCCAGAGCCTGGAGCTGGGCAAGGGCTTCAGTGCAATGTCCTGAGAAATCCCTGGAGGTAGCTGGGCAGGCAAAGACACAGGCCTGTGGTCGGGTTACAAGGAGCTGCCATTGTGGTTGATAAAAGCTCTGAGCCAGCCTCGGTGAGCAGAGACGAGTCCCTGGGGGCGCCATGCTGTGAGCCAGGCATGGAGACACAGGAGCTGCAGGGTCCATGCTGAGCAGTGCTGAGGCCCCAGGGGCTGGACGTGGCCTGGGTGGAGGTGCTGTGTGGGAGAGCCTCTGCTGGGCTGTTAGAATGCCTGGCACAGCTTCGTGTGTTCCTCCTGGCGCTGGCTCTGCGGGCACACAGGTTGGAGGGGCTCTGCCTGGGACCACACAGCCTCCTCCTGGCAGCACCGCAGGTGCCAGGGAAACGTTAGGATGGGCAGAATAGGAGCGTGGCAGCACTCAGAGCACTGCCAGGCTGTGGGCAGTGCCCTGAGGAGTTACCTGTATGATCTCTATGCTGTTGGCAGCAGCCATCAGCCAGGACACAGGTCCCTTGGGTCCCACCTCAACATCACAGAGCGCAGGGGAGCCACTGCGAGAGGGCAGGGAGGGCGTGCAGGAGCCTGAGGCGGGGTCACTGTCCTCAAAGAACTGCAGGGGGGACAGCCCGATCTGGAAAAGCAGAAGAGGGATGGATGCACAGCCCTTGTGGAGGACACCCACCCCACCGTGCAGCCTCACAGCACCCCTGGGCTCCCCAGCCAGAGCAGGACCATGCCCCCAGAACCTACCGAGTGGTAGAACTCATCCCCAGCAGGGTCGATGACCAGCAGCGTGACCTGATCCTCCCGGGCGCGGATCCTGTGCACGGTCTGCTCGTGGTCCAGCCCCTCGATGCTCTCCCCGTTCACCGCCAGCACACGGTCCCCTTCCCTCATCCCTGCCTGCTCGGCCGGCAGCCCCACATCCACATCCCACAGGAACTGGCCTGCCGCAGCGGGGCACAGGGACGGGAGAGGCTCACAGAGGGGAACTGGCTCTGCTGACCCCCGTGTGCAGGCGGGGACAGGGCCAGCTCTCCCCAACCCTCAGAAATGCCTTGCTCAGGTACAAACTGCCCCTCTCAGCCCCCTCACCTACTCCCCCTGAGCTGCAGTCATCCTCCTTGAGCAGGAACCCGTAGCCAGCAGGTCCCTTCACCAGGTGCAGCTCCCGGACTTTGAAGGGGATCCTGGAGGTGTCTGCCAAGGCAGCCGTGACCCGCAGGCCCCGCAGGCGATAAAACTCCTCCACGGCGCTGGATGCCACCAGCAGCGTCACCTTGTTGCCGCTCTGTTTAAGCTGGATGGGAAGCACGGGGTGCTCAGTGACATTCTCAGCCCCATCCCTCGCCCCCCATGCCAGGAGCAGGCACCTTTTTGGTGAGCTGAGTGTGGGAGTAGCTCTTCACGCTGTCCCCGTTGAGCTCCAGCAGCCAGGAGCTTGGTGGCACCCCCGCTCTGTCCGCTGGCCCGTCCTGCAGCACCGACAGCTGGAAGGTGCCCTTGGTGCCTGCAGGAGGAGCAGAAGGGGTGAGTGAGGTGCTACAACAGGGAAGCTCGTGCTGGCAGCATCCTGCTTTACCTTCTGGACACGACACACTGAAGCCAAAGCCGCTTTTGTCCCTCGTGATGTGGCAGAGGCGCGGGCGGATGTCATCCGGCAGCATCTGGGACAGGTCCCTGCCCAGGGATTTGGCTGCTTCGTAGGAGTCGCCGTCCAGCACGGCCAGCAGGACCTGGTTCCCGCTGGCCTTGATCTTCTGCACCACCTGGAAGGACCCAGGCTGTGAACCCTGGGCAGGCACCCCTCTGATGGGGTGGGATCAGGGTCCCTGGGGTCAGCAGGGGCCATGCATCCTCTGTGCCCCCGGCTGGGGAGGACCCAGGCATTTCCATGGGATGCTCCCAGCTTACCCTCAGGTGGTCCATGTGGTCCACGAAGTGGCCATTGACCTGGAGCAGCCGGTCCCCGTCCTGCAGCCCCCTGCGCTGGGCCACCCCCCCCAGCTCAATCTGCCGGATGACGTGGCCCTGGCAGCCCAGCTCCTCGTGCAGGCAGAAGCCGAAGCTCTCCGTGCTCTCCTTGGTCAGGAGGTAGAAGCGGGGCTCCCCCACGCCCTCGCCGTCTGTGTGGGGCACAGCCCGTGAGCAGGGCCCTGCAGGGATCCTCACACAAGTTCTCCACCCCATCCTGGGCTGGGGATCTGCTCATCCCTTCTGTGTTCACCTCCCACAGCCCCCAGTGTGAGAGAGCTCAGGGCCCCAGCAGTGCCCAGGTGCCACAACCCCATGCAGACACAAGGACACCCAGGTGCCACAACCCCGTGCAGACACAAGGACACCCTGGGAGACGAGGGCGTGCATTTACCCGTGTCCTCAGTCAGTGTCAAGGCAGGGTTGTCGATCCCAACTTTGGGGTTAAATTCAAATTTTCTGAAATGATAAATGGCAGGAGAGGCCACTTTAGTGCAGGATGGCCTTGCCCCTGCCTCCCCCAGTCTTGGGGAACTTGTTCCTCCCAGAAAGGAACCAACTGGGGCCTGTGCCTCCTCCTCCTTGGGGAAAGCCAGAGAGGATTTCCCTCTTGGACCATTCCCAACATCTCTCCTGAGCCCCAGAAAGCCCCGGGCCAAGGGGAAATCAGCACTTACATGATGGACATCTTGTCTCCCTCGAGCCCTGCAGAGGGAGAGCAGAGGTCAGCACAGGAGGTGGTGGGCTGGGAGCAGACCCCATGCTCTCCAGCACTCAGGGCTTGTCCACTCTCAGGCTGAGCCTGCCGTGCCAGGTGAGGGGGTTTGCCAAGCCCACACAGCCCCCAAGCCCCTCTGTCTCTCAGCACAGGTTGTTCCTTGGCCCTGGCACCACTGTCCTCCTCCATTCCCAACAGCAGGACCTGCTGCTCAGGTCCCATGGGTGCTCACTGCAGGGGCAAAGCAGGGCCAAGCAGGTGGGCTCAGTCTGGAGGTTTACAGGGCTCTTCAGTGAGCGGTGAGAAGGTTCACCAGGATCCCAGAGAGCTGCTGGAGCCAGGAGAAGGAAACAGAGACCTTCCCCTGCACACACCCCCCATAAAATCCCTCCACACCTCTTTGGGCACAAGGAACACCAAACCCAGGGAGAGGCGATTCCTCCCCAGCATCCCCACGAGGAGACCTTTTCCTGCATGCCTCTGGCTCCTTTCCACGGGCTGCCTGGGCTCTGCCACTGCCTTGCTCCATCTGGCAGCAGGGCCTGTGTGTGTGGGGAAGGGTCTCCAGAGGATTCCCTGGCACATACCTTTTGTTTGCTTCATGGCTGCGGGGATTGCCAGAGGGAGCAAGGTACAGGGTGAAGTGGCAGGGAAGCGGCCCCGCCTCTTCCAAGACGCCCCGGGTTTAATGGTTAAACAGCCCCGAGACTTCCCTGTCCTCCCAGCCCCAGGGCACTGCCAGGGGAGCTGGGAGCAGGGACCAGCACCGCGGGACACCCAGCTTGGGGACAGCTCCTGGTGGCTTCCAGGGGGACACACAGGGGGAAGAGTGAGTGGCTCAGCGCTGGAGCAGAGGTGGGCTGCTCCAAGGCAATGCTGTGGGATGGGGAAAAGGCAGAACCCTCCATTCCAACTGCTGGAGGGGTGGCTCTACATTCCTCCCCAGGAAGGGCCCGAAGAGGAGATCAAGTCTTGGTACTAGTGTGCTTCAATGGAAATAAAGAGGTGCACTTTAATGCTCCCAAAAGATTCACAGACAAGCCCCAGTCCTGCTCCCTGCCACCGCTTTGGCCGGGGTACAGGGGCTGGCTTTCCACAAGCCCAGGAGAACAAGTCCCATTTTCTCCTGGCCTGGTTTCTGTCCCATTCCCACACTTCAGCCTCGCCCGCAGATGAGGCTGAGCCCCACACACCCAAGCACCTTTGACAGCACCATCCACACAGCATCTCCAGGTGGGTAAGGGTGCAGGGAATGTGCTGCTGGGCACACTGCACTGCCCCACCCCTGGCTGGTGGATGGGCAGCAGGTTAGAGGCTCCCATCCTGCAGTTTCCCCAGCATTTTCTTGACCTCGCTCTCGACTCGCAGGAATTTGGCTTTCCTCCAGGGATTGGCAGTCTGGCTGCGGCTGCTCTCCAGGTCCTGCAGGAGGAGGGTGAGGTGCTGCCGGACCCGCTCGCGGTCCCAGAAGGGCAGGTTCCTCTGCACCACGTTCAGGATGTGGGACCAGTAATCGGAGACGTCGGTGCCCGCCGTGAGGAAAACCAGAGCCCTGACGCCATCCCGGTCCATGCGCAGGCTGTCAAGCGCCCTCTTGCCATCCTCGCTGATGTCGTTGAAGTAGAGACTGGGAAAGCAGGAGGAGACACTGGTGAGGGCTGAGGGGAGGGACGGAGGCAGGCAGGACAGGGATCTGTGCGGGCAAAAGGGCAGGGATGCGGCAGAGCGGACTCACTGCACTTTATCCAGCGTCTCGTGCCTTTTGGCCACCTCCACCACGCGCAGGGCCGCCGCGTCCGTCAGGGAGTTGTAGCCCAGGTTGAGCTCCTGCAGGTGCTGGTTCTCGGCCAGGCGCTGGGCGATGGCCTCGGCGCCGGGGTCCCCCAGCGCCGTGTGCAGCAGCGACAGCTGGGCCAGCGAGCGGTTGCCGGCCAGCGCCTCGGCCAGGTACCGAGCGCCCTGCTCGCCCACCGGGTTGTTGGCCAGCCTGCGGACACGGGAGCTCAGGGAGTGCCGGGGCACGTGGTGGGCAGCGTCGGCAGGGTCATGCAGGGGCGGGGGCCGTACTCACCGCAGGCTGCGCACCACACACTTGTCATGCAGGAGCAGGTCACGGATTTCCTTGCAGGCGTCGGAGCCCAGGCTGTTGAGCTGCAGACTGGTGCAGAGCAAGAGATGGGGGTGATGGGAACAAAATGGCTGTTACCTGTGAGCCTGGCAGCCCTGCCCGCTCCATTTCGCCCATCAACATCCTCGCTGGGCTCCCCAAACTAGGCCACTCCAGGTTTCCTCTCCCAAAGGGAGCACAGTGACACCGCACCGGAGCATGAGCCAGCAGAGCCAGTGCCAGCAGGAGCAGGGCGAGGGGAAGGGGATCGCGGAATCTTCAGGGAGTGGGTGAAGGTCAGAGGAGGGATCAGGGCTCCATCAAGCCCTCCTGAGCAGCTGGAGGAAGGAAGTGCGGCACAGCCCAGCTGCACAGCCCGATCCATCTGTGCTGAGCACGTCTCGCCACCACCTGGGCGGCAGGAAGACCTGCAGCTCCACAAACGTTCTGGAACGCTTGTGGGAACATCTGCACAGCCCGGAGTCCCACCTTTGGGACAGCGAACTCCTCACAGAGCTAACGACACGGGGATGCCGGGTAATTTCCCGCAGGGACTCGGGTCTGCCAGGGCAGCTGGCAGTCTGCCCAGCCTGTACCAGCTGCAGGGAACTTCCCAAAAATTCCTGCGGGAGGGTGAGCTGGGACTGCAAATCCCAGCATGCAGTGCCCTAGAAAGGCTGCTCAAGGAGTGTTGCATGTTGGAAGCTGTAGTTCCCCAGGTCTGCACTGAGGATAAACATGCCCTTTGCTAAGTTTTCCACACGTGGGCTCCTAAAGCATCCCCGTGACTGGCAGAGGTGAGCAAGAACCCAATTTCTGAGCAGCACCCGAGGGCAGGAGGAGGCGGTACTCACTGGAGAGCTTTGCATCGCAGCAGGACAGGGAAGAGGGTCCTCAAGCTGCCGCTGTCCAGGTTGCAGGAGGTCAAGTTCAGCTCCTCCACCTCGTGACACGTGGTGCTCATGACAGATGCCAGCACGGAGCACTTGAGAGGGGTCATCTTGACGGAGGAGAGGTTGACAGCGCGGAGGGAGCGGACGGCCTCGGCCGTGAAGCGCTCGTTCTGGAACTCGTGCAGGAAGAACAGGTAGTCCATGAGCTCGGAGGGGGGCAGGCCCTTGCGGCCCTTCCTGATCACCGTCTTCTTCATGGCCTTGGCGATCTCGAAGGCCGCCAGGTTCTTGATGGAGCAGCCCAGCTGCTCCAGGATGGCGCGGTTGCGGCGGGACAGGATCCCGCCCATGAAAATGGGGAAGAGCTCAAAGACCTCGTCATCCGGGGCCTCATCAGGGTGGCGCATGGGGCCCTCCACGCCCAGGATGCTGGAGTTGATCTGGTCCAAGACGTCGTCGTTGTAGTAGTCCTCCTCTTTGAACAGCTCCTCTGCCATGGTGTGGGCAATGGCATCCCTGTCCTTGCCGCTCACCCGGGAGAAGTAGCGAGGGAAGATCTTGAGCAGGTTGAAGAGCACGGGGAGGAAGCGCAGGGGCAGCACCTTGGAGACGATGTTCACAACCACAGCCACGTCTTCGCTCACCTTCCCGATGACCTCTGACAGCTCCTTCCCCACTCTCTGGGCCAGGGTCTTCTTCTCGCCCAGCACCACGTACAGGGCCGCCAGGTACTCCTGCATGGCGGGGATGGTGAAGACAAAGGTGTGCTCCTTGCCCGGCTGCACGCACGGGCTGAGGAAGAAGCGGAAGACGTCGCTGCGGAAAACCTCCAGGAGGTTGAGCTCGCTTTCAGTCTTCATCTCCACCTCGAAGCACTGCTGCAGATCTTCCTCCGAGAAGCAGGTCTTGCGGGACATCACCCCCTCGTAGGCCAGCTTGCCCACTGTCTTGGCCACGTACTTCATCATGGAGATGTGGGTGGGGTCCGTGCTGTCCAGCACCTCCCCGCTGAAGTTGAGCCTCAGGAAGCTGGTGTAGATGCCGGTCAGGGTCTGGCTGGGAGGAACCGTCCTGGTGAAGTAGAGGAAGTGCAGGGTGGTGCACACCAGCCAGCAGTAGGAGGGCAAGAAGCAGGCAGCCGTTATTTGGTTGTGGCGCTCCAAGTTCCTCGACAACATCTCCACCAGGTTCTCCTGCTCCGCTGGGCTGCGATCCTGGCTTTCCTCTCCGGAGCAGCCAGGCTGGCTGAGGCGCATCTGGAAGTAGAGCTTCTGCAGGTTGGTGTCGGAGAAGCCGCAGATCTCGGCGTAGCGTCCCACGTACTTGCCGGGGATGCGGCGCACGGCCGACGGGCGCGTGGTGACGATGATGCTGGCCTGGGGACACGGGGACGGATGAGCCTGGGGCTGCTCAGGAGGGCACAGCCCATGGAGAGGTGCACAAGGATCACCTCGTCCATACTCGGGGGTTCACAAAGATGCTGCACAAAGGGCACTGGATCAAACCTGGCCCAGGCAGAGGGGACAGAAGAGCTTTCCCCACCTCCTCCTAGACATAAATAAAGTCTGGAAGATCACAGCCTTCACTGCCTTACCAGGCCTCCCCAAAGATCCCACCGGTGACATGAGGCCACCTTGGCAAGCCCCCCAGGAAGAGGCTGCCTGCTTGCTCCCAGCCACGCTGGACCGCAAATAATTATCACAACAGCCCTGTGATGCCTCAGGGCTCACCCCCCAACCTCTTCCCAGCACAAAGGAGGGCACACCGACCTCGGGCAGGAGGTATTTCCGCAGCAGGTTGACCACGATGGCAGAGGGGGGCACGGGCTCGTTGGGGTCACAGCACAGCTCCGTGCCAGCCAGGCGGAAGTCCAGGTTGAGGCGCTCCAGCCCGTTGAGGATGAAGAGCACCCTGAGGTTGGAAGCTTCCAGCACCGGCACCACGTCCCGGAGGTGCTGGTACTTCTTGGTGATGAGGCGCCTCAGGGACACGTGGGCGTGGCTGTGGGACAGGTCCTCACAGGAGAAGGGGATGACCAGCTCGAAGCGGGGCAGGCGGCCGTGGCACCAGTCCACCACCATCTTCTTGATGAGGGTGCTCTTGCCCGTGCCCACGGTGCCGTAGAGCACCACGTTCTTCACCTGCCGCCCACAGGCGTCCACGTCAAAGAGGTTGTGGAGGCTGATAACCTTTCTACGGGGCTGCTGGAGCTGGTTCTGGATGGTTAAATCAGGGGAGGGCTTCAGAATCTCCTCCAGGGAGCTCTCCCGGATCACTGGGTCCACGTGGACGGCATCCAGTGAGAAGGAAGGGCCAAACTGCCTCTCCTCATTGGGCTGGTGGCTGAACCACGCAGACAGGCTCTTCTGGTGCTTCTTGATGGCACCTGGAAGGAGGAAGGTGTTGCACAAGGCAAAGGCTGCTCACTGGCAGGGGACTGGGGAAGTTGCCTGCCCCAAGCCACTGCAGAGAGGGGACAGCACCCAGTTATGGGGAGCCCTCACGCTGCCCAGGACAGCAGCTGCCCCCACCCTGCTGTGTAGGACCCACCCTCCAGACCAGAGCTGCAAACTCACCAGAGGAGGCCACGTTCCTCAGCTGGGACTGAGCATGGCGAGAGGAGCCGGGCTGGGCAGAGCTCTCCTGGGAGTTCCCCTGGTAGCGAACACTGTGGGAGGAGGGAGAGTGTCACGGGGAGCAGCTCCAAACCCTGCCTGGGGCGGGCTGGGCAGATCACAGGTGAGGCTGTGGGAAGTGCTGAGAGGAGCCAGCTCACCCCTTCCTTCCCCCACACCACGGGAGAGCACAGGGCCAGGGTAGGGGCACGGCTGGGAGGTGATGGCAGGCCAGCAAGCCGTGGGCAGTGCATTCCCAGAAAACCCGTGCAGAGGCAGAGGAGGTGGGCTGGAGTCAGAGCAGGCAGGGAGGTGGGTCTGGGTGTTTTTCTAGGTGGAAGCAAAGCAAAGTGTCCCTGGTGCCAAGGCAGCCAGCTCAGCCACCCAGGCGCTGTGGCAAAGGGCCGTGGGACACGGACTGTACCTGGGGAGGGAGATGCTGCTCGTGTGAAGGATCTTCCTGAGGAAACACCTGCCTGCAGGACCTGGTGGGGAGGAAGAATGCACATGGTCAGGGAGGGTCCCCTCCAGCCCAGCAGGGCTAACCCGACCCAGCCTGCTGGCTTCACACCTGGCTAGGGTGCCCCACAGCCCTGCCCAGCTGGGGAGGGATGTCCAGCAGGGCCAGGCAGAGTGACAGAGGGACAGAGCCCAGCTCACCTGGCACGGCAGCTCCAGCACACACAGACACGCCGCGGGTGCCCCTGCTCCCTGCCCGGCCCCGCGGCAGCAGCGCCCAGCTGCCCCAGGGCAGGCAGCCCTGGCACCGCACGGCCCGGGACATCCTCCACCTGCCTGGAAGACAGGGCAGGTGTGTGAGGGGTTCAGCAGAGCACAGGGGGCTGTGGGGGTGGATGTGGTGCAGCAGAGCCCTGCCCAGCCTTACCTGCCCCAGCGTGGTCCAGCCCGGCAGGACCGGCTGTGCTGGCGCTGACTCAGGCTCCCGCCCGGCTCAGCAGGGCGATCCTCCAGGAGCACAGGTGCTGCTCACAGCCCCCAACATCCCCGGCAACTGAGGCACGGCAGGAGAAAGATATGAGAGAGGAAGGGACGAGCAGGGGGACAGCTCGCTCACGCACACCTCCCACAAGCCACGCCGTTTGCAGTCCCTTTTAATGTGATCCACATGGAGAAACCGAGGCACAGGGACGGGGGCAGAGGAGCTGACCTTGAAACGGGCGTCCCGACCTCGGTGCAGGCAACAAACCCCACCGCGTCCCACGCTTCCAGCCCCTTCCCAGCCCTTCTGCTGAGCCGAGGGCCCTGCGCTGCCACCCTGCTGCAGAACCCTTCCAGGGACCCCTCTGGGGACCCCCGTGGCACTGGTGGCACTCGTGCCCTCTCCCCCTGTGCCCCCCGCTCCACGGCCAGGCCGTGGCGGTGCCGGGACAGGCTCCGGGGCGGCGGCGGAGCCGGCACCGAGCGAGGCGGGGTTACCTCGTCCAGCAGGATTCCAGCCGGGAACGCCGAGCTGCCTGTGCTCGAGCTGCCGGGCTCACGGAGCACAGCCCGGAGCAGCCCATCCGCCTCCTGCCCTGCCTGTCCCGGGCTGCGGAGGCGGCTGTTTGCAGGCACAACTTCCTGCAACGCCATCCTGCCCCGTCCCGCCCAGCGCCCGGCGCCTGCCAGCGCCCCGAGCAGGATGGGAGAGCGGCTGGAGGCGGGGAGAGACACCCGCACCCCCCATCCGCCCGCCGGAACACGCGCAGGATCCGGGGAGCTGCGGTCTTACCAGATGTGCAGCCAGGCGGGGATGTCCTCCGGGCACATCTGGCGGCTCTGCATCCCCAGCTGCTGCTGCCCGGCTGCGCAACTGGAGCCTGCCAGGACGAGTTCTGCTCCGGAGAGAATCCCTCCTCGCCGGGAGAAGGAGCTGGGTTGTGCCTGTTTAACACACGTGATGCTCACACGAACACGCGCACCTGTCCTGCCCTCTCGCTGCTGGCAGATCCGCTCTGGCCACCCCAGCAGGGGACAGCTGTGTCACTGGGGCCACACACGCACCTTCCTCAGTCCCTGTGATAGTATAGGGTTAAAATGATTTTTGTAAAACTGCTAGCGGGTAACCAGGGCTGGTGATGGTAACGGTTAGGAAAGGAAAGGCCTGAGCTTGCATATACGAGGCCTTGAAGAATGGAACGTTAGCTTCGCTGTAATTACTGTAGTTAAGGTCATTGTTTTAACTGAATCAAGTATGACTTCGTTTGGAGGTGTAGCAGAAGGGTATAAAAACGCGTGTGTTGTGAATCACTGTCGGAGTCAGAGCACCTGCATATAATCATCCCATGATTATGTGTTTCCAACGCTAACACCTGGATGCTGTCCCGGGACAATTCAACACCCCCATCACACGTGTGCCCCCGAGGCTCTCAGGAAAGGGAGACACCCAGGCAGTACACTATAAATATAAGTTTTATTGATGTGTGAAACCCAACGAGTACAGCTGGCATCTCGGAAACACCGACACAAACTGCAACATCTCCTCCTGCCCAACACCTCCCGGGACCCTCTGGGCACTGGTGAGCACCAGCAGCAAGCTGGCACCCGGCACCCCGTCCCTGCGGGGCACTTACCTGCGTGTGCAGCCAGCCTGGAGAGCCCTCCCCTCCGCCCTGCCTGGTTCCTGCCAGGCTGCAGCTGTGCCCTGGTCCCGCTTCACAGCCTCCTCCCAGCAAAGACCTGGGCAAACGTCCCCCGGAGCTGCTGCCACAACAGAGCTGTGCCAGCAGACTCCCCTGGCCTTTCAGCTGTTACCTGCCTCTTATTTTGGCAAGCTGTCCCCGGGAGAAAGCAGCTCACACCTGTGGTCTTGTGCAAATGTGAGTTTCAATGCCTGCACTTCTCTGCATGGTGCCCCCCCAGATCACACGTGTCCCCAGTGTCCAGCCTCCTCTGCACGTGTGGACACGGTGAGGGCTGGAAAACCACAGGGTCCAGCGTGGCAGGGACACACACAGAGATCTCAGGCAGCCACAGGCTGCCCGTGACAGAGGGACAGGACAAATGGTGTCCACACACAGTGAGAAGGAAACACTGTTTTATTGCCTGATTTGGGAGAGGGGTGAAACCCTGGGAGAAGCCCCATCCCCTGTTCTAGCCCGGTCTCCCCTCCAGCAAACCTCAGCCTGGTGATGAAGCATTTGCTCTTCTTGTGCGTGTGACAAAGGTGGCCTGGACATGCATGGAGGTGAGTGGCCATACCCCTGCCTGCCTGTGAGAGGCAGAACCTGACACAGCCACGGGCCAAAGGGGCTGGAGCAGTTTTTGGTGGGTTGAGGCTCAACTGGAATTCCCAGGGAGCCAGAGCCACAGCTTGAACCCCACCCTCATCCACTCAAAGTGCATCACAAGGGAAGGCAGGGGCAGGAGAGGAGAGGAGGTGTGTGGGGAGAAGCCTGCTCTCCTCCATCACGCTCCTCGTGATTATCCAGACGCGTTCTCTCGTGGGACTCCTGCAGCCAGGAGCACCCATGGCTCCGCTTCCCTGCTCTCATAAAGTGCATCCTTGCTGCCTCCCTAAGGCCCCCCTGGAGCAGCATGGCTGCATCCATCCCTCTGCCATGCCCGGGTGGAGAAAACCCCTCCTGCCCCACTCCTGCAGGGCAGGGAGTACCCAGGCAATAAACCCCGGGGTGCCCAGCCCAGCCACGCCAGCCTGGGGCTCAGTGCAAACGTGCTTCTTCTCCTTGCATCTCCCTGCACCTTCCACCACCTCTGGACTGTCCTTGAAGGGAGAGAAAGGACAGTGGCACCTTGGCTCAGTTCCTCAGGCAGCACCGAGGGTGCCTTTGCCCTGTGCAGCCTCCCTCACTCATCAGCCCCTTCATGCCCACACATTCACTTGTGTCCTGCTGCCCCGGGGACGGGCAGCCTGCCCTGTCACCCCCACTCCCCAGAGCCCTTGCCCAGCTCGGGGACAGCCATCCTGCAGCTCCAGGGTTGGTCCTGGCCCTCTGCCCCGCAGTGGCCACACACCTGGTCAGCTGGGACACTGCAGCTCAGGGGCACGGGGGGCACAGGCTGTGCTGAGCCCTCCTGGACATCCCGGGGGTGCTGCCAGCTGCCCCCTCCCGTGGGAGCCACCTGCCCTGGCAGTGTCCCTCCGAGCTAGGCAAGCCTGTTCCATGGGCAAACAGCACAGCCTGGTCAACAAAGCCTTCCCTGTGTGGGGGACACGGGCAGTGGCAGTCACTGGTGCCTGCTGGTAGCCCCTTTGCTCCACACACTAGTCCATCTTGACCTGGTTCCCCTGGGAGGGGTGGTGACCCTGGCTGTGATGGCACAGGGGTGCCCAGGTGTGCAGGACAGCAGCACCTCCAGGGTGCAGAGGCAGGATCCACCATGAGAGCCCCAAACGCCAGGGAGGAGGCAGGAGCTGTGCAAAGCTGCCCCAGACACCTCCTGCATCTCGGGATCCATCCAGGGAAAAACCTCAGCCCAGCACAGCACACTCCAGGGACAAGGAGATGGAGAGGGGTGACAGCCCCACATCCCCCAGCTCCCTGCCCATCCACGCACCTTGTGCAGGCACAGGGACTGTCCCCCACTCCTCCGTGCCCCTTTGGATGTGGTTTCAGCACTGCAGCTGGCACAGCCCCACTGCAGAGCACGAAGGGAGATCCAGGAGCGGAGGGGAATTTTGTGAGGGATAGTGAAAAGTCAGACAACAGCCCCTGGGGAAAACCCCGATGCTCAGCCCGGAAAGGGCAGCAGGGTGTGTCCTGCATCCAGACCCTCTGTGCAGGAGAGCCCCACTGCCAAACATTCCTCACTGCAGGCAGGGGAAACTCAGCTTTGCTGAGTGCCCAGCGTCAGTGTCAGACTCTGCTGTGCAGCCCCAACCCAAGCCAGCAAAACCAAAGATCAGTCTCCAGGATTCAGCTGGAATCTGGCGTTTGCCCTGCAAGCCCTGGCTGCTCGGAGTGCCAGGAGCAGGATCCCCCAGGCTGACCTGAACCAGGGCCAGCCTGCCAGGGCGGGGCAGCGCTGCCTCCCCCACGTCCATGCTTGCCAAAAACCTGCAGGTTCCCGTGTCTGTGGGTGACAGGTGCAGCCCGGTGCCAGCAGCGCCAGCACACCCACGGAGCCTGTGCTGTGCAGGTAAGCAGGGTGCTGTGCAGGTAAGCAGGGTGCTGTGTTCCCAGCACAGCAGCTTGTGCAGAGCCCCCACCAGCTCTGGGCTCAGCTCAGTTCCTCTGGAGAGCCAGCAAGGTGCTGAATTGCCTTCCCTCTGCAAGGTGTGCGACTTTGGAGCAGCCACCAGAGACACGGGCCCAAAGGGGCATTTTCCTGGAAACAGTCACAAAGTGCAAAAGCCTTCCCAGTGTCCGGGTCACCCGCTGCAAACAAACCACTCTGGGATCTCACCTGGTTTCCAGCTCAGGCACTGCTGGGACCCCCTTCTGCACAGTGTCACCCTGGGGGGTTGGCACTGTGACAGGCTGGGTGTCCTTGGCATCCCCTCCTTGCACGGTTGGTGCTGAGCGAGGCTCGTCCGCCCTGTCCTGCTGAGACAGCCCCAGTGGTGCTGGGGGAAGAGAGGTTGCAGGAAGGGCTCAGGGCCAGCTCTCCTGCTGCAGCAGAGGCTCCAGTGATGACACAGCCGAGCCCAGCCCTGTTTTTCAGCCTCCTGGCACTGGCAGGGTGTGGGAGATTAAATCCTCCTTGCTCCATGCTTCTGTCCGTGTTGATTTGGTTCAGACCCTCTTGTCTCAGACCCCAGAGACAACAGGGACTGAGTGTGAGACTCCCTAAGGTCTGAGAACACTGTCCTGCTCCCACAGACCCTGGTTTGAAGATCCCATCTCTGAGGATGGCATCCCAGCAGGAGTCTGAGACAGAGCCCCAAGTCCTTCTCTGCCTGCTGGCTCCCTTTCCCCTCCATGACGACTGGGATGCGGTGGGGTATGTGGGGAAAAAAAACAACAAAAAGAAAAAGAAATAAAAAAGAAAGGGGAAAAAAAAGAAGGATTTGTGCAGAAAGGAAAGGAGGATGCAGCAATCTGTGGCTACGGCGACAGGAAACACTAAAGCCTTGTGCAACTTCACCTATGGCATCTTGGGGCTCTTCTCAGCCCTGACTCACACGCTGCTGGCCAGGACGAGGAACGGGGCCACTTCCAACTGCAGCTCTCTCCTCCCAGCCCAGCCCCAGCCCCAGCCTGCTGCTGCCCCTGCACGGAGCAGGCTCCTCCCAGCCGTGCTGGGCACAATCCACCTCGGCAGGACCGTCCCTGGTGTCCCCAGGGCAGCGCCAGGCAGGGACAACAAGAGGGGACCCAAGCTCCGTGGGGCTCATCTGTCCTCGGGGGGAGAGTGGCACATGCCAGGGCTGTACAAAACGTTTTGCAATGAAGAGTGTGTGGAAAGGTTAAAACAGTTCCGAGATGTCTCAAAACCCTTCTCGACTGAGCCAGGCCTGGCTGGCACCTCCCAGTGCCTCCACCACGGTCTGGGACCTGCAGGAGCACCGTGTCCATCTGCAGAACATCTCTCACAGCAGGCCAGGCCCGGGAACGGCACCGGGGCCCCACGGCCCCTTTATCTCTCAGATTTGACCTTGTACCTGAGGACCAGGTAAGCCAAGAGCCGCAGGATGACGAAGAAGATGCCCAGGATGAGGAAGTCCAGGTAGAGCTTGGCCTCCTCCACGTCCAGCTCCTGCAGGATCTTGATGGGTTTTTGGAAAGGGCAGAAGTCCTCGAGGCACTCCAGGTCCTCGCGCTCCATGGCGTAGATGGTGAGGATGACCCCCTCGAAGCCATACCTAGGGCAGAGCACACCCCGGGGGTCACTGAGGCCCCAGGGGAGCCCAGGACGGGGAGCTCTGGCCAGAGCTGGGTGCCCACCTGACGTAGGAGACGTAGGAGCTCCACTGCAGGTAGGTGGGGATGGTCTTGAAGCTGACAAAGAATCCCGAGAAGAGCAGCACGGGGATGGCAGTGACGGGCCCCACAAAGGTGGCCACCTGGGGAGCAGAGCCCACCGGGGTCACGTCCCTGCCCACCCCTGGGCGGCACTTCACCCCAGATTGTCACGGGGCCCCTCGCCCCCTCTCCACAGAGCGGGCAAAGCCCCGTCAGACCTGCAGGGAGGTGGAAGCAGCTCCGATGAGAAGCCCGAGGGACTGGGCCACCAGGGCGGTGGCGGTGGCCAGGGCGGAGAAGAGCAGGAAGCGCGTGGCCTCGGGGGGCTGCCCCGTCATCCAGTACACGATGCTGCAGTAGGCGATGGGGCAGATCACCTGCACGGGGACAGACACACCGCCCTGCTGCCCCCACGGCCATCCCCACCCCGCGGGGCTCGCGGGGGGACGGAGGGACCCCCGGGCAGGAACTGGCTGTGCCAAGCACGGCACATCAGCACCAGGGCGGTGACCAAATCCACGGAATGCTCACCTGGAAGGGCACATCTGCCATGGTCTTTGCCAGGTAATAGGCTTTGAGGCTGTACCAGTAGTTCAAGTGCTCCCTCAGGAATACGGTCATCTCCTGGGGGACTGCAGGGAAACGAGGAGTGAGCAGCCAGCAATTCCCTGCCCTGGGGTGCTCCAGCCCCTCTCCCACCCGCCCTGGTGCAGGCAGGTGGGATGCGCCAGGTAATCCCTTGCCTGCATCATGAGAGGGTGCTCAAACCTTCACTGAGGGAAAAAAATCAGTGACTGATACAGTAAATTTCCACTTGGAAAAGCCAGCTCGGGTGGAGCGTTTTAAGCAAAGAAGGGAAGCAGAAAATACAGATTTACGCACATTTTCTCAGATTAAAAAAATAAAATATTAAAATTCCAGCATTCTGATTTGAGCCAACAAATGATACCCAAATGGCAGCCAAATAAAGGGAAAAACTGCAACACAGGCAAACGGAAGCTTTCAAGTTTTCCCCCTCTTCTTTAATTCTTTTTCTCTTCTCTCCTATTCTCCCCCTTTTGCCCAATCCCTCTGGCTCCCCACCACACACGCACTGCCACGCAGCTGGAGCAGCCCAACACTGGGAGCAGCGGGGGGATTTTGGGGCAGGGAGCTGCTTACAGGTGAGGATGGTGGGCATGAGGGCAGCGAACATGAGGAAGAGCATGGAGAAGAAGAGGAAGCCGGTGTTGTTGAAGACCTTGCCCGCGTCGTTGCCGATGTGCAGGTAGAGCAGCCCGATGAGCACCCCGATGCAGATGTGGGACATGAACCGCAGGTGGGTCAGCACCTGCGGGCACAGGGAGGGCTCAGCAAGGAGGGGCTGCACCCCAAAAACATCCCAAGGGAGCAGCAGACGGCCCACGCAACTCCTTGTCTGGGCCAGCCCCCAAAGAGCCCAACCCCAAGCCCTGGCCCAGCCTCCCCTGCCCTCACCGTGTCCCTTAGGATGCAGATGAAGGTTCTCTTGAAGAGGATGCAGAACTGAGTTGAGGTGCTGGTGGCAAACGTGTGGCTCTCAATGTGATCCACATCCTGGGAGACCACAGGGACACGAGGCAGGTTCACACCACGGGGCCCCTGCTGGCACAGGAGGCTCCTCTGACCCCCCACTCACCGTCCCACATGTTGGGCACGATGAATCTGCCTTGTCAGGGCTGCTCTTCTTCTCAGCCATGGTGCACATCCCATTCTGGACGGCGCGGAACAGGACGGGGTTGAGGTCCCCGTACTCTCCTGAGGCCACCTCGATGACTGTGGAGCAGGACAGGACCCCTGAGAGGTGCTGAGCCAACCAGCACCCAACAGGAAGGGCACAGGCATCTCCCTTGGGCAACCTGGGCAGCCCCCAGGGCTTGGGCACTGGTTTGGACCTCGCCACCCTCTGCTGGGGGAGGGACACTCACTGAAGTCAGCGGGGTTGTGGTATGTGGGGCAGTGGAGGCCGAGGCCCTTCAGGTAGGGGATGAGGTTGGTCACGACGCCCTTGAAGATGCACTGGCCCTGGCTCAGGATGTAGAGCTGCAAGAGAGAGCCGGGATGTGACAGGTGCAGGACAGCCAGGGCATTGTCACCCGCCCCTGCCCACCTCCCTGTGCCAGGGCGACACAGGCCACCCTTGCCAGACCCCCACACAAGCCCCGGGTCAAATGCCTGCAGCCCACCCCTCCCATGGCCTCTCTCCTGCATCTTGGGGCCAGAGGGACTCCGGCCCAGCCCAAACCTTGTCAAACATCTCGAAGAGCTTGGCGCTGGGCTGGTGGATGGTGCAGATGATGGTGCGCCCACCCTGAGCCAGGGACCGCATCAGGGACACCACCTGGAAGCAGGAGGCGCTGTCCAGGCCGCTGTGGCCACGCGGGATGGGGTGGAGGAGAAAGACACAGCAGAGAGAGAAGGGCAGAGTTGAGAGGGGGAGAAGAACATCCTGCAGATGCCCCCAGTCGCCTCCCCCTGTGGGCAGCCTCCCCTCAGATCGATGCGGAGGAGCATCAGCCCCAGGGCACAGCTCCATCCCATGCTCAGGTGGGCACCAGAGGGCACCGGCCACGCCAGAGGGGCAGCCCAGCTGGGCAGGCAGTGCTGGGAGCCCCTGTGGCCTCACCTGGTGGGCTCATCGAAGAACATGACGGGCGGGTTGTTGACCAGCTCCAGGGCGATGGCCAGGCGCTTGCGCTGCCCCCCCGACAGGGAGCTGGTGCGGGTGTACGAGCACTCCAGCAGCCCCAGGGCCGTCAGGATCTCGTTCACCTGTGAGACAGCCAAGGGTTTTCGTGCACTTTCATCCCATCCCTGCCACCTCCCTTCACCCTTGCCATCCCCCGCTCCCCTTGTCCCCATCTTGGGGAGAGATGAGGGGGTCTGGGCTCACCCTCCTCAGCACTTACCAGTTCCTTCTTCACCTCCTGCTTCTCGCTCAGCTTCAGGTTAGCAGAGACCTGCAGGGAGAGGATGGCCAGGGAGACACGACTGTCAGATGGAGGGAACAGAGCTGGCTGCACCATGCTCCCACCCCTGTCTGCTCAGGATGAAGGCAGCACGGACAGCAGGGTTTTGTTCCCACCTCCCAGAGCCCTTGGAAATGCCTGACGTCAGTGTGGGCTCAGTGCCCACGAGGGGACAGCCCACAGGACGTTCCCGGGAGCTCACCATCATGGCCTCGAGCACGGTGAGGTGTGGCAGGAGCATGTCATCCTGCATGATGTAGCAGGACATCTTGCGGAAGGTGCGCAGGTCCCGCGGCCGCCCGTTCACCAGGATCTGCCCCTTCATCCCAGTCTCCCTGCAGGACAGAGGCGTGGGGGATGCAGCACGGCCCCGCAGCCCCAGCCCCGCCGGCTCCCCCCAGCCTCACCTGTAGCCAGCCAGGATGTTCATTAGTGTGGATTTCCCAGCTCCCGAGGGGCCCATGATCCCAATGAGCTCCCGCTGGCAGAACTTCCCTGACAGGCATTTGAGGAGAGTCTTGTACCCTAGAGGGAGACAGCAGCAGGGGTTTGGCATCCCAGGGCAGCGGTGCCATCCCAGCACCTGGGGCACCTCGGGGCCACGCCAGGGGCTCTGTGTGCCTGGGGGTGTCTCCATCAGCATCCCCAGGGCCGTGGCCACAGCAGCTGTCACCTCCAGCATGATCCCTGCCCCTGGTCCTTGGCTGATCCCGCTGATTCCCAGGGCTGAAGAAGCTCCTGACCTGGATCACGGCAAAGACCGGGGAAATCCCCGGGTCAGGTCACAGAGCTGCTAAGGAAGATTACCGGGCTGTGACACTGGCCCTGGGCATGTCTTCAGATGCTGATCCCTACGGCCAGGGGGGAGGGACAGCGGGGAGCGGGGCAGCACAGGGCAGGCAGAATTCCCAACCCGGCTGTTGCCTTCATTGGCATTCACGCTGTGGCACCCGGCAGCAGCCACTGCTAATCAGACCTGGAATTATCTCTGCTTTAAACGCGGCTGATTAGCATTTTCTGGCAGAAGGAACATGATGTGTCAGGAGTAAGGAACAAGCACAGCCTCAGGCTCTCAGGAGCTGCTCCTGAAACGGAGCCTTGGCTGGACAGCAGCGGCACAGGGGGTGATAAAGCATGGACCGAGCCCGAGCATCCCTCGGATGGAGTTGTGTCCCTTCTGTGCCCCACGGGGACAGCCGCTGTGGGGCAAGGGCAACAAAACCAAGCTGGGGCAACCCCAGGGACAGACCGCTCGCAGTCCCACCTCCCTGGGGCCTGTCCCTGCCCAGGGAAGGTCATCCAGCACCACGAGCCCCCTGTTCCTCCTCGGCACCCCTCGGGGTCCAGAGCCCCGCGGCAGGAGGGGGCCGAGGGGCGGCCAGGGGAGGGCGGGGGGCTGGCAGGGTGGCCAGGGGCGAGCAGGGCCGGTAGCCCCCCCCGGCAGCGCGCAGGGCTCCGCACCGCGCATGCTGCTCACGTCGGCGCCACTGCAGCTTGCGCAGCGGTTACTCACGTTCATTGACTGCCAGTAACCTCCTGCCTCAGCACAGCGGGCCAGCCCGAGCTGCGGGCTGTGGCCAGAGCCACCGCCACCCCCCGCCAGCTCTGCCCCCACGGGGCGAGAAAAGCGACCCTCCCAGCGAGGCCGGGACCCCTCGGCTCGCTCCCACCCGGTCCAGCTGCCCCAGCCTTTCCCCGTCCCTCCCTGCAGGGCAGTGGCCGCTGGCAAGCAGCCGGTTCCCTCCTGGGCGCTCCAGCACCATCCGCCCTGGCGGACCCGCGGTTGTGCCATGGATCCTCCCGGGATGCTCCCTCAGCGTCCCGGGTAAACACGGAGGCATCACCCCGGCAGGTGTCAGGGCTGCTCCCAGCGTGTTTGAGCCCTCGGCTTCCCGAGCTGCACGGCCTGGGGAGGGGCAGAGCCCCCTCCGGGCTGGCAGGGCCCCTCACCGAGCAGCCCTGTGACCTCGGTCCCCGCTCGTCCCCGCCTGCCTTCAGCTTCTGCAGATCGGCTCACCCTCCATCTTATCGGGCCGCCTGATTGGCATCCCATTAACTGAGAGCGCTAATTAAAGCAGACTACCACCCACCAGCCGCCATCTGCCTCCCCTCTCCCTTCCCCGAGCTCTCGGCCGGAGTCGCACACGGGGAAGGGAGGCACGGCCTCGGCTGCACAGGGAGAGGAAATCCCCCCAAACCACACCTTCTCCTGGCCAGGCTCTGAGCTGGGGCACCCCTGGGGTCTCCTGCTGCATCCCACGCAGCCATCGTACCCCAAAGAGCAGTGCTGGGGAAACCATCCCATCCCCTCCCGGCTGCCCGGGATATCTGCCCTGGGCAGAGGTTTCCCTGGAATGCGCTCTGCCTTCCCCCGGCATCGCACAGCACAGGCACGCAGCACCTGCTGCGGGACACGAGCCTTCCCTCCTCCTCCCACGGGCACCCAGAACAAACAACCTGCCACAAAGAGCCCCTGGCGCTCGGACAGAGCAGGGTGAGATCATGGCATGCAGAACGGGAACGGGGTGCCAGAGCCCCGCAGCTCCGCTCCCCTCCCTGCCCTTCCCCACCCGCCAGCTCCTACCTCTCTTCCTCCACCAGGATCCCTCCCGCACGGAGTAGGACAGGTCGATGAACTCGATGTTGACAGCCGAGCGCTTCGGGAGGTGGGAAAACCTCTGGGCCTCTGTGATGTGGTTCTCCACCTTCTTCAAGTGGGTGGTGAGCAGCGGGGCGTCCGGAGGGCCGGCGTGGCACACCGTGTCCTCCAGGGCGATGGAGACGCAGGCGGGATCCATGCCCTTCTCCGCCATCCTGCTGCTCTGTGGGGAGCGCACAGGGCTCGGCTCCCTCTCCCAGGCACTGCAGGGACCAGCCCACAGCGAGTCCTGTCTCTCCTTGTGCTGCTGGCTCCAGGCCGCACCGTCCCCTCCGCCCAGCTGGGGCCAGCACCCACATCTGGCTGGAGGGATGGAGCCAGCCAGGGACGCCGAGCCTGCGCCGACGGGCTCAGGGCGAGCAGCAGCAGGATTTTGTTCAGCTCCACGGTCAATAATTCATGCACCTCCTGCAGCTTGGTCCAGCTCTGCTGCCGGAGCTGCTCAGCTCCCCCAGCCCCGGGGGTCCCCGCCCCAATGCCATTTGTCCCGGTGGGCGCAGGGTGGGAGGTGGCAGAGCTGATGTCCTGCCCTATGCCTGGGTGTTCCCAAGGACTCGGCAGGAACCAGCCCTGCCCTGGCCTTAGGGAATACAGGTAGGAAATCCTAAACAAGCAGATTATTCCGGCTGGTTCCTTGGACAAAGCACGCCATGCTCCTGGGGCACAGCAGTCCTGGATACATCAGACCCTCAGATGGTGCCGGGGGTCCCCCTGGGCTTGCTGGGAGACCCTTAACAGAACAGGGAGGGGGCTCTGCCGGTGCCATTCCTTCCCTGCCCTCCTTGGCTCATCATTTCACCTTCCGGGCTCTTACAGCACAGCCTCGGAGGCCAGGCCAGCACGGAACAGGGGCCATGACGCTGGTACCTGCCCCAGCCCTCTCCTGCCTGCGGCGCTCCACAGCCGGCTGCAGCGTCTCCGCTCGGCTCGGGGGCTCTGCGGTGCCGGGGGGATGCTGAGCCAAGCAGGGTGGGGAGCACGCTTACCCCGGCTCTCAGAGGCTGGGAGGGGGTCGGGGATCCCCCCGGCAGCAGCAAAAGGAGCTCGGGCAGTGCCCTGCACCCCTCTCGCCTCCCAGGCGGGGGTCCCACCGCCTCGCTAACCTACATTCAGCGGGGCTGCGGGCAGCGGCTCGCTGCGGCTGCAGCGCACACGGCCCCTGCGAGAGGCGGCCGGATGCGGGGAGCTGCGGGAGATCCCCCCAGCCCACTCCCTGCCGCAGGCAGATCCCGCTCAGGGCTGGAAGGAAGCCAGCCCAGCCCCGGGGAAGGAGGGGTGGGGGTTCCCAGCCCGCGGGTCCCCTCCCAGCATCCGCGGGGCGCAGGAACGGGGGGTTCGGGGGTGGTAGTGGGGGGCAGCGGGCTC